>JAVIAB010000106.1:72092704-72692704 GCA_032433765.1 Megaustenia siamemsis | reverse complement strand
TATTCCGACAGCCCTAACAATGGCAAATATGCACAATTTCATAGCGGCCAGCGATCACACCTCTCGCTCAGCCAGTCACACACCATATCACAGAATTCCCATCTCTACTGGATACTTTCGCATCTGTGCTTCTGCCTACTCAGGCTTACTAACATGTTCTTGTTCTACTACGTTCCTCATAATGTTGCTCATATCGCTACTAGCTGCGATGACTTATGCTCAATGAGCTCTTTAACCGATGCTTAATCTTACCGTTGTCTCTACCATTCCCTCTCGGGTAATCTTCTCTGCAGCCCTTATCACTACTACTAATGTTCTGTCTCCTCTATACACTAGAGACACATTTCTATCTCAATTCTACTAACTAATGTTCTGTCTCCTCTATACACTAGAGACACATTTCTATCTCAATTCTACTAACTAATGTTCTGTCTCCTCTATACACTAGAGACACATTTCTATCTCAATTCTACTAACTAATGTTCTGTCTCCTCTATACACTAGAGACACATTTCTATCTCAATTCTACTAACTAATGTTCTGTCTCCTTTATACACTAGAGACACATTTCTATCTCAATTCTACTAACTAATGTTCTGTCTCCTTTATACACTAGAGACACATTTCTATCTCAATTCTACTAACTAATGTTCTGTCTCCTTTATACACTAGAGACACATTTCTATCTCAATTCTACTAACTAACTAATCTCCTAACAAAAATACTGACTGCTGGGCTCTTTTAGCCCCTACAGGCTAATGCCTAATGGCGTTGCTGATTCTATTCAGCACCTATGCATGAAATTTCTGTGTGGAGCCTTCTTTCTCTCTCTGTGCATCAACTGAAATATTCAGTCTCCTAACCAATCAAAACTCATTTCCTCTACCTCTCTACGCAATCAAATATGTCTATGTTATCTACTCACCCTTATGTTTATACCCATCTCAATCACAAAATTCCTACCCTCCTCTCACACTATTCTCCTCATATTTCTCGTGATCATTCCTCATGGTCTGTTTCCCCCCACCGTCTCCAACTATCCTTTTCTCCCCTTCTCTCCCTCTCTTACCCACACTCTCCAACTATCCCTTTCTCCCCCTCTCTTACCCACACTCTCCAACTATCCCCTTCTCCCCCTCTCTTACCCACACTCTCCAACTATCCCCTTCTCTCCCTCTCTTACCCACACTCTCCAACTATCCCCTTCTCCCCCTCTCTTACCCACACTCTCCAACTATCCCTTTCTCTCCCTCTCTTACCCACACTCTCCAACTATCCCCTTCTCCCCCTCTCTTACCCACACTCTCCAACTATCCCCTTCTCTCCCTCTCTTACCTACACTCTCCAACTATCCCCTTCTCTTACCCACACTCTCCAACTATCCCCTTGTCTCCCTCTCTTACCCACACTCTCCAACTATCCCCTTCTCCCCCTCTCTCAATCACAAAATTCCTACCCTCCTCTCACTCTATTCTCCTCATATTTCTCGTGATCATTCCTCATGGTCTGTTTCCCCCCACCGTCTCCAACTATCCTTTTCTCCTCTTCTCTCCCTCTCTTACCCACACTCTCCAACTATCCTTTTCTCCCCCTCTCTTACCCACACTCTCTAACTATCCCCTTCTCCCCCTCTCTTACCCACACTCTCCAACTAGCCCCTTCTCCCCCTCTCTTACCCACACTCTCCAACTATCCCCTTCTCTCCCTCTCTTACCCACACTCTCCAACTATCCCCTTCTCTTACCCACACTCTCCAACTATCCCCTTCTCCCCCTCTTTTACCCACACTCTCCAACTATCCCCTTCTCTTACCCACACTCTCCAACTATCCCCTTCTCTCCCTCTCTTACCCACACTCTCCAACTATCCCCTTCTCCCCCTCTCTTACCCAAACTCTCCAACTATCCCCTTCTCCCCCTCTCTTACCCACACTCTCCAACTATCCCCTTCTCTTACCCACACTCTCCAACTATCCCCTTCTCTTACCCACACTCTCCAACTATCCCCTTCACCCCCTCTCTTACCCACACTCTCCAACTATCCCCTTCTCTTACCCACACTCTCCAACTATCCCCTTCTCTCCCTCTCTTACCCACACTCTCCAACTATCCCCTTCTCCCCCTCTCTTACCCACACTCTCCAACTATCCCTTTCTCCCCCTCTCTTACCCACACTCTCCAACTATCCCCTTCTCCCCTCTCTTACCCACACTCTCCAACTATCCCCTTCTCTCCCTCTCTTACCCACACTCTCCAACTATCCCCTTCTCCCCCTCTCTTACCCACACTCTCCAACTATCCCTTTCTCTCCCTCTCTTACCCACACTCTCCAACTATCCCCTTCTCCCCCTCTCTTACCCACACTCTCCAACTATCCCCTTCTCTCCCTCTCTTACCTACACTCTCCAACTATCCCCTTCTCTTACCCACACTCTCCAACTATCCCCTTCTCTCCCTCTCTTACCCACACTCTCCAACTATCCCCTTCTCCCCCTCTCTCAATCACAAAATTCCTACCCTCCTCTCACACTATTCTCCTCATATTTCTCGTGATCATTCCTCATGGTCTGTTTTGCCCCACCGTCTCCAACTATCCTTTTCTCCCCTTCTCTCCCTCTCTTACCCACACTCTCCAACTATCCCTTTCTCCCCCTCTCTTACCCACACTCTCCAACTATCCCCTTCTCCCCCTCTCTTACCCACACTCTCCAACTATCCCCTTCTCTCCCTCTCTTACCCACACTCTCCAACTATACCCTTCTCTTACCCACACTCTCCAACTATCCCCTTCTCCCCCTCTCTTACCCACACTCTCCAACTATCCCCTTCTCTTACCCACACTCTCCAACTATCCCCTTCTCTTACCCACACTCTCCAACTATACCCTTCTCTTACCCACACTCTCCAACTATCCCCTTCTCCCCCTCTCTTACCCACACTCTCCAACTATCCCCTTCTCTTACCCACACTCTCCAACTATCCCCTTCTCTCCCTATCTTACCCACACTCTCCAACTATCCCCTTCTCCCCCTCTCTTACCCACACTCTCCAACTATCCCCTTCTCTCCCTCTCTTACCCACTGCTACATGTATGCAAAAAGTGAGTTGGAGTGAACTATGGATGCAGATAAAAAGGTAATTAGATCAAACATTGATACAAAAGAAATTATGTGCTGCTTGGTTTGGTAAAATAACGGAGAATACTGGATGGGAAAATGCACAGACATTAGAGAAAACTGAGAGACAGCAGCCATGCTCATATGAGTTTAAAAGTAGTAGTCTTTGAGCTGATTAAACAAAAGATTACATACCAAAAACACATTTCTTCAAATACCATTTACAGGGTTAAACAAATCACAACTACTGCAGACATTCTTCATCTTCTTTTCAACTCCCTGTTCCCAAATCTTCAACAAATACTTTCAAAGCTGTCCTGTTTATTGCCATTTTTTTAAAGACTTCTTCTATCTCTGTTTCCACCTCTCTTCTTCAAGTATATTTGAACCAAAATAAACAATTACACCACCAAAATAAACAATTACACCACCAAAATAAACAATTACACCACCAAAATAAACAATTACACCACCAAAATAAACATTGACACAACTAAAATAAACAATGACACAACCAAAAAAAAAACAATGACACAACCAAAATAGATGACACAACCAAAATAAACAATTACACAACCAAAAAAAAACAATGACACAACCAAAAAAAATATTGACACAACCAAAAAAAAAAAACAATGACACAACCAAAATAAACAATTCTATCTATCTATCTATTGTCCTTTCGAGCCGAAGACGGCACATAGGGCAGAACCACAATCTCAAAAACAGAAACCTTGCATGCCAAAATGGCACATATTGCAGAGATCACTGCTCTAAAATATATGGCGCTGTTTCCATAACAATACTTTTTACAATGACAGCTTGTCAAGCCATCGATCAACCTCCTTAGTCGCCTCTTACGACATGCCTGGAAGGTCACAGTGTCACTATTCTTTACTTCCCTCATAATGAGGCCCCGGTAACACACGGAAAAAGTTAAAAAAATAAACAATTACACAACAACAAAAAAAACAATGACACAACCAAAATAAACAATTACACAACAACAAAAAAAACAATGACACAACCAAAATAAATAATGACACAACCAAAATAATGACACAACCAAAATAAACAATGACAAGACCAAGATAATGACACAACCAAAATGAACAATGACCTGACCAAGATAAACAATGACACAACCAAAATAAACAATGACATAACCAAGATAAACAATGACACAACTAAATTAAACAATGACATAACCAAAATAAACAATGACACAACCAAAACAAACATTGACACAACTTGCAATCACCTTTCCGACTAAACCTGTAATAATCCACACTTGAGATGTGTCTAGTCATTCCAAAGTCACCGATCTTGACAGTCTTGTTGGCATGAACCAGACAGTTACGACAGGCTAAGTCTCTGTAGCAACAGAATTAGCGAGGTTACTTTTTTTCCACCAAACTTCAATCAATTATGGAGAGGATAATGATTATACATAACACAGAATTGACTCATCTTTTTGTTTATCTTTGCCTCCATATGACATTGACTAACATACACTTTACTGCAGCTTCATATATTGTGCAATCTTAATTAATTAATAATCAACTTGTGCTGACTTTACAATGGGCTTTACAGGTCAAATATTGGGAGTTTGTACGGTGAACTCAGTATAAGGGGTGAACCCAGGAGTCACTTCACACTTCCGTTCAAAGATGTCTGTCTATGTAACATGAGACAAAGTTGCATGGACAGTGAGTCATGGGAGATGGCTGCAAAAGATTGTGACACATGGTCAGTGATTTCTATGGAAGGCATAAAGATGGATGAAGAGGAAAGGTATCTCACTTGGTTGATGAGATAAACAAAGACATGAAAGGTCAGGCATGGTTTTTCAGTGCAAATTTTTTGCAGATGAGTATCCTTTCCCAAACTGACCTCATCATCATCATCATCGAGTGCCATCTCCGCATCGAAGGTTGGCTACCATGGAGCACCATTCTGCTCTGTCTCTTGCTTTAATAGTGCAGGCTGTCATAGGCTGGTTTGTCCATCTTTTGATGTTACTCGTCCATGTTAGTCTTGGTCTGCCTCTTTTACCTTGTATTTTCCCCTCCAGGATTACTTTTAGTAGGCTGTTGTGTCTTTTAACATGGCCCAAAAATCGCATTTGTCTTGTTTGAATTGTGCTTAGTAGTTCTCTTTTCATTTTTAGTTGTTTTAAGACTTCATCGTTTCTTTTCTTTTCCTTTCACCTATTCTTCTATATATCCACATTTCAAAGGCTTTAATTCTCTGTTCTGTTTTCTTGTCTAATGTCCATGTTTCTGCACCATATAGGAATGTTGAGAAGATATAACATTTCCTATTCTTAGTTTTAGCCCTGGTGTTATTTGTTTTGATGTTAGTATGTTCTTCATGACATTAAAATTACTTTTTACCATTCCTATTCTTTTGTTTATTAAACTGACCTACAGAGTGAAAATAACCAACGCTCCATAAACAGATAATCTCAAGTGGTGCTGTACTGCAGTTTCTTAAGAGACCAGCATGTCTATTCATCATCATTGGGTGCCGTCTCCGCATCAAAGGTTGGCTAACCATGGAGCACCATTACGCCCTGTCTCTTTCTTTAATAGTGTAGGTTGCCATAGGCTGACTGTTCATCTTTTGATGTTACTTGTCAATGTTAGTCTTGGACTGCATCTGTCTCTTTGACCTTATATTTACCGTTCCATGTTTACTTTTAGTAGCTTGCTGTGTCTTTTAACATGCCCTAAACATCTTATGTCTTGTTTTAATTGTCTTTAGTAGCTATCTTTTCATTTTTAGATATTTTAAGACTTCATCATTTTTTTCTTTTCTTTTCATAAAATTCTTCCTATTCTTATAAATATCCACATTTCAAGGGCTTCAATTTTCTGTTCTGTTTTCTTGTCTAATGTCCATGTTTCTGTACCATACAGGAATGTTGAGAAGATATAATATTTTGCTATACTTAGTTTTAGCCCTGGTGTTATTTCTCTTGCTGTTAGCATATTTCTCATGGCATTAAAATTGCTTTTTTTTTCATTCCTATTCTTTTATGTATTTCAGTATGCTATTATTACCATCATTTTTGAGAGTTTGTTTTAACTTGTACGTTACATGCTGTGTCTGACTGAAAGGTACAGGCATTGAGGCTTGCAGTAAACTAGCAACACAACATATCTGTGTCCACTGAACAGGTGAACATTTAAGAAGTATATGTTACAGGTGGACGTTTAAGAAGTATATGTTACAGGTGAACCAAGCTGTAAAACAGGTAGCTCTCATATATCTTTTGTCTTTAGGTTTTGTTTTATACTGGGTGGGTGGCCTAATTATGTTTAGATGAGTAAAAGCTATTTTGGCTGATATTTTTGCTGGCTTGTCTATCTGGTGTTGTTATGCTTTTCAATTATGTGAATACATATGCTGCAGCAGACTTGTGATTCTCAAAAAATATTATCTATGTTTGGTTATAATTGGTCAAGAAATGGACCAAAATTACCTACAACTCACCTGTGCACGTATTTAAGACAGTGCAGGTAACTGAGTCCTTTAGCTATATCTACTGCCATCTGTGTTAGGTTTTCAGCTTTGACATCCTCTGCTTCTTTCACACCTTGACCAACAAGACTTCTACGAGATAACAGGTATGTCTTGAGGTCACCTGTTAAGCAGCAAAGGTATATTTGTGTAATAATAATCGCAATGAACAAAATTTCAACCATTAAATATATAAAATGTCAGTCATATGTTATTAACCCTAGATTATGACACCTTTGTCAAACTGACGAAGGCAAAATAAAATTCTTGGAATTCGCCAGTTTGCCACACACAAAAAAGATAGGCAATGAACGATGCTGAAATGCATACATACTGGCTGGACTGATAGCCGATGTGTGAATATACGCGCTGCCCAATTGCATTAGCACTACGCATTCAAATTCTGCATCATAAATCAGGCCTAAGCTGGCAAATGATTACTGCATCTGATTCCCATGACTCTCCTTAGAAAAAAGCTAAGTTTTGTAGCAAAAGTTCAAAGGAAATGTTATTTCTCGAAACTACAAATGGTGTTCGACATTTTAACGAATGTATCGTTAAAATGTGACTCTTAGATAGGTAAAACCAAGAAGGTTCAATTAATTATTTAGAAATGAAATGGAAAACATCATTTAGAGCATTAAATTTCATGATGGAGTAATATAGGTGCTTTCATAGGCTGTTGACCACCAAGGTATAGGACCTTTTGACACAGATAACAATATGTGACAAGTAATGAATTCAGGAATTAATTATTTATGGATTGGATTGGTTATGGAATTTAATTATTTATATTTTAGATTAATTAAATTAATATTAAACTATTTAATTAAAGTGTGAGGACTTTACTATCAGATCAAACCAAGGTTTTTTTTTCCTTGCATGACCTTCCCTCCTTCTACCCCTAGTGTTCACAAAAGTATTAACGACAGAGCACAAACTCCATTGCTCCAGCGAAAATTCTCTATTTTAAGAAAATTAGTGAAATGGGAAAACTTTGGTATATTAAAAAAAATATACTAAAAATATGACGTTTCAGCTAAGACAAGACTGAACAAGTGATTGTATTTGTTTTCAAAACTTTAATAGTACTTGCACTCAGGTCAGCTACATAGGTTAATTAAATTTCCATCGAAAAGGCATGCTGTTTACCACTCTTATAACAACCTCAAACCCCATGTGATTCAGAAATTCAGGTAAATATTTACATTTGTGTTTAATAAAGCATCACGCCAATGGAAGTGGCTTGAAAAGTCAGTCTTTTTACTGTACTATACTCTGGCTAATCAGGTCATCATCATGAAGGTTTCATTAATATACACATCTGTAACAAACCTTTAAAACTGTATTCATGAATTCCTTTCCCCTGTGTTTCTAATTCTGTTTACCATGTACTTGGCAATCCTCCTCCATTCAAACGTCAATCGACAAAGTCCTTTAGACTTATTTTTAGAGAACAGGCCACAAACAAGGTTATCTCTCTATCCATCCCTACTCTTGGACATTTTCTCTACTTCTCTCCAGTCTTAGCCAATATTCTTAAGTTTAAGGATTTTTGTGACTTCTCATTCCCAGATATTCCTGGGCCTTCCTGGCTTTCTCTTCCCTTGTGGGTTCCATGACATTGCCTGTCTTGTTATGCTGACATCAAGTTTTCTTAGTGTGCCCAATCCATCTCCATGTTCTATTCATAATCTGTTGCTTGATTGGCTCTTCATCTGTTCTTTCCCAGAGATCTTTATTTGTAATGTTTCACTCAAACAGCTCTGTGAACTTCATAACATGACACGTCATACATTAATGTGAATTAGTCATCACTAACATCTCATCAAATCTGACACTACTGGATGTTGTTGAATTACAATCCCAATTCCTATTGTCTGCATGTCTCTACTACACCTCGTGGCATTTATGGAATCATTAGTCCACTGGGATATTTTTGGATGATGTAGTCAGTAAGTGCATGCCAGGAGTACTTCCCCATAGACATTCCCAGGTACCGATTTTCCAAACTGACTGAATCCAGAAGCTGTGTTGGCTTAGAAAAAAAAAATAACTGCCTCAAGCGTGCACAAATACCCATTTATAAAAATCTGTTAACTTTCTAACCTGAAAACAGACAATGAAGTTTTAAAACAACTAAAAATGAAAAGAGAACTAACTACTAAACACAATTAGAACAAGACAAATGAAATTGTTGGGGCATGTTAAAAGACACAACAGCCTAATAAAAGTAATATTGGAAGGGAAAATACAAGGTAAAAGAGGCAGAGGCAGATCAAGACTAACATGGACGAGTAACATAAAAAGATGGACAAGTCAACCTATGACAATCTGCACCATCAAATCAAGAGACAAAGTGGAGTGGCGCTCCATGGTAGCCAACCTTCAATGCGGAGACGGCACTCAATGATGATGATGATGTTAACTTTCTAAATATTAATTTCTGGAACTGTTTCTGAGCTTTACAACAGCACTGGTTTGACACTGGAGTTAGCTGATCAAATACTAGTTTACAAAACAAGCCAACATGAAGTGAGATCAAGGCAAAGAAAAGCACATAAATATATCAAAATGCGAATCTGCAGTGAAGTCTCTCTCTCTCTCTCTCTGCGTTCAGGACTCAATCAGAGTAAGGATTCCAGACTCTCATATGAAGTCAGCTGTCAGGCTAAGTGTGTTGATCGCCCCCACAGACAGAACATCACAATTAGAGTCTGTCAGATCCACTCTGACTGAACACCCGTTAATACGTTGCACTGTGTTCTGCGCCAGTGGCCCAGTGCATCCGATTTCAGCCAGCATTTTTTCAGGTTTGCTTTCCTTAGCCTTTGATTGTCCCCAATCTTCCTGCAAGGCAGCAGTTGATCTTTTCTGTCGGGGGATTCTGCCCTTAGATGGTCGGCCTTCCCAGGTTTACGAGCACCATCTGCCCGAGTCACTAGAGGTGACTAACACAGACATGCGACTTGTAATATGAGGAAACTGCAACAAGGAACACATTTCATGCATAGCCTCCATTTGTTCCCGCCGCCTATCCCCATATACCGGTAAGTCACGTCCTCCCGAAAATGATGATCATCGTAGCACTTGATGATGTTAGGCCATCGTTGATGACTCCAATTCCGAACATATAGACACACAGTCAGTCGTCAATTTATTCTTGTTGCACATCAAACAGCAGACCGTAAGATTTGCGCACGGCCGGTTTAGGGAACCAATACGATGACGTAGGACACAATGTCGCCAAACTCATAATCTCGATACCTTTAGACTTATGTCTGATTACTCAAGTGTAAACAGTCTACGACGAACAATACACGAAGCAACTTCCCCAAAGAGACAAAACTGCGACTGACGAAGTAGTTTACATTAATGTGTAACGTGGAAATAACTTGCGTCAAAGAATCCCAATAACGGTCTTGAACAGCACTAATGTGACGTAAAGCACAGATGAAGTCTGGACGGTGGAATGTCTCACTCACAACACTTGATTCGTCAAAAACGGACTGTTGTCGACCTACGACCTCGTCTTAGCGACACAGATGTATCAAGCATATCATCATTTTGACTTTTACGCAGAAAAGTGCAAAGAAGATCCGAAATTAATCAGACCTTGGGTGCATTTTCTGCAGCGATCGAGAGGACGTGGACTAGATCCGCCATCTTGGAAACGGAAGTCTTGCAGTGAAGTGAGGAGAAATGAAAAAATATATACAGAAAAAAATGGTATAGTTTTGAAAACATTTGGTTTTTTTTTTTTATTTAACATACACATTTTCGCTTTTGTGCACGCACATGCACCCTGTGTGCACTTCTATTCTTTCAGAAGAATTTCTTCTTAGATCTTACAGGGAACTTTTATTAACATTTTATTCTCCTTTTCATTTCTCTTTTTGGTTCGATTTTTTAATTATTTACTTACGTTTTATTTTAAATACATATTTATATGTGTGTTGTGTGTTTGTTCCTGTTGAAGGCCTTTACGCCGTAACGTTGTTCTGGTTTGTGGTGTCCACTTGTTACGTGAAGCTTTAACCATACCATTTCTTATCTAGAGATATTTGTTCATTTCTCCAACATGAAGTGAACCACTAAGGCACTCACTCACTCACCATGCAGCAAGAATTCCATGACAGCATAGACAGGCTCCTTCCTAGTACACACTCCCAACAGCTGCACTATGTTCTCATGCTGGAAGCACTTCATCATGTCTACCTCACTGAAGAAGTCCAGCTTGAAAAGATCAATAAAACAATAAAGCTTAATAAAACAATAAAGATCAATAAAACAATAAAGATCAATAAAACAATAAAGCTCAATAAAACAATAAAGATCAATAAAACAATAAAGATCAATAAAACAATAAAGATCAATAAAACAATAAAGATCAATAAAACAATACGTCAGCATTGTCCAAGTGTATTGCTCTCCCATTTCTCATTTCACAGAATTAAAAATGGAATTCAAGCTGCCATGACCTATATTTCACAGTTAATTTTTGCTAATTGTTTTAAAAGTCAAAATAATAGTAAAGTAAAAGTAAAGGTCACCTCCACACCTTGCCTGGCGTTTGAAGAATATGGTTTTAGCGACCATATTTTCTACGACCACGGCACAATTTTGGGTGATATGGTCACTATCACAGCAGGCCACCTTTACTTCCCAGAAAAATCACTGATACCTATTTTTAGAGGCTGGGTGAACACGGAAGCCTTGTCAGTCAAAAAAAAAAAAAAAAAAAATCTGCCACTTCTGAGGATCAAACCCAAACCCTTCTGATCAGAAAGCAAGCACACTAACCACTCAGCCACAGAGGCTCCAAAATAATAGTAACAAGCCAGAAATCAAAGTACTGGTTTGTCAACACGCAGAAAACAAGATGTCACATAAAATGTGGATAATACAAAAGAGTGGCTTTTAGACTAGAGTATGAGGGGCCCAAGAAAGGTTAAACAGGGGAGAGGTCACTGAAATGTGTAGCAAGTAATTAAGTTAATTCTTTTTGGATTTTAAGAACCAAAACAGACCATGAGACAATTCTCAAGAGCAACCAATTGCAATCAATAGAGGAATATGAGATAATGTCTTGGATGTCCAGGGTAGCATGATGGTCATTTCTTGTTCTCACTGTCCTCATAACTTTGTTGCACTAGTTTTTTGGCTTTGCTTGATTATAATTATTTTCTTGCTATTTCCACCACTACTTCGTTAACAAAATTGTCATTCAGCTGACAATTACACTAGAGAATTAAAAATGCTAGATTAATCAAAACTGAATCATAAATATTCAATCTGCTATCTGATTTCTCAACAAAAACTTTACCAAGGCCATGCTGTTTAGTAAAATGACAGATACGCCATGTTTACCTGCCATTATTTATCATCATCATCAAGTGCCGGGCCTATTGGCGTAGGTGATCATGTCTCTCCACAACTTTCAATCTCGACAGTTCTTTATCATTTCTGTTGTTGACCTTCTTGCCATTATTACTGCAGCGAAAATGTCTCAAACACAGACTTGTGTGGCACCGTGTTTTGTCAAATAGGTTTAGAAGCATCAAAGAAATATAAAGTTTTGAAATGGAATATTATTCTAGTTTCATTTGATGACATTTAAAATATGAAGAAACTGATTTGAGATTAGATGTACCTGTGTCTCTTATTCCCACAACCACAAGAGTTGTTTCACAATTAGAAAGCTCAAATGTATTCACTTTATTACTTTTTCTAAACAATACGCGTATCATTTGTCATAATCATTGAGTACCGTCTCCGCATTGAAGGTTAGCTACGTGGAGCGTCATTCCGCTCTGTCTCTTGCTTTGATAGTGTCGGTTGTCGTAGGCTGACTTGTCCATCTTTTGATGTTACTCGTCCATGTTTGTCTTGGTCTTCCTCTGCCTCTTTTACCTTGTATTTTCCCTTCCAAGATTATTTTCAGTTGGCTGCTGTGTCTTTTAACATGCCCCAAATATCTAATTTGTCTTGTTCTAATTGTGTTTAGTAGTTCTCCTTTCATATTTAGCTGATTTAAGATTTCATCACTTGTTTTCTTTTCTTTCCATAAAATTCTTCCTATTCTTCTATAAATCCACATTTCAAAGGCTTCAATTTTCTGTTCTGCTTTCTAGTCTAATGTCCATGTTTCTGCACCTTACAGGAATGTTGAGAAAATATAACAGTTTGCTATTCTTAGTTTTAGCCCTGGTGATATTTGTTTTGATGTTAGTATATTTTTCATGGCATCAATATTGCTTTTTGCCATATCAGTATCATCAGCCTAATTTAAAAAAAGAAATAATCCATCATGCCATGTGGCATAAAACCCAAAGTGCCCATACTATCAGCACATATTTAGGAAATGTGGTCAGTATTACACCTGTCCTGTCTTTCTTTCCCTGAAAGAAAAAAAGTTGTCCCTTTAAAGATGTGTTAGCCTGGATGCCATCAACTGGTATAAAACCTAACATCTTGTCTTCAGCTGACATTTCAATAACAAATACTCTACTTTAGTTCCCTTAATTCGAAGAGATCATTAATTTAGATCATTCACAATTGGGAGGCGAAGGCACACCTCACAGCAGCAGAGCTAAAAGTTGTCAGCGACCCATAGCAGCAGAGCTAAAAGTTGTCAGTGACCCATAGCAGCAGAGCTGAAAGTTGTCAGCGACTCATAGCAGCAGAGCTAAAAGTTGTCAGCGACTCATAGCAGCAGAGCTAAAAGTTGTCAGCGACTCATAGCAGCAGAGCTAAAAGTTGTCAGCAACTCATAGCAGCAGAGCTAAAAGTTGTCAGCGACCCATAGCAGCAGAGCTAAAAGTTGTCAGTGAGCACCAGAGCTAAAAGTTGTCAGTGACTCATAGCAGCAGAGCTAAAAGTTCTCAACGACTCATAGCAGCAGAGCTAAAAGTTCTCAACGACTCATAGCAGCAGAGCTAAAAGTTGTCAGCGACTCATAGCAGCAGGGCTAAAAGTTGTCAGCGACTCATAGCAGCAGAGCTAAAAGTTGTCAGCGACTCATAGCAGCAGAGCTAAAAGTTGTCAGCGACTGATAGCAGCAGAGCTAAAAGTTGTCAGCGACTCATAGCAGCAGAGCTAAAATTTGTCAGCGACCCATAGCAGCAGAGCTAAAATTTGTCAGCGACCCATAGCAGCAGAGCTAAAAGTTGTCAGCAACCCATAGCAGCAGAGCTAAAAGTTGTCAGCGATCCATAGCAGCAGAGCTAAAAGTTGTCAGCGACCCATAGCTGATGGCTTGCACCAGGATCGGTGAACCAGAACCATCCAGATCCTGCTCCACCTCTCTGTGGTGGCTCTAGTAACAGACTAACCTGTCTAGTCTGGCCAGCGAGTAGGGATTGAAGAGGGAAGACAACCTGGTACTCAAAAATGTTGTGGTGAAGTTGGATGTGTTGGGCCGAAAGGCACAAATATCACAGTTATACTGCAAACCACAAAACAATGCAAACATGCCCACTTAATTAATGTCCTTTAAAGGGCAGATGATGAAGAGGTGTACTCCTTTAGTCACCTGGTGAACGCAAGCAAGCATTCACAATTGCAGGTATACAAAGTAGTCAGCTGTTCTTGACATCATTTAATGACACAGCATGGAAGTCCTACCTTCTCTTCCATTGTGTGGTGTAATTTCAGGGTCTTGACAGCCACAGCTATCCAGCCTTCTCTTTCCTTATACATCTCTCCACCCATAACAGTTCCTGTTTAAAAAGAATAAAACAGTGAAGCATCAAGAGGTGAGATGTGATCTTCAAATATCTTTGATGACAGATAATATAGACTCTATGTGGGGTCTATAACAATACAGCAACAGTAGATAAACAATGTAGCAACATTTACCATCTCTATAATGAAGGTTGGCTACCATGGAACCCCATCTTACTCTGTTTCTTGTCTTGAGAAGAAACTATAATGATTTTTGACTATAATGAAGGTTGGCTACCATGGAACCCCATCTTACTCTGTTTCTTGTCTTGAGAAGAAACTATAATGATTTTTGACTATAATGAAGGTTGGCTACCATGGAACCTCATCTTACTCTGTTTCTTGTCTTGAGAAGAAACTATAATGATTTTTGACTATAATGAAGGTTGGCTACCATGGAACCCCATCTTACTCTGTTCTTGTCTTGAGAAGAAACTATAATGATTTTTGACTATAATGAAGGTTGGCTACCATGGAACCCCATCTTACTCTGTTTCTTGTCTTGAGAAGACACTATAATGATTTTTGACTATAATGAAGGTTGGCTACCACAGAAGCCCATCTTACTCTGTTTCTTGTCTTGAGAAGAAACTATAGTGATTTTTGACTATAATGAAGGTTGGCTACCACGGAAGCCCATCTTACTCTGTTTCTTGTCTTGAGAAGAAACTATAATGATTTTTGACTATAATGAAGGTTGGCTACCACGTAAGCCCATCCTACTCTGTTTCTTGTCTTGAGAAGAAACTATAATGATTTTTGACTATAATGAAGGTTGGCTACCACGGAAGCCCATCTTACTCTGTTTCTTGTCTTGAGAAGAAACTATAATGATTTTTGACTATAATGAAGGTTGGCTACCACGGAAGCCCATCTTACTCTGTTTCTTGTCTTGAGAAGAAACTATAATGATTTTTGACTATAATAAAGGTTGGCTA
Source organism: Megaustenia siamemsis (assembly GCA_032433765.1). Taxonomy (NCBI): domain Eukaryota; kingdom Metazoa; phylum Mollusca; class Gastropoda; order Stylommatophora; family Ariophantidae; genus Megaustenia; species Megaustenia siamemsis. Next base: position 72,677,401 of record JAVIAB010000106.1, on the reverse strand, counting down.
CCACGGAAGCCCATCCTACTCTGTTTCTTGTCTTGAGAAGAAACTATAATGATTTTTGACTATAATGAAGGTTGGCTACCATGGAAGCCCATCCTACTCTGTTTCTTGTCTTGAGAAGAAACTATAAAGATTTCCTAGTCCACTTGATACAATCTATCCATTTTAATCTTTGTCTGCCTTTGTTTCTTTATCATTGTAATTTTCCTAATAAAATAATTGCCAACATGTTGCTGTCTTTTCACATGTCAAAAGTATCTCATATTGTCTTGTTCTCGATGTATAGAAAAATTCCTTCCTTTCTGTTCATTCATAACTACATTATTTATTTTCTTCTCCATCCACTCAACTATTGTCATTCATCTGCATATACAACAATATCATCATCATGTGACATACCAGTTGGCGTAAGAGATCATGTCCTTCAACAATCTTCTATCTACAGTGCATTGTATCAGTTCTGTTGTTGACCATTTTCCATGCCATGACACCAAGCTATCCAGTATTTTCTCTCTTTGTTGTCCGCGATCTCTCTTTCCTTTTATTTTGCCAGTTGTAACCAAGTATTCCAACTTTCCTCTTCTCATGATATGCCCAAAAATGTTGATTGTTTCTTTCTGATGTTTTTTAAGAGTTCCCTTTTTGTGTTGGCCTCTTTGAGAATCATTGGTCTTTTTTAGCTGTCCAGGGAACTTTCAACATTCTTCTGAGAAATCCAATTTCTGTGGCCTCTAATCGTCTTTTCATTAGTTTGTCTACTGTCCATGATTCACTTCCATAGGCCAGAATTGGTTCTATATAGCACAGATGAATTCTTTCTCATTTCTATTGACATAGATTTGTTGCATAAGATATTTTAAATTTTCTGAAATGCTACTTTGGCATGAGCTATTCTGCTTTTTATTTCTGTGGTGCATCTTCCATCTGATGTTATTACTGTGCCCAATTATTTGATGCGTTGCATTTGTTTCAGATTTGTCCTGTTTATTTTTATGCTGCATGATGGTGATGATTGTTTCTTTGATATGACCATTACTTCTGTTTTCTTACTATTCAGACTGAGACCATTTTTGTTGTTTTCTTCCACTAGTATGTCTATCATTTCTTGTAGTTCATTCTCTGTCTCTGCTATTATACAAACAAATATATAAGACTAAAGTGTGCCCTGATAAACTAAGATCTACTGTCTACAGATATATTGTCACCAATAAAAGCAAGAATGTTGCAATTTTCATAATAGTAACTAGAAACCAAGAGGACGACCAAAATATTTTTGGCGAAGACAGATGGAAGTAGAGATGAAGATGATGGGGGAGACATGGAATGATCTTAAAAGAATGGCAAGAAACAGAATGGCTTGGAAAGTGTTTGTTGAAGACCTATGCTCCACAGCGCGATAGCTCAGTGGTTAGTGAACTGGACTACCACGGACAAGGGGTAGGGTTCGATCCCAACCGACGGCTTCCGGGTTCACCCAGCCTTAAATGGGTACCGGATTTTTTCTGGGAAAGTAAAGCAGCACGGGCGTAATACTGACCACATTACCGCAAAAAATCATGTGCTGAAGGTCTGTAAAATATAGGGTCACTAACACCATATTTCCCTATACGCCACTTGGCGTGACGGGGGTACTTTTTTTTTTACTAAGCTCCACAGGGAGCTGAAAGGCAGAAGAAGAACTAGAAACCAAACACTGACAAGTAACAGAAGAAGAGGCATACAAACTCAACTCACCAAATGCTCCTTCACCAAGTTCCCGATTAAGAACAACATTTTTCCGAGGTATTTCCCAGTCATCAACCGTGAGAATATTTGAATATTTCTCATTCAAGAGGCCAAGCTCTTTAATTCTTTCATGGGCTTCTTTAAACTTTCTCATTTTGGCATCACACCTGAGCAAATGGCAGATAGAAGAGTTAGTTAACTGATTACATGACACACCTGAGCAAATGGCAGATAGAAGAGTTAGTTAACTGATTACATGACACACCTGAGCAATGGTAGAAAGAAGAGTTAGTTAACTGATTACATGACACACATGAGCAATGGCAGAAAGAAGAGTTAGTTAACTGATTACATGACACACCTGAGCAATGGCAGAAAGAAGAGCTAGTTAACTGATTACATGACACATCTGAGCAATGACAGAAAGTAGAACTAGTTAACTGATTACATGACACACCTGAGCAATGACAGAAAGAAGAGTTAGTTAACTGATTACATGACATACCTGAGCAATGGCAGAAAGAAGAGTTAGTTAACTGATTACATGACATACCTGAGCAATGGCAGAAAGAAGAGCTAGTTAACTGATTACATGACACACCTGAGCAATGGCAGAAAGTAGAGCTAGTTAACTGATTACGTGACACACCTGAGCAATGGCAGAAAGTAGAACTAGTTAACTGATTACAACAAAGAGGGTTGGTGTGCATTTCTGGTAAGTGTGTTCACTAGAATGATTTTTAGAGCAAATAATAAATGAAACATTACAACAATTATATATATAAGTTTATAGAAACAAGAAAATCTGTAGTTTGTAAATTATAAATATCATGACAAAATAGCATACAACAAGAAACAAGAGACAAATAGTTCAATGATTATCTTGTGCACAGAGACAAACAATTTACAACTACTTAAACAACAAACATATTTTGTTCACACAAAAGGTAGAGACAGTTTTACAAGACCAATTTGGTGTTTCTGCTAATCTTCTTCTTCTACCTTTCAGCTCCCTGAGGAGCATAGGTTTTCAACAAACAATTTCCAAGCTGTTCTGTTTCTTGCCACTCTTGTAAGATCATTCTATGTCCTCCCCATCATCTTCATCACTGCTTCCATCTGTCTTCTCCAAGAATATTTTGGTCTTCCTCTTTGTCTTTTTCCTTGGGGATTCCAAAAAAGGGCCTGTTGTGTAATACTGTCAGTTGGCTTCCACATGTTTCTGCTAATGTTTTGGGCAAATTATCGTGACTGATAAGTCTCAACATTCACACAGTTCAGATATTTTTCTGACTGACCACTTTCTATATTCATCCACTCATATATTTTTCTGACTGACCAGTTTCTATATTCACACACTTAGATATTTTGTGCCTGACCTGTTTCTATATTCACACACTTAGATAATTTGTGCCTGACATGTTTCTATATTCGCACACTTAGGTTTTTTGTGACTGACCAGTTTCTATATCTATCCACTCATTTTGTTTTGACTGATCAGTTTCTATATCTATCCACTCATATATTTTGACTGATCAGTTTCTATATCTATCCACTCATATATTTTGACTGACCAGTTTCTATATCTATCCACTCATTTTGTTTTGACTGACCAGTTTCTATATCTATCCACTCATTTTGTTTTGACTGACCAGTTTCTATATCTATCCACTCATTTTGTTTTGACTGACCAGTTTCTATATCTATCCACTCATATATTTTGACTGATCAGTTTCTATATTCACACAACTTAGATTTCTGTGACATGGTCATTTGACCTAGTGCTTCCACCATTACTCAAAAACTAACACTAAATCATTTGAAGGAGACAGCACATCTAAGCTGTCTGGAGCTCAACCAATCAGCAAGTATGTTGTTTCCTCAAAAGATCTCATCTCTGACACGAAAGGCAACTTTTAACATTCATCATAAGCTTCTTTTCATCAATATCTTTTTATCATTTAGTGTAATCTATTTCTTATTGAAACGTCAATTACTCATGGACGGAAAAAATATGAGTACCTCCGAAGACGGAGAAACACCTGTGAGGCACAGGGAAAAACTAATTAACACGCAAAATTCAGTTCCTAGTCTCTGGGGACATCGTCAGAGGTAAAAGCTGGATGAACCATCCTCACTACAGGTCACCTCCACAGGTGTTTAGATCCACTCCTTGGTATATTCCTCACTGTGTTGCAACTGACAACTCAGTTTTGTATAGATTTAGCGGCCTTCTTTGGCTCCCAGGGAAACACCACTTTTGGTATAATGCTCTTCCTATCTATTCAAGGTTGTAGATTCACATTCACTGCCTGAACCACTTATTCATCCTGCCTCTTTGAGAATGTTTAGAATGTCAGTGCGGTCCAGTGCTCATCCATTCTCCACAACAGTTAACTCAGCGAGTCTGCTTGTTCATTCCATCTTGGTTTTTCTTTCTTCTTTTCTTCCTTATTTGCCTTACGATGGTCTTTCTTTCTTCCTTTTCTTCCTCATTTGTCTTACTACAGTCTTTCTTTCTTTCTTTTCTTCCTCATTTGCCTTACTATGGTCTTTCTTTCTTCCTTTTCTTCCTCATTTGTCTTACTACAGTCTTTCTCTCTTTCTTTTCTTCCTTATTTGCCTTACTATGGTCTTTCTTTCTTCCTTTTCTTCCTCATTTGTCTTACTATGGTCTTTCTTTTCTTCCTCATTTGCCTTACTATGGTCTTTCTTTTCTTTTTTATTTGCCTTACTATGGTCAAATTAAATAATCAACAAACAGCATGTGAATCCTCTAAAGATGTAACAAAATCACTTACTTGTATTTCATGACGATGAGAACAGCAATCACAACAATGATGAATCCGAAGAACACAAAAACAATCACAATGACATGAGCGATTGTACAACTGACACCCAGCACAGCTCTAAAACCATCAATTGGGCACTCTTCAACCACTGAAACAGGATTATTGACCAAATACAATTCAAAATCATAAAATAAACATAAAATAGTATGTATTAGCTAAACTAATAGAAAGACAGGACAAACTACAATGTTTCGGCAAAAGCCTTCATAGGGTATAACAAACAAACTATACAGATTAAACAGAAAAATCCAAGCCAGAAAACACAACACAGATCTAAACAAAATGGCAGAAAAAGATTCAAAATCACAACTCAATTTCTACAGCAAAACATAATTTTTAAAATAAAGAAAGAATATTCTTGTTATTATATCTAGTCAAACTATTTTGTTAGCACAAAAAGTGAACCATTGATGTTGTATGCATGAATTAGTATAAAATGGTTTTAAATTGATAATTTCATGACTAACTGTGAAAGACAAGTGGGAGAACAAATGGAAACAGTACACAAGAGCTAACAAGAGTAAATATGAGTGCATGAAACTGAAATAATTAGTAAAATGTTGATTTTACAATGTCCGTTGTCTTGTTATTTATTCATCATTTTTAATTCATTATTTAAGCCGCTCATTGTCACACTCATCATTCATTTATGCTAGTTCTTGTGTTCTAATTTCATGTGGATTACTATATCCAATAAATATTTTTAATATAAACTTTTATTTAGTTTGTTTGTAAGAATAAATAAAACTAATAAACAACTGATTCCACCCCTCATTGTATACAAAATAGAATTTCAGCAGAAAAAGCAGTTTTGGGTTAAAACTATCAGACGTTTACTAGAAACACAGAAACAGCTGCAATGAAAATTAAAGAAACAGAATGCATCTAGCAAAATCAAACTCACAATTTTCAGGATCATTACGCACGTGACCTCTAGGGGAAAGCCATCGGATCTTATTAATGTCCAATTGTAGTGCTGATTTGCCACCAGATGATCCACTACCAGGAGAATATTGACCAACAACACGTGTTTCATTAGAGAAAACTTGATGGATGAGGAGATCCCCGTAGCGGTCACTACCATCAAACTTTATCCATCCGGACACTCCAAGGAAACTGAGGTTACTAATGGCAGTCCTGAAGGCCCTAAAGTATTAAATATGAATGAAACAATTAATGATTGTTCAACAACAAACTACCACAGTGCTGCACCATATTTACAACGTACATAGTGTCTATCACAGTATTGAACAATGCATGAAGGCTTTCAAAAAAGCATCAGATCTTAATATCTTCCTATGGAAACAAATACAGCATGGGAGATGACCTCTGGATATTGTTGCCTCAAGTATATAAAACACGTGATGTGAGGCCATGAGTGAGTGTGTGTAATGAATGACAGAGCAACTTGAGCAGTGCTTGCTTACGTTCACCCGATGACTAAAGTATTCTAGAGTATTCGTAGACTGTAGAATTCCTCTTCGTCATCTGCCCTTAAAAGGACGTTAAGTGGACGTGTCTGCGTTGTGTTGTGGTTTGCAGTATAACTGTTATATTTGCACCTTTCGGCCCAACACATCCGACTTCAGCACGAACTTGAGCAGTGATATATAGCATCAAATTTCGCCAAAAGCTGGGAAATACCCAAGTGAAAACCATTTGAAGATTCAACATGCTTTCAGGGACGATGCCATGAGTACCACATAAATTAAGAAATGGTATAATCGCTTCAAAGATGGCTATACATTGGTGGTAAGTGAATCACATTTAGATAGATCACAAGTATGTCAAAATGACAAGGTCACTGACAAAATGCAGGTTATGGTCATGCATGATTACCTAAAAGTCATCCATCACCTTTGCCAAGCGGTGCAATGCAAACGGCTAGACCTGAGGGCAACAGGAACTTGGCAGCTCCATCATAACAATGCACCTGCCAATTCTTCACATCTGATTCTGACTTTTCTTGGCCAAACATAACCTTCCCCTGCTACATCAGGATGTCATTGTAAAAAAGTATTGTTATGGAAACAGAGCCACAGATTTTAGAAGCAGTCATCTCTGCAATATGTGCCGTTTTGGCACGCAAGGTTGTTTTCGAGATTGTGGTTCTGCCCTATGTGCTGTCTTCAGCTTGAAAGGACAATAGATAGATGTCTGGAACTCAAGTCAGAGATAATGATATCCAGAATGTTACATGCATTATTGATAAGTATGATTAGGAACTCAAGCATGAGATTCAGAATATATCTGCAATTATACAGAGATTCAGATTATGTGCATAAACAACGTGAGCAATAACTTATAAATATACTAATACAGAGACCAATATTATCACACCTAATAAAAAAATACATAATTTGAATTGGTTAAGACATGATATTATATTATATTATATTATATGGCTGTGAAACATGGAGAACAATAAAATTGACAATCATGAAGATACAGACCTTCATTAATGGATGCTTACGCAGAATAAAAGGATGGAAATGGCAGGACAAAATCACTAACATAGAATTATGGAAATGTACCAGTCAAATACCAGTGGATAAAGAGATACAATGACGCTGAGAGTATTACACAACAGGCCCTTTTCTGAAATCTCCATGGGAAAAGACAAAGAGGAAGACCAAAGAATTCTTGGAGAAGACAGATAGAAGCAGAGATGAAGATGATGGGGAAGACATGGAATGATCTTAAAAGAATGGCAAGAAACAGAACGACTTGGAAAGTGTTTGTTGAAGATCTATGCTCCACAGGTAGCTGAAAGGTAGAAGAAGAAGACAGGATATACTAATTTTAAATTAATTTTGTAAGCAATATCTACTGTGAAAAATGTAATGAAAACCTGAATAGAAATGCTTCTCTACCTTGCTGTCGCTTCAGTGTTGATGGTCTCCAAGGAAGCTTGGTTCTGTCTCAGCAGGGCATCCAGACCCTTAGCATACACCCACACAGCATCATAGACAAAGCTGGCAAAGTTGCTGTCATCTACAGACTGTGAACAAAGTTAAAGAAAACATCTTTATTTATGGTCAGCATATACTAGTGGAAGAAACAATCATCATTTTTTGGCCATGTAATGAGAAGAGAACAACTGGAATATATTGTCACAACTGGTAAAGTTGAGGGACAGAGAGATAGAGGGAAGCAAAGAGAAAAAATAACAGACAGCTTAAAAGAATGGCTTGGCAGAAGGTCAACAACAGAAATGATAAATAGCTGTCATGATAGAAAGTTGTGAAGAGACATGATCACCTACGGCAGCAGGCCAGGTACTTGATGATGATGATGATATACTAGAGGATTGTTACTACATGAGACTTCAATTGTCACTCCAAAACTTGGGCAACCAGGGAGAAGTTGAAAATTGGTAGGACAAAAGTAAACTGCTTCTAATCAACAAGAATATAGAGTCCCTAACATTCTACTCAAGAACAGACACATTACAGTTTCACCAGATTCTACATTTCACTCACCAAATAGAACATCCTCACACAGTAGGTAAGTAACCTGGAGGCATCATAACAGTCATCATAACTGTTGTGGATGAACTTAGCAATGAAAGTAGTGCGTTTCCCATGTGGAATTATAAAAAGGCAAACTAGATGATTTATAAACACCTTCCCTGCATCCTAACATCAGCAATAAGCAGAGATAATAACATAATTAGAGTATTGAAAGAATTAAACTCTGATATCTTTCTAGTCACCTAAGACACCAAACCAAGAGATGAATACAGAAATTATAAAAACATACTGGTACAGTGACCAAGAAAGGGTACAGAAAAAAATTGAGGAAACTACAAAGCAAAGTAGAAGAAATTAGGAAGCAGGCAAAAACTAATCCAGAAGTCAGAAGCATCATATTATGTTTCAGCGAGCAAAAGCAAAAATCCAAAGATCTAAAATACAAGCAATATGTGGGAAGTAAAGTAAAGTACCCCCGTCACGCCAAATGGCATATAGAGAATATGGTGTTAGTGACCATAAATTTTACAGACCCCCGGCACATGATTTTTGGGGTAATGTGGTCGGTATTACGCCTGTGCCACTTTACTTTACCAGAAAAAAATCCGGTACTCATTTAAGGCTGGGTGAACCAGAAGCCATAAGTTAGGATCAAACCCTACCTCTTGTCCAGTTCACTAACCACTGAGCTATCGCGGCTCCCAATATGTGGGAAGTGGACGGAGAAAAATAAATAAGTACTTGAAGCACTTGAACAACTACTAGAACTGAAACTTTACAAAACGTTTCAAGCCAAAGAAAGTTATTACAGTTGATTCTATTCCATTGTAGTATACCAGGAAATGAGAAGGCTGACATCCCGCCCAAAGATGGCAGCAAAATGGCTGAGCCAAGCTTACCAATCACATACCAGCAAAATGTCAGTCAGATAAAATCAACCTGAAGTATCGAACAGCAGGATAATTACCATCTATTTGATCAGAAAGGACAGATCTTCATCTTACGACAAAGAACAAGGCACAATCTACATTTAGAAACCTCAGGTACACAAATTTCAAGGTAGGAGACACAAACATGTGTACAAGTACAACAAACTGCATCACACATACTACAAGACCACAGCCAGTGCATTGCTTTAAGAGATGCAGACTGGTCTAATAGAACTACACTAAACACAAAACTTTATGGTCTTTTGTAGAAGCTGTTAAAGACAACCAAACTCATAGAAAAGACAACTTTCAGACATCTATCTATTGACCTTTCGAGCCGTAGCCGGCCCGTAGGGCGTAGACCAAGATACACCTTCTCCTATCTGAATTTTTGTTCTAGCAGTTTTCAATTCTTTTAAAGATATTTTATCAAATCTCGCCATCTGTCTCTGTTCTGTGCAAGCAGCTCTATCTCATTGAGGGAGCTGAATCCTGCTGCTCTTGCCTCTCTCATCAATGTTCTTCTCAGTGTCTCCCTGGGTCTTCCTCTTTTTTTCTTACCTGTTGTTTCCCATATGAGGGCTTGCTTTGCTATTCGGTTATTATCTCTTTTCATCACATGTCCAACATATGACCATCGTCTTTTCTTTATTACTGAAGATATTAGTGGTTGATTGGCGATTTCTCTAATTTCCTTGTTTGTTTTGAATCCGTTCCACACTATACTAATTATTTTCCTTAGACATTTATTTTCGAATGTGTTCAACTTTGTTTCTATATCTCTTGTTGTTTTCCAGCTTTCATACGTAAGGGTTGATAGTACATTTGATTTGAATAGCCTAAGTTTTGTATTTGTGCTGATGAGTTTTGATTTCCACAACTTTTTTGGCTTCTGAAAGACATTGCTGCTAAAGAGATAGAGCTGCTTGCACAGAACAGAGACAGATGGCGAGATTTGATAAAATATCTTTAAAAGAAAACTGCTAGAACAAAAATTCAGATAGGAGAAGGTGTATCTTGTTCTACGCCCTATGGGCCGGCTACGGCGCGAAAGGTCAATAGATAGATAGAAATTGTCATAAAGTCTATAAATTATAATAAAATCTGACAAATTATAAAATACATAATATCTTGATATTTCTTTTCCCAAATCCCAAGATCACCATGGTCTATTTATGAAACAGAAAACAAATACTCTAATAAAATGACAAGAAACTCACAGCATCTCCACATCTCTTAGTATACATCTCGGTATATTCTCTTACAGTTATTCCCCCTGCCACAACTGTGTCAGGTGGCCCAGTGAATGCTTTCAACAAGACAAAATGGCCTTCTGCTGCATGCTCAACTTGGGCAGTGGTACAAGGCACATTTTCTCGTTGTGAATAACCTTCGTGGTGGTTGGGCTCGTTGTTGTAGTACTCAACATCAAACCAATGTTTCGGATACCAGGAGGGCAGAAACCAAACATAGCCTTCATGTGCTGTCATTTTCTGAAACCAGACACATGTCAAATGTTTATAAACAAAACACATGGAAAAAAAAAACATATTTGATGGATCAATAAGATAACTCATATTTACAATCAATTTCACTTTATATATACAAGATTGGGTGGCCTTGATGTAAGATGTTGGTCTCTGGACGTGAAGGTCATGAGTTCGGATCCCACCATAGGTGGTGGGAATTTTTCACTTCGAATTCATGGTTTCATTATGGCTTTACCCTCCCCTGAACCGTGGGTAATGAAATCTGGTGTCTAGCCCTCTCAGAAAAATGTCAAAAACAGGAAGTCCCATGTGCACTCATGCACATTAAAGAACCCTTGACAGTTAAAAATTGAAAACAGTTGGCCAATAATGGTTTCCCTATTTAATAATATTTATTTATTATTATTTGTCTCCTGGCCAATAATGGTTTCCCTATTTAATAATATTTATTTTTTATTATTTGTCTCCTGGCCAATAATGGTTTCCCTATTTAATAATATTTATTTATTATTATATGTCTCCTGGCCAATAATGGTTTCCCTATTTAATAATATTTATTTATTATTATTTGTCTCCTGGCCAATAATGGTCACTGCACAGGCAACAATTTGAATCAAAATCTATCAATACCAAAGATGGAGGTGTTGAAACTAAAGGAGCAGATATCGTGACTTTGCCATTAACTAAGGAATCCACATCCACTTAACAGGTGAACGCTTAGAAGAACTTTAGGAATGTTAATCATGGACACTTATTCTTATATTTCTTTAGTGTTGAGGGAGATGCAAAGTTCTAGTTCTCACTCCTCTGACAGCCTCAACCATTTAATGGTGTTGTTAGTTCATTGATGTTGTTGATCCTTCATCTTACTCTGAGTTTATATGTTTCTCCAACTCTTATATACACATTGCATAGAATGGAATCACAAGACAATATCTGCAAGTGGGCAAACCATTTTATTAGTTGTCTATGTACAATGTTGAAGATTATGGGGACCGACTGGTCTAGAGGTAAGATGTTGGCCACTGAACAGGAAGGCACTGGGTTTGAAGCCTGTCAAAAGCAGTGGGAATTTTCCACTTCAAATCTGTGGTTCTTTTGTGGTTTTATCTTCCACTGGTCTCTGGAAGTGACCTCCAATGTCTAGTCCTCTCAATAACAGTGAAAAAAAGGAGATCCTGTTTGCACTCACGCATGTTAAAGAACCTGTGGCAGCTGAAAACCAAAACGTGCAGGCCATAAAAGCCGCTGCCTGAGTAAAAATTGTTCAACAAATCTACCCATGTCAAATACGGATGTGTCGGGCTGAACAGCGCAAATATCACAGCTTTGCTGTAAACTAGCAACACAAGACATACAGGCCCACTCAACCGGTGAATGCCAAAAAGATAATATAAGAAGTTTAAGATTGATCCTATATTGATTCTTTTCCTTATGGTTTCATTTTTAATTTTGTCTTTCTGGTCAGTCTAGATGTCTCCTTAAATATCTAATTTTTGTTGTGACTTATTTTGTTTGGCTTGTAACTTTTTCTGAGTGACCACATTAAACATTGATAGCAGAAAGCAGTAACAAAAATATTTTGAATCAAGGACAGTGACAAAAAATGTAGGAAAACAAAAACTGTTACTCTAACAGGTTATATAATTTCTGAACAGAATTAAATGTAAAGAATGGACCCTTTAAAAAAAAAAGAATAAAGAAATATTTTGTGAATATTGAATCAAGAGAACAAAGATGACAAAAATAAAAATAAGACAGGGAAAAATCCTTTGTTAATGTACTAAGCAAGAATGACACAGAAGTGACAAAAACTAATGACAGCAGGAGAGATTCAGGACCAAGAAAGAATGGGTACGTAAATAAAAAAAATCTTTATAGCATTTTCCCATTACAAAAGTCAGCTAGAGGGGACTCACAGGACCAGAGAATAAAGGTTGCTTGTCCCAGTGCAGTCGCCGCAAAGTGTTTGGGTCTGAATTTGTATTTCACTCCAGAAATGGTATGTGCCATACTGAAATGTTGAGAGTGGCCATGGAAGGAACTGATCATCCATGTCACATGATGGTAATTACAGTAAAAATAAACCTCAGTTACATATTTAATTTTTAACAACAAAAACGTGTAGCAGAAATGTTTTCTATATAACAATGGCTAACATCAAAATAAATAACACCAGGGCTAAAACTAAGAATAGCAAAATGTTACATCTTCTCAATATTCCTGTATGGTGCAGAAACATGGACATTAGACAAGAAAATAGAACAGAAAATTGAAACCTTTGAAATGTGGATTTATAGAAGAATAGGTAGAATTGGATGGAAAGAAAAAAAAAACAAACGATGAAGTTTTAAAACAACTAAAAATGAAAAGAGAACTACTAAACACAATTAGAACAAGACAAATGAAATTTTTTAGGCATGTAAAAGACACAACAGCCTAATAAAAGTAATATTGGAAGGGAAAATACAAAGTAAAAGAGGCAGAGGCAGACCAAGACTAACATGGACAAGTAACATCAAAAGATGGACAAGTCAGCCTATGACGACCTGCACCATCAAAGCAAGAAACAGAGTGGAATGGCGCTCCATGGTAGCCAACCTTCGATGCGGAGATGACACTCAATGATGATGATAACAATGGACTACTTGCCTGTTTGTAAGCTTCACACATGACTTCCCTGGCCACATTACTGAACACATCTGCAATGATCACTTTCACATTCTGTGATCTGAACTCTTTTAAAATCTGTAATCGTAATTTTGCACGTCTGAGTTTTCAAAAAGTTACAGTAAAGCAAGAACAAAAAAATACAATCTAAAAGAAAACATGAAATGTTGGAAAAGAACCTCAAGAGAATAATAAATTATTGCTCTGACTGTTGGAGTAACTGAAACTATAGACAATGTTGATGATAAACAATCATAATTTTAACTTTCTTTAGCCATTTTCAGTCAAGATGAAGAATCAATTCCCTGCACTCCAGGCAGCCCTTATGGCACTCATTCTCTTCCAGCAGCAGATAAATGGTATTTATGTTGATGTTTACTTCATGATAAACAAAAATACACCTTTGGTACCTTAATATGCCATTTCCAAATCTAAATTATGTTTTATTAAATTTCATCAACTTCTATGGAACTCTGATTTCTGGGTAACTTAATTGATTGGTTGGGGTTGAGTCAGCAGCCTTTGACCTAAGGTTATGCAGCAGTATCTGTAAGTGTTTATGACCTTGTGTTCCCATTGGGTGTTTCATTTATCTGGCTGGAAGAAGATGACATTTTTTGTCAATATCATCAAGTGATGAGCACTTAATAAGATAAAAAATACTAATAAATAAAAGTTCTCTCCCCTGCCTTGTAAGGCATATGGGGAATAAGGTGATTAGTGACCATGTTTGTCCATGATTCAGTGAATGGTGATCCCAATATTGAGTTGACTGTAGCTAGTCTCCCTTGTCCATGATTGATGTTTTCACTAAGGGAACTATGGAATCAATTCTTTCTGTAATTTGAACAAATAAAAAAAACACATTTAGCTGTATACAATGTAAGAGAATTATTATTGCAAATACAAAGACATGCAAATATTACATCACTATTAGGATCATTATTGTTGAGCAAATGTACCTGAGGAATGTCAGGAGTGCGGGTATTGTTGAGAAATTTCCTCCGCACAATTAATGATATTCCATGAATCTGCAACTGGTCCTGCAGTGTCAGGTGATACTCTGGAAGCTCCTGGCCACCTTCAGCAAGGGCCCCAACCAAACTCCACCCCATAGCTTGAAACACATCTGGGTAGGCATGCCTGGAAGACAGGATACCCTTATTACTTTTTGTTGTTAATGTACAGCATATCCAACTTCTGGAATATTGCTAGAGATGTTTTCTAAGTCATTTGTGGCATACATACTTGAAATTTAATTTAATTTGTGTAAATTAGATACATTATTTTTTTTACATAAATCTAAGCTTTATGTTTAAATTTACTTGATTATTAATTTTAAGTGTGTTTCACAGTTTCACAAAAATGGTCCTTACTCGCATCAATTTGACATACGGTTATATTACAAGAAAAAAAACAAAAAATGCAATGATTATGAGTTACCTGTATTATGTGAGCTGTGTGTCTCATCCATTTTGATCATGTTTCAACATTCCAATTGTTTACGATGAATGATGATATCGTATGACAATGAACAGTTGGCTATGTTTACTTTCTGTATGGTTTCGCCTTAAGTCTTTTGGCGTGTGCTGGGACTGCTATGATGGGGACTACACTTACCTTTCTTTGTTTGGGAGATTAGTTAGTAATTCAGATAATTCCACTGGCATGGGCGGTTGAGCAATTATGGATTTTAATTCGCTTGCAGTGATACCGGGGCCTCCCATAACCATAATTGAATTATATGAAGGTATATATACTAACAACAAAACAAATATCAGCAGGGCTGAAACTAAGAATGGCAAAATGTTACATCTTCACAATATTCCTGTATAGTGCAGAAACATGGACATTAGACAAGAAAACAGAACAGAAAATTGAAGCCTTTGAAATGTGGATTTATAGAAGAATAGGTAGAATTGGATGGAAAGAAAAGAAAACAAACGATGAAGTTTTAAAACAACTGAAAATAAAAAGAGAATTACTAAATACAATTAAGACAAGACAAATGAAATTTTTGGGGCATGTAAAAAGACACAACAGCCTACAAAAAGTAATATTGGAAGGGAAAATACAAGGTAAAAGAGGCAGAGGCAGACCAAGACTAACATGGACGAGTAACATCAAAAGATGGACAAGTCAATCTATGACAACCTGTACCATCAAAGCAAGAAACAGAGTAGAATGGCGATCCATGGTAGCCAACCTTCACTGCGGAGAAGGCACTCGATGATGATGATGATGGAAGGTATGCTTACTGATTTTATCTCTACTGTCAGGTACTCATTCCTACAAGTAGGTTGGCTGAGGCATATCTAGCAGGGAAATAAACCCACGATCTGTGTGTCATAAAGCCAACACACAAACAAACTACATCAAAAACAATTTTGCAAATAGTTATTTTACACATCACTCTACAACTTGTGGGTTGAAGAAGAATCTGTGACACAAGGAAACTCACGTGTAAAGTTGCACTGGAGGTATTGTCCTGAAAAAATATGGGTACTTGTCAGTGTCTGATAGATCCTGGGCTTCTGCTCCATAGCTGACCATCATCATGTTGAAATGTTTTGACAGAGAAGCAATTCTTTCAGCAGGATCAGAGCATCCAGTACCTTCACCAACAGAGATTGTAAGATAAAGTTGTCAATGATTTAGTGCTACGTCTAACTGCAGCTATCATTTCTAGATAAATATATCAAGGCAGCAACAAGAGGATGGTCTGTCATGAGACAAACATAAATAATAGCAAATTTTGGAAAAGAAATAAATGCTCTCCAGTTTGCTGTTTCTGAATTGAAGTATGCCCTCAGCTGATCGTCAACAAACTGTGTCTCTTGTCTTGGTGGTAGCATCTATTATGATAACATCCCTTGTAGACTGGTTGTCCATTCTGTAATAACTCCTATAACTTTGATGGTAAAATATATTTTGATCTGACTCCTCTTAAATCTATACTGATCAGCTGATAGCTGAAAATGAGAATCTGAGACTCAAAGAATCCAGAATAAGGAGATTATGGGAAGATGGATGGATGGAGGGATGGAGGGAGGGAGGGAGGGAGGGAGGGAGGGAGGGAGGGAGGGAGAGAGAGAGAGAGAGAGAGAGAGAGAGAGAGAGCGAGAGAGAGAGAGAGAGAGAGAGCGAGAGAGAGAGAGAGAGCGAGAGAGAGAGAGAGAGCGAGAGAGAGCGAGAGAGAGAGAGAGAGCGAGAGAGAGAGAGAGAGAGAGAGAGAGAGAGAGAGAGAGAGAGAGAGATATCAGCCACCTAATAGTGTCATTGTTATGTTGTAAACATATTTGATTTGATTAATCTAATTTGGTTACTAGATTTGTACAAAAGCAAGCATTATTCAGAGGGGAACATGTTACATTGCAGGGGAGGTGAAGGCATACCTCACAGAATCAGAGCTAAAAGTTGTCAGCGACCCACAGCTGATGGCTTGTGCCAGGATCGGTGAACCAGAACCATCCAGACCCTGCTCCACATCTCCTTGGTGCTTCTAGTAACAGACTAACCTGTCTAGTCTGGCCAAACGATTAGGGATCGAAGAGGGAAAACAACCCAGTACTCAAAAATGTTGTGCTGATGTCAGATATGTTGGGCCAAAAAGCGCAAATATCACAGTTACACTGCAAACCACAACACTGCCTGATAGCAACTTGTGATATATGCACCCTTTGGCCCAACATATACAACTTCAGAACAGTATTTTTGAGTGCTCCGTTTGCTTCCTTCTTTGATTGCTATTTGCTTGGCTGGATTGGTTAGTATGTTTTCAGAAACACAGCAGAAAACTGGAACAGGATCTTAAAAACTTTGCTGAATATTTGTTGACTAGTTCATACAAACGTTTTTCAAGCTTTTTTGATCATAATCTAAGAATTTGACTATCCGTATAATCAAAATAGACAAAATTAAGGACAAGATTAAGAATAATTGCAAGACTATATCTTGTCTTACCTAATATGCCAGCAATAGTTGGTGACCTCATTTGTACCAGAGATATAAAGTGGTTCATGGCTACATCATATTCACACTGGGTATCATAGACAAGTAGTTCCAGGGTGTGATTTGGCAGAGTGTTGTGATCTTTATTCACAAGATCTAATGCCAGCCATGCGCCTGACATACAAACATAAAGCGGTTAGAACAACAACTTGTTACATTTTAATGACACAGTATCTCCTAACAAAAAATATTTAGACAACTTAAAAAAGAATGATAATTTCTATAAACACTTGGTATTGATAACAATATAACAAAAAGGGAGCTGTGTAGTCTAAAAGTACAACGTCAGCTTCTGAGCAGGAAGGATCCTGGTTCAAAACCCACTCTAGGATGTGATGATTTTGTTAAAATATGAAAAAATTAATCCATGGTTTCTTTGTGGTGCCACCCTCCCCAAATCTCTTAGGTAGTGAGATCCAATGTCTAGCCCACTTGGATAACGGTTCTATATAGGATATCCAGTGTACATGCTAAAGAACCACTGGTAGAAAAAATTTTTAAAAAAGTAAGCCATAAATTTGGCTTACCCAGGAAAAACTGTCAATAAAAAGTGACCCACACTATGGATCCCACGCTACGGAGTTCGCACATGCAGGTTAGGGTTCTCTATCCTTGAATTCTCTTGAGATTCTTGAGGAGGATAACGGAGTACCTGTGGATTATCCAGTGTGCAGTGACGAAGATCCTAACAACAACAATATAACAAAATAATATTTATGTAAACAATTCATAATATATTGGTGGCAATGTTACTTCCAAAAGTGTACAGAAACATGAAACTCAACTCCAAAAAGATAATCAGAAAGGTAATAACTAAGTACAATAATACAAATATACTAAATAAATAAAGTCTTACCTTCCACTAATCCAGGCTGTGACCAAGATTTGCCCGACAAGGGAAATAATCCACCCAGGTAAATTTTGGGTTTCTCCAACAGACTAGTTGGCAACCAATTATTCCACTTTTGCCGGTTTTCCTGCACCCAACGACATGCAATCTGGTTCAAGGACAGGTCTGGGTGCAGTGAAGCATTAGCTATAAGCTGATCATATTCCAGGTCTGAGAAACACATTCTAGAGATGATGTGAAAAGCTTCTGGAGCAGCGTTCCTAAAGGGTCCCCAGACTACTTTTGTTAGCTGATTCACTGGGAAGTCACAGTCTCTGGTGCCTGAGATGTTGATGAGTTTGAAGATGTCCATGATCAGTAACATTAGACATACATCATTACTATCAGAGCTTCTTTCAGCATTAATTCAATACAGAGATGAAGGTAGATACAATAGAGACAAAGAAATTATTTAGATCAAGGAAGGTTTTCTAAATGTACACAATAATATTAATATCTTTTGGATGTAATCATCAGAGATACTGACACCATTGGGAATGGTACTAAAGCATACTGAAGCTACTGGTATGTAAACATCAATGTTTCAAAAATGACAGAAGTGGCTGGGATAAGAAATAATCACATAATCATGGCAGTTCTACTGTTCATAATGAAATGTGAAGTTTACTGGGTCAAGAAATACTGACCTCAATGAAGAGCAAAAATACCTACATCATGAGGGTGAAGAAATACTGATCTCAATGAAGAACAAAAATACCTACATTATGAGGCTGAAGAAATACCTACATTATGAGGGTGAAGAAATACTGATCTCAATGAAGAACAAAAATACCTACATTATGAGGCTGAAGAAACACTGATCTCAATGAAGAACAAAAATACCTACATTATGAGGCTGAAGAAATACTGATCTCAATCTTCTTCTTCTTTTCTTCCTCATCTGCCTTTCAGCGTCGAGGGGAGATACAATTTGTGGTCTTTTGCTCTTCTATTCGCCTCTGCTGCTGTTATGTTTCTTAGTGCTTCTAATATTCCATCATCTTTTTCGTGGTCGACCCTTGGGTCGGGTGTTCTCACAACGTTTGTTGAAGGCTCGTTGTGTTGTGTTTTGTTCTTTCTGCCAATATACCTACATTATGAGGCCAAAGAAATACTGACCTCAATGAACAAAGAAAATACCTACATCATGAGGCTGAAGAAATACTGACTTCAATTAACAAAGAAAATACCTACATCATGAGGCTGAGGAAATACTGACTTCAATTAACAAAAAAAATACCTACATCATGAGGCTGAAGAAATACTGACCTCAATTAACAAAGAAAATACCTACATCATGAGGCTGAAGAAATACTGACTTCAATTAACAAAGAAAATACCTACATCATGAGGCTGAAGAAATACTGACCTCAATTAACAAAGAAAATACCTACATCATGAGACTGAAGAGATACTGACTTCAAATAAAAATGAAAACACCTACATCATGAGGCTGAAGAGATACTGACCTCAAATAAAAATGAAAACACCTACATCAAGAGGCTGAAGAAAGTATGTAAGTGGGATGTATGAGTGTATGCACCCGTGTGTAGCTAGAATGCATTTGTGATATTTTATATTTTTGATGAGGCACCACCCTGTTTGTTGAGGTGGGGAGGCTGTATTGCTGCATCTGTCACTTAGACATGAATCCCCTATCTCCTTTTTAGCTTTTGTCACTTTAACAGTGTGTGGACAGATTAACTCTTATTACCTTGCCCCCTTCTCTGCTCTCCTCCAATCTCTCAATTAGTGGTCACTTCTTATTTATCGTCTGGCACTCACACAATGAGGATCTTGGACTCCTACAAAAATATAAATCATTTCTATTTTTTTTTTTCACTAGTTTTAGTTACATCTGGGAGCCGCGATAGCTCAGTGGTTAGTGAACTGGACTACAAAGGACAAGAGTTCGTGCCCAACCAACGGCTTCTGGTTCACCCAGCCTTGAATGGGTACCGGATTGTTTTCTGGGAAAGTAATGTGACACGGGCATAATACCGACCACATTACCCCAAAAATCATGTACCGAAAGCCTGTAAAATTTATGGTCACTAACACCATATTTCCTATACGGCACTTGGTGTGATGGGGTACTTTACTTTTTTTTTTTTTTTTAACTTTAGTTACATCCTATAATCTAGTTAGATTCTTTTACATTTCTCTTGTGTGTCCATCAATCTGATTTTGTTGTTTTCTGAGGAAGGTCAATGATAGGGCGAAACGGAAACAACTTTGTGTTGTTCTACCATGTGAAGCAGTCATCATACCCTGTGTCCAACTCATTCCTTGTCGCCCAGCTTTACAGCAGCACTGCAATTATTTGTCTATTCCTTGAAGAAATATTGACTTCAATGAAAAGCAAATTTACATGAACAAGCAGAAGAATTAACGACCTTGTAAAACAAACATATATCAAGAAGCTGAAGAAATAGTGATAATTTATCAGGGATAAGATATCATATCAGGGAGTTATTTATTATTATTTATCCTTTTCACATATGCATTATGGGAAGCAATATCTCTACACTGGATCAAGCTTGTTATACTGACAGTTGCTAGACTTTCTGCCATAATATTTTTGTAGTATGGTCCTTCTATCTGACTCATGGTCTCCCCAAATCTTGAAGCCATATCACTGGCTAATGTAGACATGTAATTGCAGTCAGTTAGGTTCCATTCTTACGACAAGGCTCAACCATTCTATTTTCTTATTTTCCTGTGTATTTAATACAAGGTGTGATTACACAATTGTTGATCACAATGGAATAAAAAACCACTGAATATTCAAAATACATCCCCCAGAATAGTATTCAAACTCATCCTCTAGAATTTTGTTCCAACTCATCCTCTAGAATATTATTCAAAACTCATCCTCCAGAATA
Source organism: Megaustenia siamemsis (assembly GCA_032433765.1). NCBI lineage: Eukaryota > Metazoa > Mollusca > Gastropoda > Stylommatophora > Ariophantidae > Megaustenia > Megaustenia siamemsis. Next base: position 72,656,480 of record JAVIAB010000106.1, on the reverse strand, counting down.
TTATTCCAACTCATCCTCCAGAATATTATTCCAACTCATCCTCTAGAATATTATTCCAACTCATCCTCTAGAATATTATTCCAACCCATCCTCTAGAATATTATTCCAACTCATCCTCTAGAATATTATTCCAACTCATCCTCTAGAATATTATTCCAACTCAGCCTCCAGAATATTATTCAAAACTCATCCTCCAGAATATTCTTCAAAACTCATCCTCCAAACTACTTTACTTGATCACACCTCAAAGATATCAATATTTTAAACAAACTGATTTTGAGTTCAGTTAATAAATTAATAAATACCAAGCAACTCTAAGACTAGATAAAAGAAATATTAGACACCGGCATAAACACTTAAAGAAAACATAAACTAAACAACACAAGAGACAGAAAATAATTGACAGATTCAGTGATGAATCTAACATTTACCATATAAATGCAGTACTACCACCTGATCACCTTTTGTGGACTAACCATGTTTAATAAATGTTAACAATTAATAATGACCTAAACTTTCACACACTAAGTCTAAGTGGCTAATGTATTAAAAACAACCCAATAATTGAACTCCTGACATCACCCTTGGGCAAGGTGGAACTCCCGTTTAGCCCCCCTATCAGGGTTATGTGAAGCCATTGGAGCAGGTGGTGGATGGTGTTGTGGGAGCAGCCGACAAGTAGTGCCCCACACCACGATAGCAGGCAGAGGATCTCATGTATAGAGACAATGGCTGCGATTTCTGACTAGTACAGTTACTGCCAAGAAGGAAAGGAATGGCAAACTACCTTCTTATATTGCCTAGACTAATCATGACAAATAAAGGCAGCTCCTATAAAACATCAGAAAGAAACAATCAACATTTCTGGGGCACATCATGAGAAGAGGAAAGTTGGAATACTTGGTTACAACTGGCAAAATAGAAGGAAAGAGAGATCACGGACGACAAAGAGAAAATACTGGATAGCTTGGTGTCATGGCATGGAAAGCAGTCAACAACAGAACTGATATGATGCAAATAGAAGATTGTGGAAGGACATGATCGCCTACACCAACCGGTATGGCACATGATGATGATGATATTGTTGTATATGCAGATGAATGACAACAGTTGAGTGGATGGAGAAGAAAATAAATAATGTAGTAGATGATGACATCACTAATTTGAGATCTAATAATAACTTTTTCGTCAGTTACAAATAACATACATTCTTGTGTTGTGTATGTGTCTCTGGGAAATTGATTCTAGTGAACTGGCCAGAAGCAATGAGTGTGTCAGGGTGCCAGCTGAAAAAGATGACTGGTCGACTAGAATTGATGATGGTGCTGACAAACTGGCTGAGGTGCTGCTCCAACCAAACGATGTCCACATAAAGGTTCAAGGCTTCAATCTGTGACTGAAGAATGCCAGAATCCATACCTGAACAGACATCAGAATTAATTACCCACATTTACTAAGATTCAATTACTAGTTGGATGAAAATAAGATTCTGTTGATAAGCAAAATGCAATTTTAACAACATGAAAAATATAACCACATCAAGACAGACAACATAAGAACTAAACTACTAATCATAAAGTATTGTATTTACTCAACATTCCTGTATGGTGCAGAAACATGGTCATTAAATAAGAAATCTGAGCAGAAAATTGAAGCCTTTGAAATGTGGACCTATGGAAATGTTGGGAGAATTGGGTGGAAGGAAAAGAAGACAAACAAGGAAATTCTGAATCAGCTGAGTTTGAAAAAAAGAACTCCTAAACACAATTTGAAAAAAAGAAATCCTTAACACAATTTGAAAAAAAGAACTCCTTAACACAATTTGAAAAAAGAACCCCTTAACACAATTTGAAAAAAAGAACTCCTTAACACAATTTGAAAAAAAGAACTCCTTAACACAATTTGAAAAAAAAGAACTCCTTAAAACAATTTGAAAAAAAGAACTCCTTAACACAATTTGAAAAAAAGAACTTAACACAATTTGAAAAAAAGAACTTAACACAATTTGAAAAAAAGAACTCCTTAACACAATTTGAAAAAAAGAACTTAACACAATTTGAAAAAAAGAACTTAACACAATTTGAAAAAAGAACTCCTTAACACAATTTAAAAAAAGAACTTAACACAATTTGAAAAAAGAACTTAACACAATTTGAAAAAAAGAACTCCTTAACACAATTTAAAAAAAAGAACTTAACACAATTTGAAAAAAAGAACTTAACACAATTTGAAAAAAAGAACTCCTTAACACAATTTGAAAAAAAGAACCCCTTAACACAATTTGAAAAAAAGAACCAAAATTTTTTAAGCACGTGAAAAGACGCAACACCCTACTAAAAGTCATTTTGGTAAGGAAGGTACAAGGTAGATGAGGCAGAGGCAGACTAAGACTTAAAGTGGACTGACAACATCAAACGTTGAACCTATAACAATAAGCTTGATAAGACAAGAGACAGAGTAAAATGGCGCTCCATTAGTAGCCAACCTTCGATGTGGAGAGAGCACCCAATGACGAATTATGACAAGCATATTTAGAAAGCAGAACCACATCTTCACTTGTATTTGGCCAGATGCAAAGGTGTCCACCTTTAACTTCTATCAGAATTGAGTTTTTTTAAGCTGAGATTCGGAAAATTCTTCAGTAGAATTACATAACAAGTCTTTGTTGTTTGTGTTCGCCAGCTTTGTATCTCTAGTGAAGTCCAGAGAGACTGAATTTTGTGTGAATATCTCTCTCTTTTTTTTTTCTATTTGTCACACTGGCAGACATTTGCTCAATTGTCCCCCACCATACGGGCAGATTTTCTACGACTTCAGAAGTACTCTCATATTATTATAGTCAAGAGTTTTAACATTTAGGGTAGATTCTTCCTACTAATTTTCCCCTAGGCAGCTGCCATTTTTTGGCCTACTCTCTTTTTATTTTCAATTGCCAAGCGTTCTTTAACGTGTGCAGAGTGCACATGGGATCTCCAGTTTTTCACTGTTTTCCGAGAGGGCTGGACATCAGATCTCACTACCAAGACACCAGGCAAGAGTAAAGCCACTGATTGGATTTTATTTGATTTTTTAATATTTATTTTCCACCACCTGTGGAACATGGACATTAGACAAGAAAACAGAACAGAAAATTGAAGCCTTTGAAATGTGGATTTACAGAAGAATAGGTAGAATTGGATGGAAAGAAAAGAAAACAAACGATGAAGTTTTAAAACAACTAAAAATAAAAAGAGAACTGCTAAATACAATTAAGACAAGACAAATGAAATTTTTGGGGCACGTTAAAAGACACAACAGCCTACTATAAGTAATATTGGAAGGGAAAATACAAGGTAAAAGAGGCAGAGGCAGACCAAGACTAACATGGACGAGTAACATCAAAAAGATGGACAAGTCAATCTATGACAACCTGCACCAACAAAGGAAGAAATAGAGTGGAATAGCGATCCATGGTAGCCAACCTTCATTGCGGAGATGGCACTCGATGATGATGATGACGATGATGTGGTGGGAATCGAACTTTCTGTTTAGAGGCTGACACTTAACTCTAGACCACCTAGACTCCGATAAAAATTCTTTAATATATTGGCATTGTTAAAGTGACTATAACCACTTTTTTCTCTAAATAAGGTGAACATGGGGTTTGAGTAATAATGGGCTCAACAAGTTTTTTACTCTATGAAGGAGAAAAACAAAAAATTCTAATGAGAACACCACATGGCAACTTCATTGGATATGCAGTATTTGTTTACATTCCCCACCTGCTGACCTAATGGGATAAAAACAGTAATTATAATTTTTATTAATGCCACCATTGTTCATTAAGTTCAGGGTATCCAATGTAAACAAAATTGTGTTATTTGGGAACTGGTTGGTCTCGAGGTGTCTTTTGGTCTAGTCCTAATCCATTGGTCACTGACTTAAGAAAGGGTCTGGGTGGTCTAGAGGTAAGGTTTCAGCTAGTGGACAAGAACCCAGGTTCTAATCTTGCAACACGGTGGTAATTTTCTCTTTGAATTTGTAGAGTTTCTTCATGGCTTTACCCTCACCTGGTTTCTTGGTAGTGAGATCCGATGTCTAACAATCTCTGAGTTGTGAGATCTGATGTCTAGCCCTCTCTGGGTAGTGAGATCTGATTTCTAGCCCTCTCTGGGTTGTGAGATCTGATGTCTAGCCCTCTCAGGGCAGTGAGATCTGATATCTAACCCTCTCAGGGTAGTGAGATCTGATATCTAACCCTCTCAGTGTAGTGAGATCTGATGTCTAGCCCTCTCTGGGTAGTGAGATCAGATATTTAACCCTCTCAGGGTAGTGAGATCTGATGTCTAGCCCTCTCTGGGTAGTGAGATCTGATGTCTAGCCCTCTCAGGGTTGTGAGATCTGATGTCTAGTCCTCTCTGGGTTGTGAGATCTGATGTCTAGCCCTCTCTGGGTTGTGACATCTGATGCCTAGTCCTCTCTGAGTTGTGAGATCTGATGTCTAGCCCTCTCTGGGTAGTGAGATCTAATATCTAGTCCTCTTTGGGTAGTGAGATCTGATGTCTAGCCCTCTTTGGGTAGTGAGATCAGTTGTCTAGCCCTCTCTGGATTGTGAGATCTGATATCTAGTCCTCTCTGGGTAGTGAGATCAGATGTCTAGTCCTCTCTGGGTAGTGAGATCTGATGTCTAGCCCTCTCTGGGTAGTGAGATCAGATGTCTAGCCCTCTCTGGATTGTGAGATCTGATATCTAGTCCTCTCTGGGTAGTGAGATCTGATGTCTAGCCCTCTCTGGATTGTGAGATCTGATATCTAGTCCTCTCTGGGTAGTGAGATCAGATGTCTAGCCCTCTCTGGATTGTGAGATCTGATATCTAGTCCTCTCTGGGTAGTGAGATCAGATGTCTAGCCCTCTCTGGGTAGTGAGATCAGATGTCTAGCCCTCTCTGGATTGTGAGATATGATATCTAGTCCTCTCTGGGTAGTGAGATCTGATGTTTAGCCCTCTCTGGGTTGTGAGATCTGATATCTAGTCCTCTCTGGGTAGTGAGATCTGATGTCTAGTCCTCTCTGGATTGTGAGATCTGATATCTAGTCCTCTCTGGATTGTGAGATCTGATATCTAGTCCTCTCTGGATTGTGAGATCTGATATCTAGTCCTCTCTGGGTAGTGAGATCTGATGTCTAGCCCTCTCTGGATTGTGAGATCTGATATCTAGTCCTCTCTGGATTGTGAGATCTGATATCTAGTCCTCTCTGGATTGTGAGATCTGATATCTAGTCCTCTCTGGATTGTGAGATCTGATATCTAGTCCTCTCTGGGTAGTGAGATCTGATGTCTAGCCCTCTCTGGATTGTGAGATCTGATATCTAGTCCTCTCTGGATTGTGAGATCTGATATCTAGTCCTCTCTGGATTGTGAGATCTGATATCTAGTCCTCTCTGGGTAGTGAGATCTGATGTCTAGCCCATATGGAAGATGGAGGAAAAATATGAAGTCCCATGTGCACTCTGTGCATGTTAAAGAACCCTTGGCAGTTAAAAGTTAAAAAGAGTAAGCCAAACGGCCACAAACCAGGTCAAGTTATTAGGAAAAAAAATCTACCCAAAACATCAGACTCTCAATGATAAAAGTATGAGTTAATGAGTTATTTGTGGGTCATCGTCATTGCACTCCGAACATGTCCATAGGTGCTCAGATCCCCTCCTCAGCATGTTCGCAGTGACTGACGACTCCAGATCTGTGTTGGTAAGTCTTCTTATACCCCACTAAGTCTCTTGTTTCTGGCTGTGCCCATCTTAACTCCAACCTCTTTCATTTGAAGGAGTGATGTGGACTCTTGGTTGTCAAAGTCTTGTGCCCGTCCCACATCTTGGAGGGCATTGATGATGACTGCTCGATCCATTGGTTGATCATCTTTGGCAACAGCATGGCTAGCCAACCTATTCGCTATTTCCTTTCCACATACTTTAGCATGTCCAGGGACGTAGACAAAGGTAACTGTGTATTGTTGGCTTCTGCAAAGACTCTATCCATTGTCTGTATACAGAGCCCGCCTCCACTTTTCTTATCATGCTCATCGAATCACTTACTATACAGATAAAAGTAAGAGTGCATGTGAAGTCAGAGAATATCTGCCTTATGGTAAAAGACATTTGTTCACATTAAGGGTGATCAGGGAATAAAACAGGTATTCATGCAAAGTTCAGTCCCTGAAAAAACCCACAGGTCTACAACAGTTTCATCAGAGGTTAAAAAGCTGATGTATACGAAATAAAAACTGGTTTGAGACATTTTTCTGGAAACACTACCATGTGCAATATCTACTAAGTTGTTGGTAGATGAAAACTCATTTATAACAAAATGATGACATATGTGGAAAACAGATACATTTGTACTTCTTTACCTGTTTATACCGAACTCCATCTCTGACCTGACTATGCCAAATAATGTTGTCATAGTGCACTAAATATGCTGCTCTCTGGGTCAATTTTAGAAAGTTGGTTAATATTATTTTCTAATGATAGTAAGAATTTGTACTGTTTTCAACTGCTACCCAGGAAGTGGCATACAGCCTAAGAGCTCCACACGGGATCTGAAGCAAGCCCTTTTGAATGCAAAGTCGTCATCAGGTTGCATGTCCTTTGCAGAACATTGCATTTATCACTGCCAGTCTGAAAGAATCTGTCTCTAGCCAGATATCCCACTCCTTTTTGTCATGTTCAAGGTCTCCATGATGTCTTGAAACTAGCTTCTTCTTGAATGTGAAGTAAGATACTAACATAACAGCTACAACAAACCCTGAAAATAAATATAAATGAGCTCAATGTTCCTTCAATCAGTTTATGATTTATGTTTGTGCTGTTGGTTGTCCTGGTTGAAGGTTTTTATGACACTGACGTGTGGTTTGATTATATTGATGACACTGTTGAAAGCACGGTCATATCTCTTACTTCTACACTAGTTCTGAATTGATTTCATTGTAAATGAAATATTTTCCGAATACATTTGTTTTTCTTCTTTTCTTTCTTTTATCCTAGTGCTTGCGTCATGTAGCATCACATAGAGGATGAATGCGAAGTTTTCTGGCTTTCACTAGTTTTGTAGCCTGAGATGTTGTCATGCCAAATCTACTCTAATGCCTCTTTGATTTCATCTATCCATCTCTTTCTGACTTTTCCTTTTGCTCTATAACCTGTTGTTTTCATGCAACACATCTGTTAACTTTTGTTTTTGATTGCATCTAGTTCAACTCTATATACAAACATAATTTCTTTCAATGAGGACAGTATGAGAACACCACACAACCGTACCGTAAGATGCAGCAAATAATGTGGCACAGTTTCGTCGAAGGCCTTTCCCATTTTCTTCACATTTTGGGTTCTTGTACGCATTATTTCTAAAATCTGGTTTTATCTGCTCCAATTCTTTGAGTCCCCACAAAGAGAATTGTCTGACAACATTTGGAATGAGAAAGGCCCTCCAATGATCCACAATTGTTTTCTTCTTTGACCAAAACTCTTCAACTATGGAGGTAGGAAGATACCAACCCATCCTGCAATAAAATGAATGAATACATTTGTAAATGTACAAGGAAATAAAACATTCAACCATTCATAGAAAACACTTTCATCTTTTTATGAAACAGAGTAGTAGTAGCCTCTGTCAGTCATAGTTGACTGTGGACTTTCAGCGCCCCTAGAAATGTTATTTTTTCTTTCCTTTCGCCATGTATTCTCTTTTTTTTATGAATCTGTCTGCTTCTTGTTTGAGGTGGACCTTTACAGTGGGTCGCCAGAGATTGCAGTCTGCAGCTATTTCTTCCCAGGCTGCAGGTTTTTTTTTCAGAGTCTTCATAAACACAGTGATCCACCAGAAAATAATTTACTCAAAAGTTCATGTCAATATTTGATTGGTCTTTTCGAATGAGACCTTGACATCCTCACAAGACGACATCATTAAATAGTCTATGACCAATTGATAAAATAAAAGTAAGACAAATATGAAAAGTAATTAATATAACTTAGACACCCTATAAAGAATAGCCACAAGCTGAAAAGTGTTAAAAAGTTTAGCTTCTCCACAAAATGCTACATGGTGCACTTCAATGGCTTCACTCATCTGTTATGAACTATTTAAAAATATATTAAAGATCATAATAATTTTTTTAAGTGACTGTTGTTCAATTAACATAAAACTAAATATTTGGGATGCAGTTTCAAAATTAACATAAAACTAAATATTTGGGATGCAGTTTCAAACAAATGTATACTGAAAGTGGATGGGCATGTCCGCAAGGTGTAAAACACAGTTCAATTCAAAATACTACTAAACAAAGAAGAAGAAGAATGACTAAATATATTCACTGTCAATATTTTTAATCTGGAAGACTCTATGTAGAAGCTAGAACAGTTTATCAAAACTACTGATACTGTCTGACCAAAAAAAAAATGTTCATGTCAATTTTAAGAGCAATAAAGACAACTGTCATATCGACAGTTTCCCACAAACATTTACCGGCCCTGAGGTCCCAAAGGTCCAGCATCCACAAGCTCTCCTGTGTCAAGCCAGGGAGCCTTGTTGAATCCCGCCACCATCCAGGCTTCCAAATTGACCGTCACGTCTGGAACTGATCCTGGCTTGTCTTGTGGTGGTTGGCAATTGCTGCAAAACATGAAACGCAACATAATTTAAGTTGCAGCCTAGCAAACAGTCATACAACAAATACATATAGAAATCACAACTATACTATTGTGCACTGAATTGGTTTTATATACCACAGCAATAACTTCATAAACAAAAAACTTTGTGATGGACAACATGTAAAGGATGTCTATTCACATTAGTGAATGATGTACGATACTTCATAGCTTCACTGGACTCCGAGCGAGGCCATTTTTTTTCATTTCGAAACCTGGTCTCAGCAGCTGGAAGTTGAGTCCTTTATTTCTAATCTGATAACATTATTTTGTTTTGATATCTTATTATTAGTTAACTATGTAGTATAATTTTATTTAAATACTGATCTGTGTATACGTTGTTTACTGTTCCTGCTGAAGGCCTAATGAGCCGCAACGTTGTTCAATTTTGTGTTATCCATTACTCATGTAAAGATGTAACCATATCATTTTTTATATATTTCTTTTCATTTAACTTTTATAATCAGCTTTACTGAAGCTTTGTATTTTAATACATTTATGATCCTTTGACCCTGTATGGTGTATGGTACTTTACCATTTTAGGTTATATCATTCTGAGAGAGAGAGAGAGAAGAGAGAGAGAGAGAGAGAAGAGAGAGTGAGTGAGTGAGTGAGTGAGTGAGTGAGAGTGTGTGTGTGTGCGTGCATGCGTGCGTGAGTTGGAGTACCAGGTTTGTCTACTGTCTTTAATAATCTCCAATTTCTTGGCCAAGGCCTTCATTGTGAAATGAAGTACGATTTTGATCAGTTATGAGTCACTGGTTTGACATAAATAGACAGTTATGAGTCACTGGTTTGACATAAGCAGACAGTTATTAGTCACTGGACTTGGCATAAGCAGACAGTTATTAGTCATCGGTCTTGACATAAGCAGACAGTTATTAGTCAGTCACTGGTCTTGACATAAGCAGACAGTTATTGTTCATTGGTCTTGATAGCAGACAGTTATTAGTCACTGGTCTTGACATAAGCAGACAGTTATTAGTCACTGGTCTTGATAGCAGACAGTTATTAGTCACTGATCTTGACATAAGCAGACAGTTATTAACCATTGGTCTTGATAGCAGACAGTTATTAGTCACTGATCTTGACATAAGCAGACAGTTATTGTTCGTTGGTCTTGATAGCAGACAGTTATTAGTCACTGGTCTTGACATAAGCAGACAGTTATTAGTCACTGGTCTTGACATAAGCAGACAGTTATTAACCATTGGTCTTGATAGCAGACAGTTATTAGTCACTGGTCTTGACATAAGCAGACATTTATTAACCATTGGTCTTGATAGCAGACAGTTATTAGTCACTGATCTTGACATAAGCAGACAGTTATTGTTCATTGGTCTTGATAGCAGACAATTATTGTTCATTGGTCTTGATAGCAGACAGTTATTAGTCACTGGTCTTGACATAAGCAGACAGTTGTTAGTCACTGGTCTTGACATAAGCAGACAGTTATTGGTCACTGGTCTTGACGTAAGCAGACAGTTATTGTTCATTGATCTTGACATAAGCAGACAGTTATTAGTCACTGGACTTGACATAAGCAGACAGTTATTGTTCATTGGTCTTGATAGCAGACAGTTATTAGTCACTGGTCTTGACATAAGCAGACAGTTATTAGTCACTGGTTTGACATAAATAGACAGTTATTAGTCACTGGTTTTGACATAAGACGACAGTTATTAGTCACTGGTTTGACATAAATAGACAGTTATTAGTCACTGGTTTGACATAAATAGACAGTTATTAGTCACTGGTCTTGACATAAGCAGACAGTTATTAGTCATCGGTCTTGACATAAGCAGACAGTTATTAGTCACGGGTCTTGACATAAGCAGACAGTTATTAGTCACGGGTCTTGACATAAGCAGACAGTTATTAGTCATCGGTCTTGACATAAGCAGACAGTTATTAGTCACTGGTCTTGATATAAGCAGACATTTATTAGTCACGAGTCTTGACATAAGCAGTCAGTTATTAGTCACTGACTGCTTTCAGTCCATAAATGGCATATTGTGCCCTGATGTCATTTGTGAAAATAACTTTACATCTTCATTCACTTCATATTTATTCATTTTGATTTACAGTCTAATTGCCAAATATTAATCCCCCCTCCCCCCAACCACTTTACCACACTATTTGTATCTATCTAGTTATGTATTATTCAGTTTGGGCCCTGGGTAATGGTTTATTCACTGTACCTCCTAATAATCATAAATGGCACCAAAGGATGGGTTGTTATGGACCTGGCATTCTGCCAATGTCAAACAAACAGCAAATGTGTCAGTCAGACTGATAGGTGCAGATATAAAGGCAGTCCTGATGTAAACTCCAACATAGTTTACAAAACATTTGTCCAAATGCGAAGAACATACCTTCCATATATTTTTTAGGTGAACCCATACACCAGACCAAAAAAAACCCTATAAATTAATATAAAAAAAATGTACATGGCAATTTTAAGTGTTAATTTATATTAATATTAAATATTATTAATAATATTAAAAATCATTAATAATATTAAATATTAATAATAATAATAGTTTCTGCAAGAAGTTTCAACTCGGCAGGACATCGTCACCATTTACCATGACCGCTGTCAGATTTGGGAGCCGCGATAGCTCAGTGGTTAGTGAACTGGACTACAAAGGATGAGAGGTAGGGTTCAATCCCAACCGACGGCTTCCAGTTCACCCAGCCTTTAATGGGTACCGGATTTTTTCTGGGAAAGTAAAGCGGCACGGGGGTAATACTGACCACATTACCCCAAAAATTATGTGCCTAAGGTCTGTGCAATTTATGATCACTAACACCATATTCCCTATACACCACTTGGCATGACGGGGGTACTTTACGGTTTTTTTTACGGTTGTCAGATTTCTTTCAAATGTGGCATTTATGTTATGTTTAACTTTAAAATTAATCTGGGCGGGGGCATTGTATGAAGATGGCGGCCGTTGTCAGGAGACAAAGCTCTCCCAGGAACAGAAAAGCTTCCAAGACATGGCACGCAGGTTTGCCCGAGAGGAGGTCATTCCCAGAGCAGCAGAGCATGATCGGACAGGAGAGTATCCCTGGGAACTTATCAAGAAAGCACTTTAAAAGTGTGAAATTTTAAAAACCCCTTTTTTATTATTATTATCCAATAAATTAATTATTAAACATTTTAAAATACAGAAATTTTGATAGAAGTGAGCGATGTGACTAACAATGAATGGCTGGTGCCTTGCTTTCTGAATTTCTTAGCAGAGGTGCTCCCCTTTATACAAATCACTATTATTTTGACGCAAATTAATAGGCAGAGAGATCAGTTGATCATTTAAATTTTGTGAAAATAAACGTAAAATTGTTCAGGCAACTCTGTTTAACATGTTTAAATTAATAATTTATAATTTGAAAAATATTGAAAAAAGCACACCTACAGCATTCAATAGATGTTCTGACTTGCAAATCCAATATCTTGAACCTGCCTAGTAACAGTGTTTACCGTGATTGTGGCAAAAATCAATAATGAAATTCTTTCAACATTCACCCCATACCATGGGAACACAGTGGGAGCCACGATAGCTCAGTGGTTAGTGAACTGGACTATGAAGGACAAGAGGTAGGGTTCGATCCCAATCGACGGTTTCCGATTCACCCAGTCTTTAATGGGTACCGGATTTTTTTTCTGGGAAAGTAAAGCGGCACGGACATAATACCGACCACATTACCCCAAAATCATGTGCTGAAGGTCTGTAAAATTTATGGCCACTAACACCATATTCCCTATACGCCACTTGGCGTGACGGGAGTACTTTACTTTTATTTTTTACATGGGAACATAGCGGAGGTACCGTGATGTATATCTTCAATTATGTCTTGGGGGTTTTGCCTACTTCTCGGCAGACACTACCCGTTCAATCTTAGACCAAGTCTGCTAGGTTATATTAGACCACAAATTCCATCCAAAAATAAAAGAGAAAGCTACTCTGGGCTGTATGTAGCCAGCAAATTGTATTGTGAGTGAAGTTATTTTCTTTCTTGATCTTTCCTTTCACCTGATGTATACTTCGTAACACTATAATCTTGTTATACCTGTGTTAAAATGCGAGTCGTTCTCTGCAACTTCTTGACTATAAAAATATAGTTCATACTAATTGTGATGACTCCAGTTAAATGTGTTAAAGTGCTAGTCCTTTCGGCCATTCTTGGTTACTTGTTTCGGCTTTATGCCACCTCTGGAATTAGTCAATATACAGTTTTTGAAAAATTTTATTTGTAGAGTCATTTTAAGAAGAAACAAAATGCAGAATAAAAAAAAAATAAATAAATGGTCTTTTTTTTCTGTATTAATCGAGAATACAGGTAGTATTTAAAAAAACATACAAAGCGTAATAAATATGGGGGAAAGCGTATCATATGGAAGGTATGAAAGAACCTCTCTGCAACATGAACAGGTTCTACATATGGATTTATAAATGAGGCCAGATTATTACTTGATCAAGACGTTACCTAGCTTTGGTCCTCCCAGACACCCTGTTTAGAAGGGCAGTAATATTTTGTGTGTCATAAATCTGGCAGTGATGTATTTCCACATTAGAGTAGCCTCCTATATTCTGTTATAAGAAGGAAATATAAATGGATAATCACTGTAATATCACATTTTCTGAAGGTATTAATTTATTACTCTTGTACTTGGCTTTAAATAATGAACAATGTATGATATCTGAGGATAAGTTTAAAAGAGTTGAATAGAACAAAAAATCTGAATACTAAGAAGATGAAATTGGGGCTGGGTGGTTTCGAAGTAGGACAATGGTCTCCGGACAAGAAGGTCCTGGGTTCGATTTCCACCATAGGTGGTGGACAGTTTTTGTGGTGGACATTTTTCAAAAATTGAATCTGTGGTTTCTTTGTGACTTTCTCTGTTCTGTGCAAGCATCTCGATCTCATTGAGGGAGCCAATTCCTGGTGCCTTTAATTGAAAATTATACCCGAAACTTCAAAACTCTCGACGGGAAAAAAGTAAGAGTATGGAAAGGGACCCCGGAGCACACAGCTGTCTGTGTGAAAAATAGGAAAAAGAGATATTTATGCAAAATTCAGTCTCTCTGGACTTTGTTAGATCTAAAAGCTGGCATATGCTAAAATAGGAAGGAAGGTGGACACAGCTTCAGTAAAGTCAATATTCTGTTTGTGTAGGGAAATGATAGCATATATCCATCAACACCTGAAGCATTCTTTTAGTGTTAAGAAATAAACAACAACAAAAATAACACAAACAACAAATGCCCAACAATATCTGTAGTGTTCTATTAGTGTTGAGATATGAACAACTATCATCCAACAATATCTGTAGTGCTATATTAGTGTTGAGATATGAACAACTATCATCCAACAATATCTGTAGTGCTATATTAGTGTTGAGATATGATCTAGCATCCAACAATATCTGTAGTGCTCTATTAGTGTTGAGATATGAACAACTATCATCCAACAATATCTGTACTGTTATATTAGTGTTGTGATATGAACAACTACCATCCAACAATATCTGTAGTGTTATATTAGTGTTTAGATATGAACAACTATCATCCAACAATATCTGTAGTGCTCTATTAGTGTTGAGATATGAACAACTATCATCCAACAATATCTGTAGTGTTCTATTAGTGTTGAAATATGATCTAGCATCCAACAATATCTGTTGTGCTATATTAGTGTTGAGATATGAACAACTATCATCCAACAATATCTGTAGTGTTCTATTAGTGTTGAGATATGAACGACTATCATTCAACAATATCTGTAGTGCTATATTAGTGTTGAGATATGAACAACTATCATCCAACAATATCTGTAGTGCTATATTAGTGTTGAGATATGAACAACTATCATTCAACAATATCTGTAGTGCTATATTAGTGTTGAAATATGAAAAACTACCATCCAACAATATCTGTAGTGTTATATTAGTGTTCAGATATAAACAACTACCATCCAACAATATCTGTAGTATTCTATTAGTGTTGAAATATGAACAACTATCATCCAACAATATCTGTAGTGTTATATTAGTGTTGAAATATGAACAACTATCATCCAACAGTATCTGTAGTGTTATATTAGTGTTGAAATATGAACAACTATCATCCAACAATATCTGAAGTGTTCTATTAGTGTTGAAATATGAACAACTACCATCCAACAATATCTGTAGGGTTATATTAGTGTTGAGATATGAACAACTACCATCCAACAATATCTGTAGTGTTATATTAGTGTTGAGAAATGAACAACTATCATCCAACAATATCTGTAGTGTTATATTACTGTTGAAATATGAAGAACTATCATCCAACAATATCTGTACTGTTATATTAGTGTTGAGATATGAACAACTATCATCCAACAATATCTGTAGTGCTATATTAGTGTTGAGATATGAACAACTATCATCCAACAATATCTGTAGTGCTATATTAGTGTTGAGATATGATCTAGCATCCAACAATATCTGTAGTGCTCTATTAGTGTTGAGATATGAACAACTATCATCCAACAATATCTGTACTGTTATATTAGTGTTGTGATATGAACAACTACCATCCAACAATATCTGTAGTGTTATATTAGTGTTTAGATATGAACAACTATCATCCAACAATATCTGTAGTGCTCTATTAGTGTTGAGATATGAACAACTATCATCCAACAATATCTGTAGTGTTCTATTAGTGTTGAAATATGATCTAGCATCCAACAATATCTGTTGTGCTATATTAGTGTTGAGATATGAACAACTATCATCCAACAATATCTGTAGTGTTCTATTAGTGTTGAGATATGAACGACTATCATTCAACAATATCTGTAGTGCTATATTAGTGTTGAGATATGAACAACTATCATCCAACAATATCTGTAGTGCTATATTAGTGTTGAGATATGAACAACTATCATTCAACAATATCTGTAGTGCTATATTAGTGTTGAAATATGAAAAACTACCATCCAACAATATCTGTAGTGTTATATTAGTGTTCAGATATAAACAACTACCATCCAACAATATCTGTAGTATTCTATTAGTGTTGAAATATGAACAACTATCATCCAACAATATCTGTAGTGTTATATTAGTGTTGAAATATGAACAACTATCATCCAACAGTATCTGTAGTGTTATATTAGTGTTGAAATATGAACAACTATCATCCAACAATATCTGAAGTGTTCTATTAGTGTTGAAATATGAACAACTACCATCCAACAATATCTGTAGGGTTATATTAGTGTTGAGATATGAACAACTACCATCCAACAATATCTGTAGTGTTATATTAGTGTTGAGAAATGAACAACTATCATCCAACAATATCTGTAGTGTTATATTACTGTTGAAATATGAAGAACTATCATCCAACAATATCTGTACTGTTATATTAGTGTTGAGATATGAACAACTATCATCCAACAATATCTGTAGTGTTATATTAGTGTTGAGATATGAACAACTATCATCCAACAATATCTGTAGTGTTATATTAGTGTTCAGATATAAACAACTACCATCCAACAATATCTGTAGTATTCTATTAGTGTTGAAATATGAACAACTATCATCCAACAATATCTGTAGTGTTATATTAGTGTTGAAAAATGAACAACTATCATCCAACAATATCTGTAGTGTTATATTAGTGTTGAAATATGAAAAACTACCATCCAACAATATCTGTAGTGTTCTATTAGTGTTGAAATATGAACAACTATCATCCAACAATATCTGTAGTGTTCTATTAGTGTTGAAATATGAACAACTACCATCCAACAATATCTGTAGTGTTCTATTAGTGTTGAAATATGAACAACTATCATCCAACAATATCTGTAGTGTTCTATTAGTGTTGAGATATGAACAACTATCATCCAACAATATCTGTAGTGTTATATTAGTGTTGAGATATGAACAACTATCATCTAACAATATCTGTAGTGTTCTATTAGTGTTGAGAAATGAACAACTATCATCCAACAATATCTGTAGTGTTCTATTAGTGTTGAGATATGAACAACTACCATCCAACAATATATGTTGTGCTATATTAGTGTTGAGATATGAAAAACTATAATCCAACAACATCTGTAGTGTTATATTAGTGTTGAGATATGAACAACTACCATCCAACAATATCTGTAGTGCTATATTAGTGTTGAGATATGGACAACTATCATCCAACAACATCTGTAGTGTTATATTAGTGTTGAGTTATGAACAACTATCATCCAACAATATCTGTAGTGTTATATTAGTGTTGAGATATGAACAACTATCATCCAACAATATCTGTAGTGTTATATTAGTGTTGAGATATGAACAACTATCATCCAACAATATCTGTAGTGTTATATTAGTGTTCAGATATAAACAACTACCATCCAACAATATCTGTAGTATTCTATTAGTGTTGAAATATGAACAACTATCATCCAACAATATCTGTAGTGTTATATTAGTGTTGAAATATGAAAAACTACCATCCAACAATATCTGTAGTGTTATATTAGTGTTGAAATATGAACAACTATCATCCAACAATATCTGTAGTGTTCTATTAGTGTTGAAATATGAACAATTACCATCCAACAATATCTGCAGTGTTCTATTAGTGTTGAAATATGAACAACTATCATCCAACAATATCTGTAGTGTTATATTAGTGTTGAGATATGAACAACTATCATCCAACAATATCTGTAGTGTTCTATTAGTGTTGAGAAATGAACAACTATCATCCAACAATATCTGTAGTGTTCTATTAGTGTTGAGATATGAACAACTACCGTCCAACAATATCTGTAGTGCTATATTAGTGTTGAGATATGAACAACTATCATCCAACAACATCTGTAGTGTTATATTAGTGTTGAGTTATGAACAACTACCATCCAACAATATCTGTAGTGTTCTATTAGTGTTGAGATATGAAAAACTATCATCCAACAATATCTGTAGTGTTATATTAGTGTTGAGATATGAAAAACTATCATCCAACAATATCTGTAGTGTTATATTAGTGTTGAGATATGAACAACTATAATCCAACAACATCTGTAGTGTTATATTAGTGTTGAGATATGAACAACTACCATCCAACAATATCTGTAGTGCTATATTAGTGTTGAGATATGAACAACTATCATCCAACAACATCTGTAGTGTTATATTAGTGTTGAGTTATGAACAACTACCATCCAACAATATCTGTAGTGTTCTATTAGTGTTGAGATATGAAAAACTATCATCCAACAATATCTGTAGTGTTATATTAGTGTTGAGATATGAACAACTATCATCCAACAATATCTGTAGTGTTATATTAGTGTTGAGATATGAACAACTATCATCCAACAATATCTGTAGTATTATATTAGTGTTCAGATATAAACAACTACCATCCAACAATATCTGTAGTATTCTATTAGTGTTGAAATATGAACAACTATCATCCAACAATATCTGTAGTGTTATATTAGTGTTGAAAAATGAACAACTATCATCCAACAATATCTGTAGTGTTATATTAGTGTTGAAATATGAACAACTACCATCCAACAATATCTGTAGTGTTATATTAGTGTTCAGATATAAACAACTACCATCCAACAATATCAGTAGTATTCTATTAGTGTTGAAATATGAACAACTATCATCCAACAATATCTGTAGTGTTATATTAGTGTTGAAAAATGAACAACTATCATCCAACAATATCTGTAGTGTTATATTAGTGTTGAAATATGAAAAACTACCATCCAACAATATCTGTAGTGTTATATTAGTGTTGAAATATGAACAACTATCATCCAACAATATCTGTAGTGTTCTATTAGTGTTGAAATATGAACAATTACCATCCAACAATATCTGCAGTGTTCTATTAGTGTTGAAATATGAACAACTATCATCCAACAATATCTGTAGTGTTATATTAGTGTTGAGATATGAACAACTATCATCCAACAATATCTGTAGTGTTCTATTAGTGTTGAGAAATGAACAACTATCATCCAACAATATCTGTAGTGTTCTATTAGTGTTGAGATATGAACAACTACCATCCAACAATATCTGTAGTGCTATATTAGTGTTGAGATATGGACAAGTATCATCCAACAACATCTGTAGTGTTATATTAGTGTTGAGTTATGAACAACTATCATCCAACAATATCTGTAGTGTTATATTAGTGTTGAGATATGAACAACTATCATCCAACAATATCTGTAGTGTTATATTAGTGTTGAGATATGAACAACTATCATCCAACAATATCTGTAGTGTTATATTAGTGTTCAGATATAAACAACTACCATCCAACAATATCTGTAGTATTCTATTAGTGTTGAAATATGAACAACTATCATCCAACAATATCTGTAGTGTTATATTAGTGTTGAAATATGAAAAACTACCATCCAACAATATCTGTAGTGTTATATTAGTGTTGAAATATGAACAACTATCATCCAACAATATCTGTAGTGTTCTATTAGTGTTGAAATATGAACAATTACCATCCAACAATATCTGCAGTGTTCTATTAGTGTTGAAATATGAACAACTATCATCCAACAATATCTGTAGTGTTATATTAGTGTTGAGATATGAACAACTATCATCCAACAATATCTGTAGTGTTCTATTAGTGTTGAGAAATGAACAACTATCATCCAACAATATCTGTAGTGTTCTATTAGTGTTGAGATATGAACAACTACCGTCCAACAATATCTGTAGTGCTATATTAGTGTTGAGATATGAACAACTATCATCCAACAACATCTGTAGTGTTATATTAGTGTTGAGTTATGAACAACTACCATCCAACAATATCTGTAGTGTTCTATTAGTGTTGAGATATGAAAAACTATCATCCAACAATATCTGTAGTGTTATATTAGTGTTGAGATATGAAAAACTATCATCCAACAATATCTGTAGTGTTATATTAGTGTTGAGATATGAACAACTATCATCAAACAACATCTGTAGTGTTATATTAGTGTTGAGATATGAACAACTACCATCCAACAATATCTGTAGTGCTATATTAGTGTTGAGATATGAACAACTATCATCCAACAACATCTGTAGTGTTATATTAGTGTTGAGTTATGAACAACTACCATCCAACAATATCTGTAGTGTTCTATTAGTGTTGAGATATGAAAAACTATCATCCAACAATATCTGTAGTGTTATATTAGTGTTGAGATATGAACAACTATCATCCAACAATATCTGTAGTGTTATATTAGTGTTGAGATATGAACAACTATCATCCAACAATATCTGTAGTATTATATTAGTGTTCAGATATAAACAACTACCATCCAACAATATCTGTAGTATTCTATTAGTGTTGAAATATGAACAACTATCATCCAACAATATCTGTAGTGTTATATTAGTGTTGAAAAATGAACAACTATCATCCAACAATATCTGTAGTGTTATATTAGTGTTGAAATATGAACAACTACCATCCAACAATATCTGTAGTGTTATATTAGTGTTGAGATATGAACAACTACCGTCCAACAATATCTGTAGTGCTATATTAGTGTTGAGATATGAACAACTATCATCCAACAACATCTGTAGTGTTATATTAGTGTTGAGTTATGAACAACTACCATCCAACAATATCTGTAGTGTTCTATTAGTGTTGAGATATGAAAAACTATCATCCAACAATATCTGTAGTGTTATATTAGTGTTGAGATATGAACAACTATCATCCAACAATATCTGTAGTGTTATATTAGTGTTGAGATATGAACAACTATAATCCAACAACATCTGTAGTGTTATATTAGTGTTGAGATATGAACAACTACCATCCAACAATATCTGTAGTGCTATATTAGTGTTGAGATATGAACAACTATCATCCAACAACATCTGTAGTGTTATATTAGTGTTGAGTTATGAACAACTACCATCCAACAATATCTGTAGTGTTCTATTAGTGTTGAGATATGAAAAACTATCATCCAACAATATCTGTAGTGTTATATTAGTGTTGAGATATGAACAACTATCATCCAACAATATCTGTAGTGTTATATTAGTGTTGAGATATGAACAACTATCATCCAACAATATCTGTAGTATTATATTAGTGTTCAGATATAAACAACTACCATCCAACAATATCTGTAGTATTCTATTAGTGTTGAAATATGAACAACTATCATCCAACAATATCTGTAGTGTTATATTAGTGTTGAAAAATGAACAACTATCATCCAACAATATCTGTAGTGTTATATTAGTGTTGAAATATGAACAACTACCATCCAACAATATCTGTAGTGTTATATTAGTGTTCAGATATAAACAACTACCATCCAACAATATCTGTAGTATTCTATTAGTGTTGAAATATGAACAACTATCATCCAACAATATCTGTAGTGTTATATTAGTGTTGAAAAATGAACAACTATCATCCAACAATATCTGTAGTGTTATATTAGTGTTGAAATATGAAAAACTACCATCCAACAATATCTGTAGTGTTATATTAGTGTTGAAATATGAACAACTATCATCCAACAATATCTGTAGTGTTCTATTAGTGTTGAAATATGAACAATTACCATCCAACAATATCTGCAGTGTTCTATTAGTGTTGAAATATGAACAACTATCATCCAACAATATCTGTAGTGTTATATTAGTGTTGAGATATGAACAACTATCATCCAACAATATCTGTAGTGTTCTATTAGTGTTGAGAAATGAACAACTATCATCCAACAATATCTGTAGTGTTCTATTAGTGTTGAGATATGAACAACTACCGTCCAACAATATCTGTAGTGCTATATTAGTGTTGAGATATGAACAACTATCATCCAACAACATCTGTAGTGTTATATTAGTGTTGAGTTATGAACAACTACCATCCAACAATATCTGTAGTGTTCTATTAGTGTTGAGATATGAAAAACTATCATCCAACAATATCTGTAGTGTTATATTAGTGTTGAGATATGAAAAACTATCATCCAACAATATCTGTAGTGTTATATTAGTGTTGAGATATGAACAACTATCATCAAACAACATCTGTAGCATTCAATTAGTGCTGAGATATGAACAAAATAGACCCAATAATACCCATAATATGTTACTACAAGTAGTAAATGAACTGCATACCTCCAACAATATTTTGAGTATTCTGTTAGTGATGCGGTTAGAGATGCGGTTGCTGTCTTCTATAATGATGGGTAGATCATGGCCATTATAATAAAAGTAGTGGGCCTGTTGTGGGTATTGACCTGTTTATATATAAAGAATGCGATTAAAAAAGTGTTACTCTTGTCTTTGTCAGTGAAACTATGATACATGTACATATATAGGAGAATTACTTAACCCCACTTGGCCACCTGGTCAGAATGAATCCTTACCAATCACCATCAAGGGCGTTCTTCTCGAGAATGCATGGAAAAAGACCAAGAGGAAGACCCAGAAGAAGATGGACAGATGCAGTGACAGAGACATGTAACAACAAAGGAAAATCACTAATTCAGACAATTCGAGCAGCACAAGAACGACAAATGATATAAACCACGACACCTTTTAGGTATCAGTGAAAGAGAAAAGAAGAAGAAGAAAGAAGACTTAACCCCAGATTATGATGTTAATCTGTGACTCACTTGTTTACAATACCGTAGTAAAAAGCACTACCACTTAATTGTAACAGTAGGAACTCTAAAAATAGTGTTTTCTTTGAACTTTTTGACACACAGCTGTGTTTATGACCTGAATTTGACCTCAGGGGTCTATCAGTACAGATGCTGTAAGTCCATCAGTTACAATGTCTATCAGTACAGATGCTGTAAGTCCATCAGTATGGTCGACGGCTACCTCATAGCATTATTTTGCTGTGTTACAAATTTGCATTTTCCGGAGTTACAAAGGGTTGTTTGATGTCAGCCAACGACCGGGGGGGGAAGGAAAATTCAACCAATTTCTTGAAAATTGGTGAATTTTAGTTCACATTATATGGTATTGTGTCTCACAAAATCAGTGGGGGAAAAACCCAACAATGAAAAGAAATAAAAAACTCAGGGGTCACCGAAGTGGTAATTAGGAACGTTCATGGAGAGAGGAAAGAGGGGGGTGGGGGGGGGGGGGGGGGGGGTGTTGGATGTTTGAACATAGTGAAATATCAATTTGAAGTATGTGTTCCGATGCTGTAATTTCTACTATGGTATCGTAATCTGGGGTTAATTATATGACAGAATTACTTGAGTGGAGAGTTATTATATGATAGGGCTACTTGAGAGGAGATTATAAGAGAGGGCTACTTTAGTGGGGAGTAATTATATAATAGGGCTACTTGAGAGGAGAGTAATTATATGATAGGGTTACTTGAGAGGAGATTATAAGAGAGGGCTACTTTAGTGGGGAGTAATTATATAATAGGGCTACTTGAGAGGAGAGTAATTATATGATAGGGTTACTTGAGAGGAGATTATAAGAGAGGGCTACTTTAGTGGAGAGTAATTATATGATAGGGCTACTTGAGAGGAGAGTAATTATATGATAGTTACTTGAGAGGAGATTATAAGAGAGGGCTACTTTAGTAGGGAGTAATTATATAATAGGGCTATTTGAGAGGAGATTATAAGAGAGGGCTACTTTAGTGAGGAGTAATTATATGATAGGGCTACTTGAGAGGAGAGTAATTATATGATAGGGTACTTGAGAGGAGATTATAAGAAAGGGCTACTTGAGAGGAGATTATAAGAGAGGGCTACTTTAGTGGAGAGTAATTATATGATAGGGTAACTTGAGAGAAGGTTAATTATATGAGAGGGCTACTTAAAAGATTAATTACATGATAGGGCTGCTTGAGTGGAGATTAATTATTTTGGAATAATACTTCAGAGAAAATTAATGTTGAAGGAGAAATTATTGTGTTGTGTATAATTTTGTAATGAGTGCTGTGGAAATGTTTATGTCATACACAACTTCTCAGAGAGGAAATACCGACTTTGAGGAAAGTTATTAGGTGACAGGCTAAAGGGTCAATAGATAAGAGACATGTGGTCAAGAGTTCAGAGATGTCTTTCACTGGTTTCTCTCAGAGTTGTGGCAGATAGCTACTTCTCAAGTTTCTCTCACAGACACTTAAGGGTGACATTGCTCAAATCAGCAACCATAAGCATTTTCTAAGAGTCTCTCACTACATCACATTGACTTTGTAACTGTGGTAACTGATACGGGTTTCTCTTCAGGGAAGATACATAAGTGCACTTTATTTCTTTCAGAAGTAAGTGACAATCTACACAAGTGCTCTTTATTACCTACAAATACATGCTCTTTATTTCTCTCAGTAAATTATCACCTACACTTTGTGCACCTAGTTCAGCAATTGAAGAACTACACATCGGTGCACTTAATTCTTTACAGCAAAAGATGGCCTACTCATAGGTGCACTTAATTCTTTACAGCAAAAGATGGCCTACTCATAGGTGCACTTAATTCTCTACAGCAAAAGATGTCCTACTCATAGGTGCACTTAATCCCTCTCGTTAAATGTTGACCTATAATAAGTGTATTTACTTCTCTGCAACAAATGATGAAACACACATAAGTGTATTTAGTTCTCAGCAAATGATGACCGACAATAAGTGCATTTAGTTCTATTCAGAAAATGATGACCTAACAAAGATGCACTTCATTCTTTTCAGCAAATGATGACTGACAATAAGTGCATTTAGTTCTATTCAGAAAATGATGACCTAACAAAGATGCACTTCATTCTTTTCAGCAAATGATGACTGACAATAGATGAAGCAGTGATTATAAGGTGGAGGACAAATGGGAGTGTGTGGAAGTAGTCGAGGGGAAAGTGAGAAGGGTTAACTAAAATTGAATCACCGAGTCCACGGGGGAAAGTGATAAGTAGTAAGGAGAATAGAAACATTGAGTCTCACGGGGAAAATAAGACGCAATTAGGAGTGAGGCAGAAATGTAAGACAAAATATAATTGGTTGGAAAGGGGGGAAGTGAGGAAAAACAATAAGTTAGAGGTCAGTCGAGATGAAATGAGTGCTCAATGCGGACTGGGGTTTGTTGGCAACCGGTACCGTGAGCATAGCTAGTTTAGTATCTAATAGTGTAGTAGAGTTAGTTCAGTTCGTGTGTAGCAGTTGAGTGAAACGCACCGTGCTCCTGGATCAAGGCCAAGTAGATTTGTGTACCAGTGTAGATTCAAACAGAGGAGTTATGAAATTTAGAAACAACGAACAGTGTAGGTGATAGTGAGCTAGACAGCTCTCGCAGATTCATGTGCAATAGTGATTGTGCTGTTCTAAAGAGTTATGAAACTTAAAAACAATGAACAGTGTAGGTGATAGTGAGCTAGACAGCTCTCGCAGATTCATGTGCAATACTGATTGCGCTATTCAAAAGAGATATGAAACTTAGAAACAACGAACAGTGTAGGTGATAGTGAGCTAGACCGCTCTCGCAGATTCATATGCAAATATGATTGTGATTTTATAAGGATTCACAAATTTAGGTAACAGGGGGCGAGACAGCTTCCGCAGATGTTATGCTCAATGATGAGTTTGATATTGTACTGTAGTTGTGAAGTTTAGAAGCAACGAACAGTTAGGTGACAGTGAGTGAAACAGCTATAGCAGTTAAGGTGCAACAAGGATTGAGCTAAAAGAAGGAGTTTTGAACCTTAGCAACAACGAACAGTGTAAGTGATAGTGAGCGAGACAGCTCTCGTCGAGTTACTGCTCAGCAATGAGTATGATATGATAGGAGAGTTGTGAATTCAAAGCAACGACTCATTTAGGTGAAATTCAGCGAGGCTCGATCGCCGACTAATACTTAAAAACGTGGGTGCTAGTAGAGGCACGCACAGAAAACCTTGGGAGAGTCCTCAGCATAGATCAGGGGCAGATAGCTGGCGGGAAGATTCCTGCGCAGTGTCTTCAAGAGAGTCTGACTGAGTGGAGTTGGCTCCATCGGGAGGTCACCAAAGTGCAGGGTGGCTTGAAGGGCATGGGTTATGCCTCGTGGTTACCATGTAATATGAGAAGTGCCACTGACAAACATGCTGTTGTGGTGATTGTGTAAATTGTTGTGCGAGGTTGACTGTCCATCAATAAACCTCGAGTGTGTATTTTACATGGTGTTTCTTGACTACTTCATAGAATGCAATCTGTATATGTCTGTGCCTAGCGAAGAACGAAAACTGGGAGGGAGCCATCAAGCACAGGCCCATTGACGCAGAAGCGGTCGCAACAACAAAACAGCGAGAAGCACCTTATTACACAACCACAACAGATGGACAAGTGTGTGTCCGGGCTTTGGATGAGTCCAACATCAAGCAAGCAGACGGCAGATAAGTGGCTACAGAATCCCCAAGTCCAACCCAGGACACTCGGTCCAGGGCTGATACGGGGTCAGGACGAGCTGTCCAGTGCAAGACGCCTCCAGGCAATCTACATGCCTGCAACGCAACACAAGGTGTTGAGGTCAAACGTCAAATCGTTCCAATAAGCGTGTCAAGTTTATTATAAAGTATTCAGTGCTGGTATATTTAATAAGGGGTTGTTATATAGCTCTTAGTTCTATGCAGCAAAAAATGACTTAATAGATGCACTTAATTCCACACATAAAAATGATGACCTGAACATTAGTTTCTTCTTCTTCTACCTTTTCAGCTCCCTGTGGAGCATAGGTTTTCAACAAAATGCCATTTCCAAGCCATTCTGTTTCTTGCCATTGTTTTATGATCATTCCATGTCTTCCCCATCATCTTCATCTCTGCTACCATCTGTCTTCCCCAAGAATATCTTGGTCTTCCTCTTTGTCTTTTTCCTTGGGGGTTCCAAAAAAACATTAGTTTACTGGCGGCCTCGGTAGCCTAGTTGGGAAAACCATCTGACTTGACTACCGACATTCGGACAACCCGTGTTCGATTCCTGCTGGGAGCAGTGTGAATTCTACTCGTGGTTGAAAAAAAAAAATACCCCCTCAGTCGACCCAGCCGTTGGCAGAAATGGGTACCAGGGTATTACCCCTGGGAAGGTGAGGAATGTCGCCTTGCATCTGAATTTCGATGCTTGAGGTGACACTATACAGAAATCTCCTAACATTTCTGGATAGGCGGCCGAGCTATAAGGGTGGAAACTCTCGTGCTAAGACTGCGTTCAAGTCTCGTACTATACCTTTACCATTAGTTACCTTCTCAGTAAATGATGAACTACACACACAAGCAATTAATTTTGTTCAGAAAAATGTAGGGCACACATTAATACACTTAGTTTTTCTCAGCAGGCCATTCAGCAATTGTAAAGATAAAGGATAACTTGTAACATTGTTGTAAGGGATTCCATCTTATCTTTAACCACCATTACTATACTCGGACAACATATATTAGCAGTCTTCGTCTTCTTCAGAGATCTGCAACTGCCACATTGAGGCTATTATTGGGCTATATTATTAAACTATTATACCAGCACTGGTCACAAACAAAACAGCGAGTTTGAGTCATCTTTGAATCACAAGCACTGTGCCT
Source organism: Megaustenia siamemsis (assembly GCA_032433765.1). Taxonomy (NCBI): domain Eukaryota; kingdom Metazoa; phylum Mollusca; class Gastropoda; order Stylommatophora; family Ariophantidae; genus Megaustenia; species Megaustenia siamemsis. The sequence continues at coordinate 72,629,194 of JAVIAB010000106.1, read as the reverse complement.
GCTGGTCTAGGTGGTCATGTGTCGCCATAACTTTCTATTTCTAAAATTATTTATCGATTCTGTTGTTGACTTCATACCTGGTCATTCACATCCTTAAAATGTCTGTCATACAGTAATATAAACAAATAAATAATTTTAAAAACAAAAACAAAAACGAACCAATGAAAATGTTGCCAAGATTATTTACCCACTTACAAACAACAGAGCATCACAAATGTTGCCAAAATGTCTTACCAACTGACAAATATCAGGACTAAACAAATATTATTATGAATACTTACCAAAAGTGTTGGTATGGCATTTCTCCACCCTCTCTTTCCCCATCACCATCATATGTGGGGACAGCAGCACCACCAACACCAAAGGCATGAGTGGCCACATTTGACAAAGCTGAGTTAGCCTTTGGATGTATGCTCTGTGGATGGACCTTCTTACGGTATGTGGCCGACGAACGTTGTAACAGAGGAGGCGGAGTGATGGCCACATGCCAGAGTGTCGGGATGAGTATCAGGATCTGGGCTGAGGGTGGAATAGAGAGAGAGAGTGTTGGGATGAGTATCAGGATCTAGGCTGAGGGTGGGATAGAGGAGAGAGAGAGTGTTGGGATGAGTATCAGGATCTGGGCTGAGGGTGGGATAGAGGAGAGAGAGAGTGTTGGGATGAGTATCAGGTTCTGGGCTGAGGGTGGGATAGAGGAGAGCGATTGTTGGGATGAGTATCAGGATCTGGGCTGAGGGTGGGATAGAGGAGAGCGATTGTTGGGATGAGTATCAGGATCTGGGCTGAGGGTGGGATAGAGGAGAGAGAGAGTGTTGGGATGAGTATCAGGATCTGGGCTGAGGGTGGGATAGAGGAGAGAGATTGTTGGGATGAGTATCAGGTTCTAGGCTGAGGGTGGGATAGAGAGAGAGAGTGTTGGGATGAGTATCAGGATCTAGGCTGAGGGTGGGATAGAGAGGGAGTGTTGGGATGAGTATCAGGATCTGGGCTGAGGGTGGGATAGAGGAGAGCGATTGTTGGGATGAGTATCAGGATCTGGGCTGAGGGTGGGATAGAGGAGAGAGAGAGTGTTGGGATGAGTATCAGGATCTGGGCTGAGGGTGGGATAGAGGAGAGAGATTGTTGGGATGAGTATCAGGTTCTAGGCTGAGGGTGGGATAGAGAGAGAGAGTGTTGGGATGAGTATCAGGATCTAGGCTGAGGGTGGGATAGAGAGGGAGTGTTGGGATGAGTATCAGGATCTGGGCTGAGGGTGGGATAGAGGAGAGCGATTGTTGGGATGAGTATCAGGATCTAGGCTGAGGGTGGGATAGAGGAGAGAGAGAGAGAGTGTTGGGATGAGTATCAGGATCTGGGCTGAGGGTGGGATAGAGGAGAGAGATTGTTGGGATGAGTATCAGGATCTAGGCTGAGGGTGGGATAGAGGAGAGAGAGAGAGAGTGTGTGTTGGGGTGAGTATCAGGATCTAGGCTGAGGGTGGGATAGAGGAGAGAGAGAGAGAGAGTGTGTGTTGGGGTGAGTATCAGGATCTAGGCTGAGGGTGGGATAGATGAGAGAGAGAGAGTTGGGATGAGTGTCAGGATCTGGGCTGAGGGTGGGATAAGTATCAGGATCGAGGCTAAGGGTGGGATAGAGGAGAGAGAGAGTGTTAGGATGAGTGTCAGGATCTGGGCTGAGGGTGGGATAGAGGAGAGAAAGAGAGTGTTGGGATGAGTGTCAGGATCTGGGTTGAGGGTGGGATAGGGGAGAGAGAGAATGTTGGGATGAGTGTCAGGATCTGGGTTGAGGGTGGGATAGAGGAGAGAGAGAGTGATGGGATGAGTGTCAAGATCTGGGTTGAGGGTGGGATAGAGGAGAGAGAGAGTGTTGGGATGAGTGTCAGGATCTGGGCTGAGGGTGAGATATAGGAGAGAGAGAGAGAGTTAACAGAAGAGATATGTGAGCTGCCAAAGTATTAATTGAGGAAGGATGTGATTGAGTACTTGACTATGAGTGACAGGGTGAATGATGAGGGCTGGCTATTGAAGGTTGGTGGGTGCAAACACCCTGCAGGAATGTGAGAAAACAATGTAAGTGATTTGATAGTGAATGAGTGGTAGATTCAAGAAAGGTGAGTGAGTGAGTGAGTGAGTGAGTGATTGAGTGATTGAGTGAGTGAGTGAGTGAGTGAGTGAGTGAGTGAGTGAGTGAGTGAGTGAGTGAGTGAGTGAGTGAGTGAGTGAGTGAGTGAGTGAGTGAGTGAGTGAGTGAGCGAGCAAGCGAGTGACTGAGTGAAATTAAACAAGAAAATATGAGTCTGAGAGAATAACAGATGGAAGCATCCCACAAAGAATTGACTGAATGAGTGAGAGCAGATGGTTATGTGATTGAGATTGGTTTACACATATGATTTAAAGTACAGAACATACAAAACTACATAGAGTTACAATCAACATCATCATGTGCCATGGTGAGTGGCATTAGTGATCTCAGATCTCCACAATTTTCTGGCCATAGTGTTGTCCATCAGTTTTGTTGAAGATTTTCTTCTTTACCATACTGGAAAAGTTTCCAGCATCTTGCCTCTCTGTCACCTTCTGTGCTCCTTTCCAAGAATCCATCCAAGGCTCAGTCATACAATCTCTGCAGTAATCAGCATATTGTTTCATAATTTGACCTGTTTCTGTCTGCTAGTTATGAATATTAGTTCCACCCTCTTTCTTCTGATGTGTACACCTCTAGATGTCAATTTATTAATAAGTTTGAAGAAAGCATTCATCTGCTTGAGGTTGATGACATCACTGTACAGCTTGTCCTGGTATAGAATAGGTGATGGCCACAAGAGCTGTCTGTGTTCATCATATGTTGGGCATTTTAATTTACATAAATGACATCGTAATGGACATTCCACCCAGAATACACTCAGCAATATACGCAGATGATCTGGCGTTATGGGCTCACGCGGAAAGTATGTCGGTGGCTGGGCCCTGGATGCAATATGCCCTAGGTGAACTTGAAAAATGGACGAACACCTGGTTCTTACCAATCAATGAAAAAAAAACTACATATACAATTTTCAGCCTATCAAGAAACACTCTCTCTGCAAACTTGAAGATTAAAGACCATACACTCCCTATTGACCAAAACCCAACATATCTTGGTGTCACCATGAATCGCAGAATGACTTGGAAAAAACAGATAGACAGAGCAAGGAAAAAAGCCAGAAAGCGAAAAAATATTATGAAGAAATTGGCAGGAACAGACTGGGGGGCAGACAGCAATATTTTGAAAGGTAGGAAGAGTCAGACCAGTTCTAGAGTATGGAGTCACAGCCTGGGCTATGGCTTCCAAATCACACCTTAGCAAAATTAACACAGACCCAAGCTGCCCATATCATCACTGGTGCTATGAAATCTACACCTATCAAGACTCTAGAAAAAGTAACAGGTTTACAACCCTTAGATGACAGACGGGTCACTAAAGTATTGCAACAAGCGGAGAAATATAGAATGCTCCTTAGCCACCCCATAGAGACCCAGTACTTTCCCAAACAATATCGAAACCCTTGGGCCCATCTGATATGTCTCCTCATGGAAAACATAAAATACCAGAACTTAATGAAAATATAACAGGAATCATGAAAAAAGGCACCCAATCAGACACAGAAAGAAAACACGTAGCAGAAAAACACATACACGATACCTACCCACAGGACTCTTGGTCCCACATATACACAGATGGCTCTGCTACAAATGTCACCAGAAATTGAGGGGGAGGTGTGTTCTTGAGGCTGAATAACCAGGACGAGATCACCAAGTCAATAGCTACTGGAAAATTCTCAAACAACTTTAAAGCAGAAACTGAGGCCATCAGAGATGCTGCAACACTGTAGCAGATGTTCAACTGTCATTTTGCCTGTGCCTCAGTCACATCCATCAGAGGTTCCTATCCTTAATGTGTTGAAAAGGTGGTAGGTACTTCAATCTGTTGTGGCCTGTTCAGTGTAAAATTTTTTAGTTCCATTCTTTTTCTTCTGCTGCGATCATGGGTCATTTAGACTAGGACTCTGGAATCTCTTATGAAGGCAGCTGTCTGTTTCAATGATTCGGTTGCCCCAAAGTTCTCTTCCAGGGAGGCGGGTGTGGGCCACATTGTCCTCCTCGGGGTCTGTGTACTGCGGGCAATCCTGTAGTACATATTTTGTTGTCATATTATCCAGAGTACAGTGGCATTGGCTGGTAGTTCCTATTTTGAGTTAGGTGAACATGTGGTTTCTCCATTCATGAGTTGAGCAAATAAGCCTGGCAACACATTGGTGAACTATAGTTGGCTACTTCATGAGGATTTGTGAACCAGATTTGATCAAGATCCTACTTCATCTCCTCATTGTGGTACAGCAAAATAGGTTTGGTCTAATAACCAACTAATAACTACATCAATCTTGGGCAGATGGTGCTCATAAACCTGGGAGGGCCAACCATCTAAGGGCAGAATCCCCCTACAGAAAAGACAATCTGCTGCCTTGCAGGAAGATTGGGGACAATCAAAGGCTAAGGAAAGCAAACCTGAATAAAATGTTGGCTGAAATCGGATGCACTGGGCCACTGGCGCAGAACACAGTGCAACGTTTTAACAGGTGTTCAATCGGAAAATGCCACCAGAAATGGAGGGGGTGGTGTGTTCTTGACGCTGAATAACCAGGACGAGATTACCAAGTCAATAGCTACTGGGAAATTCTCAAACAATTTTAAAGCAGAAACTGAGGCCCTCAGAGATGCTGCAACACTGGCTACTCAACACAAAAATAACATGCACAATAAATTTATGATTCTGACTGATGCACTGTCAGTATTATGAGCTCTAAAAAACCTCAAGAACAATGAACTAGATGACGTGAGAACAGCCCTGGACCAACTATGCAATAACTTCCAGAGAGTAGTCATTCAGTGGATACCATCACACTGTAATATACATGGGAATGAACACGCAGACAAATTAGCTAAAGAGGGAGGGAGATTACCACAAGAGAACCATCCGCTCAGTTATGATGAAGCCAAATCCATCCTCAAAGGTCTGTACCATGAAAATTGGAAATGAGAAAACCCAAAGTATAACAAGAGGGACGGATACCATCAACTATCAAGAAGGGTTATAGTCATCATACTTCACCCATGCACTGGCCACAATAGAATGAGAAATCACGTGTTTACCAAATTCAAAATAGGTACAACCAGCCTATGCCACTGTACACTGGACAATATGACTACAAAACATGTTCTACAGGATTGCCCCCAGTACACGGACCTGAGAAGAGCAATGTGGTCCACACCCACCTCCCTGGAAGAGAAACTATATGGGACAATTGAATCACTTAAACAGACAGCTGACTTCATGAGAGAGTCTGGAATCCTACTCTGATTGAGTCTTGATCGCAGAGAGAGAGAGAGAGAGAAAGAGAGAGAGAGAGAGAGAGAGAGAGAGAGAGAGAGAGAGAGAGAGAGAGAGAGAGAAACAGGTTAACCAGCGTGGCCAAGAAAGCAGCAATTGGAAATAGAAAGCAAACATGATCTAAAAAATGCCACTGGATGTGTTAGATGAAAAGGCATGGCAGCATAGTTCTTAACGCAAGGCATCAACAGACATTAAAAGGCAAATGACAAAAAAAGTAAACATTGTGTGAATGCAGAAAAATAAAAATAAAAATGATTAAAGAAATGTCTGTAACCCTTTAATCTTTTTTCCATCCTCGTTGACACTTTAAAAAAATACAAAAAATTATTTGTGCATTGTGGCAAGTTCACGGTAAAAATAATATTCCCATCTTTCTAGTCTCAGTAGCTGAGTGGTTTAGTGTGTTCACTTTCTGATCTGAATGGTCTTGGTTCGGTCCCCAAAAGTGACGGAATTTTTTTCTGACTGACAAGGCTTCAGGGTTCACCCAGCCTCTAAAAATTGGTACCAGAGATTTTTCTGGCAAGTAAAGGCGGCCTGGCATGATACTGATCACATCATCCAAAAAAATGCCATGGTCATAGAAAAATATGGTCACTAACACCATATTCCCTATATGCCTAGCAAGGTGTGGAGGAAACCTTTACTTTTTTTTTTACCTTACTTTTATAGCCATTTTTTTTGGACTGACATAATAAGAATGTTACCAACCTCACAGCCCTTTTAAATCAGAAAAATATGCCTGGGCAAATTATTACCCAGAAGTAAATACTTTGATTTTTCTTTTTACATGAATTTCTTTCATGTTTCAACTTTTTTTTTCACTTTGTCTTGTTTTTATTTCCCTGTCTTTCTTTGTGTCTTTCTTTCCTTATGACTAATTCTTTCTTTTTCTTTTTTAACTACACTATTTTTCTATGTTTACAAGGTGTGTTCAAATGAAACCTGGCTACGCTGCGCCTAGTGGACACATGTAGGCAGCACATGATGATCTCATATCTAACATAATAAGCACACACCAAAGTGCAAATGTGTATGTGTTAATTCTTCACTTAGTATGATTTTACTGCAGACATTGGAAAAATGCCCGGTGTGATATGGTATCCGTTCAAGGTTTCTATTGGCAGGCTTTAAAGGGCCTGGTGTGAACATCAATGCCATCTGCTACAAGGACACACTAGACATCCTGACTTTCGGACCCTTGAAAAAAATCTCTAAAGGGACAATGAATCAACTCTGACGCAGACATCATGGTCTCGGTGACAAAATGGTTCAATGAGCAACCAATGTCATTTTTCTCGGATAGCATCCGCTGTCTACCTAAACAGTGGAATGTGTGTCTAAATGTATATGGTGACATTTTATAAAGAACCTTGGTGAGTACTTGCTTCATAACAATTGCTTATTTAATTCTGCCACACCTGCTGATGTACCTTTCATATGTTTGTATAAAAACCACTGGGACAGGTTTTATTTGAACATGTCTCATACATAAAAAAAAATAAATAAATAATGTAAAATTCCTATCATAAGTGAAATATTCAAAACTGACATAAGAAGAACAAAGCGGCTACACTTTGAGGCATCTTCTTCTTCTTCTTTATATGGTACAGACTGACAAAGCAATAAGTGACTTGATACGTTTTGTGGTGTCTTGTAGGGTAGGACAACAAGTTTCACCTCCACTTGTGTAGTCTGCACCATTAATTGCAGGGTGCCTATGTCTGGCTCATACTATTCATCTCTGTTTCCACTGTCCTTCATGAAGTTGTTCTTTTTAGCTTCTTTCACCTTTTCTCTGGGACTCACTAAATTGTTTTTTTAAGTTTCTTCCAAACGTATGGCTGCATTTTTTTATCCTGCCACCTTCCTCCCCAGCAGACCAACAAAAAATTGGATAAACACAACAAAGTTAGTCATTATTGACTGAATATTAACCATCTTTTTAAAATTACCTCCTGAGAATGCTCATTGTAGATGTGAAGCTCATGTAATGAGCTGAACTATTTTTCTGTTGTCCAGAAATAGTAAAAAGTCACAGTACAACAGTGATTGTCCTATATACATGCAACCAGTGAAATAATCAACCCACACTACAATGGTGATTGTCATATACAAGCAACAAGTGAAATTATCATGTTACAGTACAATGGTGATTGTTCTATATATAAGCAACAAAAAAAAACAATCAAGTCACAGTACAATCGTGATTGTTCTATATATAAGCAACAAAAAAAAACCAATCAAGTCACAGTACAATGGTGATTGTTCTATATACAAGCAACAAAAAAATAATCAAGTCACAGTACAATGGTGATTGTTCTATATACAAGCAACAAAAAAATAATCAAGTCACAGTACAATGGTGATTGTTCTATATACAAGCAACAAAAAAATAATCAAGTCACAGTACAATGGTGATTGTTCTATATATAAGCAACAAAAAAATAATCAAGTCACAGTACAATGGTGATTGTTCTATATATAAGCAACAAAAAAACAATCAAGTCACAGTACAATGGTGATTGTTCTATATACAAGCAACAAAAAAATAATCAAGTCACAGTACAATGGTGATTGTTCTATATACAAGCAACAAAAAAATAATCAAGTCACAGTACAATGGTGATTGTTCTATATACAAGCAACAAAAAAATAATCAAGTCACAGTACAATGGTGATTGTTCTATATATAAGCAACAAAAAAAAACCAATCAAGTCACAGTACAATGGTGATTGTTCTACATATAAGCAACAAAAAAATAATCAAGTCACAGTACAATGGTGATTGTTCTATATATAAGCAACAAAAAAAACAATCAAGTCACAGTACAATGGTGATTGTTCTATATATAAGCAACAAAAAAAAACCAATCAAGTCACAGTACAATGGTGATTGTTCTATATACAAGCAACAAAAAAATAATCAAGTCACAGTACAATGGTGATTGTTCTATATACAAGCAACAACAAAAAAACAATCAAGTCACAGTACAATGGTGATTGTTCTATATATAAGCAACAAAAAAATAATCAAGTCACAGTACAATGGTGATTGTTCTATATACAAGCAACAAAAAAATAATCAAGTCACAGTACAATGGTGATTGTTCTATATACAAGCAACAACAAAAAAACAATCAAGTCACAGTACAATGGTGATTGTTCTATACAAGCAGCAACAACAAAAAAACAATCAAGTCACAGTACAACGGTGATTGCCCTACATATAAGCAACAAGAAAAACAATCAAATACAACAGTGATTGTTCTATACAAGCAGCAACAAAAAATAAACAATCAAGTCACAGTACAACGGTGATTGCCCTACATATAAGCAACAAGAAAAACAATCAAATACAACAGTGATTGTTCTATACAAGCAGCAACAACAAAAAAACAATCAAGTCACAGTACAACGGTGATTGTTCCATACAAGCAACAAGTTCATTCTGTTTGTTCTAATCTTATCATCAGCACAATACAGACTATATTTGTTCAAAGCTAGCTTTACTCTTGTACCTACCCAGCATCAGTGTATTGTCGTGCTCAACGATGTCCTAGTCTAGAGTACTCATGGAGATCACACGGGTAGCTCAGTTTATGAACAGATGAAATGGTAGACTGAATAAATTCCAAGAGTCTGAAGAAATAAAATCATAGAAAATTTTAAGTTTCATTAAAGGACTGGCATCAGCCTATGGTTGAATGGTTAGAGCCTCGGTGGCTAGTGTACTTGCTTTCTGATCATAAGGGTCTGGGTTTGATTACCACAAGAGACAGAATTTTTTTTTTTTGGACTGACGAGGCTCTGAGGTTCACCCAACCTCTACAAATTGGTACCAAAGTTTTTTTCTGGGAAGTAAAGGTGACCTGGTGTGATACTGGCCATATCAACAAACACTGTTCTGTGGTCAAAGAAATATAAAGTCACTACTAGCACCATATGCCTAGCAAGGCAACGTTACTTTACTTATGGTTGAATAGCCACTTTTGTTGTCTCATCCTTTCCATGCATGGGTGATACTCGTGTTGACCCCTTTTTTCCTGGTCCTGAAGGATGTTGTTATTATTCCAGGACCATGGGCTCACCAAGCAATACGTGCTTTCTGTGCTGTTTTTATGTTTGAAAATATAAATGACACACAAGGACCATGGGCTCACCAGGCAATAAGTGCTTTCTGTGCTGTTTTTATGTTTGAAAATATAAATGACACACAAGGACCATGGACTCACCAGGCAATAAGTGCTTTCTGTGCTGTTTTATGTTTGAAAATATAAATGACACACAAGTACCATGGACTCACCAGGCAATAAGTGCTTTATTTGCTGTTTTTATGTTTGAAAATATAAATGACACATAAGTACCATAGGGTGTCCCCAGCAATAAGTGCTTTCTGTTCTGTTTTTATTTCAAAATATAAATGACACATAAGTACCATAGGGTTTCCCCAGCAATAAGTGCTTTCTGTGCTGTTTTTGTTTCAAAATATAAATGACACACAAGTACCATAAGGTTCCAAAGCTATAAGAGCTTTCTGTGCTGTTTTTGTGTTTGAAAATATAAATGACACACAAGGACAGGACCATAGGGTTTCCCCAGCAATAAGTGCTTTTTTGTGCTGTTTTAGTTTAAAAATATAAATCACACACAAGGACCATAGGGTTTTCCTAGGAATAAGTGATTTATGTGCCGTTTTTGTTTCAAAATAAAAAATGTCACACCAGGACCAAGAGCTTCCCAAGCAATATATACTTTCTGTGCTGTTTTTGACAATACCCCTTGTGTATGTGGTGCATTTTTTTCCTCCAGTCATTAATACAACAGCGTCTCACCTGTGCTAAGTCTAGACTGACTTATTCCTTAATTGTGCCAAGCGCCCCCCCCCCCCCCACCAAGTCAGCTGCAACTTGTAATCCTTTTACATAAGTATTTCTTAGACCCTGTGTAACTTCAGACGACGTGGCATATTTTACGTGTAGTATAAGATCAAGATAATTGGGGTGTGCACTGGCACGGAGTATAGGAGACGATCATCTCCTAAGCAGATAAATGATTTCAGAGAAATGAGTGCTCTTCCCTCAATTGGCGTTGCAAGAAAACTACGCCGTTTACAAATATTAAAAAATGATGTTAGGGTTTCAGTTTTGAGGACTTTACCGTGGAGTTGCTTCCCTCTTCTCTACAATAATAACAAATTAGACTTTGAGAGACCCACCGAAATAAGTGCAATGTTACTCACGGGGACGTTACTCTCCGAACTAAAATAATTTATGAGCTTAAACTAGAACATCAACATAACTATAGAAGGCAAACAACTAAAACAAGTAGAGGAATTCAAATAGCTAGGAAGTCTAATTACAAACGATAATTCACAAACAGCAGAGATAGAATCAAGATGCAAAAAAGCTTGTCAAATCATTGGACAGTTATCACCACTATTGTCCAACAAGGAAATAACTCTAGAGGCAAAACGAGCACTATACAATACAATCTTCATCCCAACGTTGTGCTACCAATGCCAGACCTGGACCCTAGATGCAAGAACAATATGAAAAATAACCTCTACTGAGATGAAATGTGTTAAACGAATGACAGGAAACAGTCTGAGAGACAAGATCAGAAATGAAGAACTGAGAAAAAAGCTAGGAATAGCCCCCGCCATAGAATATATAAGGAAACAGCAGATAAAATGGTTTGGCCACGTGACAAGGCAGAAAGAACAAAACACAACACAACGAGCCTTCAACAAACGTTGTGAGAACACCAGACCCAAGGGTCGACCACGAAAAAGATGGGTCGATGGAATATTAGAAGCACTAGGAAACATAACAGCAGCAGATGCGAACAGAAGGGCTAAAGACCGCAAATTATATCTCCCCTCGACGCTGAAAGGCAGATGAGGAATGAAAGAAGAAACAGAAGAAGAAACTAGAACTTGAGAGTAGATGCTTCCTTTTGAAAACATAAATAAGACTAAGAGTGCAACGAAGAATGACTACTATTGACAGAGACTGACTCTATTGTTGTCAATTTATTTATATTTTAATTAAACATTAAAAATACGTGTTATCAATCTGTCATTTCTACTAGTGCAAAGCAGGATTCTAAATTACGATGCGTATTTACAAAATAATCATCTGCATAGACACATTAATTACCATAGTTACAACCTGATACAAAATCGTAATGACACTTCCAAGAAAACTAGAAACACGGTTTTGCTATTTACACACATCGCGCGAATAACTCACAACAACTTTCATTGACTATTTTCAAAACAGTTGTTTTAGACACGTTCGGTACACATTTTCCCAACAATGAGTACTTTATTCAATTCTACACACCCCTGCCAGATTGCAGAATTTTGATTTCTGTTTAAACAGCCCCACCATTCATCGACCTGGACTCAATCCGGATCGATAACCGCGCGGACGTTCCACTCACATGTATACACAATCATGTTTTCATTAGCACAAGCAAACACGAAAGCCGCAGAGCTAAAGAAAAAATCAATTTAGTTTGTGGGGTTACAAAAACAATAATAAACAAAACAAGTACAATTTGTTTCAGTGTAAAAGTGCATAGTCTTTGGGACACCCCTGATTCCTATATCTTCGACACAGAGTGCATGCGCCATCTCGCATAGCTCCTCATAAAATAAGTTGATACCTCAATAACGTGATCTAAATCTGGGTCACAACTCGCACAAAGATCCAAGTCTGACTCTCATAACCCACAGAGTTATCTAATTCTGACTCTCAGAACACACTAAGTCTGACTCATCATACCTCAATGAGAGCTTTATATCATGCTTATCATACCTCAATGAGAGCTTTATATCATGCTTATCATACCTCAATGAGAGCTTTATATCATGCTTATCATACCTCACTGAGAGCTTTATATCTAGCTTATCATACCTCACTGAGAGCTTTATATCATGCTTATCATACCTCACTGAGAGCTTTATATCATGCTTATCATACCTCAATGAGAGCTTTATATCATGCTTATCATACTTCACTGAGAGCTTTATATCATGCTTATCATACCTCACTGAGAGTTTTATATCTAGCTTATCATACCTCACTGAGAGCTTTATATCATGCTTATCATACCTCACTGAGAGCTTTATATCTAGCTTATCATACCTCACTGAGAGCTTTATATCTAGCTTATCATACCTCACTGAGAGCTTTATATCATGCTTATCATACCTCGCTGAGAGTTTTATATCTAGCTTATCATACCTCACTGAGAGTTTTATATCTAGCTTATCATACCTCACTGAGAGTTTTATATCATGCTTATCATACCTCACTGAGAGCTTTATATCATGCTTATCATACTTCACTGAGAGCTTTATATCATACTTATCATACCTCACTGAGAGTTTTATATCTAGCTTATCGTACCTCAATGAGAGCTTTATATCATGCTTATCATACCTCACTGAGAGCTTTATATCATACTTATCATACCTCACTGAGAGTTTTATATCTAGTTTATCATACCTCAATGATAGCTTTATATCATGCTTATCATACCTCACTGAGAGCTTTATATCTAGCTCATCATATTTCACTGAGAGCTTTATATATGGCTCATACCTCACTGCGAGATTTATATCGATATTTCTAACTCTCTTCTTGTTCGTTCAAATGCTTTTTTTTTATGCAACTCATTTCTATCAGTACAATCTTTTTATTAGGAGGGTGGGGTGATGATATTGTCCAACACTTACACTGGTAACAGTGGTTGGGAGGAATATTCATTAAAATCCGTTTATTCCATTCCCTTGTGACCTGAAATAATTGTTTCATTAGGTTTGGCTGTTTATTTTGGCTCCGAAGCCGAAGTGGTTAGGGTACTTGTTTACAGACAAGGTAAGCGCGTGTTCAATTCTCTCTCTCTCTCTCTCTCTCTCTCTCTCTCTCTCTGCGATCAAGACTCAATCAGAGTAGGATTCCAGACTCTCTCATAAAGTCAGCTGTCTGTTTAAGCGAATCGATTGCCCCATATAGTTTTTCATCCAGGGAGGTAGGCGTGGACCACATTGCTCTTCTCAGGTCTGTGTACTGGGGGCAATCCTGTAGAACATGTTTTGTAGGCATATTGTCCAGTGTACAGTGGCATAGGCTGGTTGTACCTATTTTGAATTTAGTGAACATGTTATTTCTCATTCTATTGTGGCCAGTGCGTAGGCGAAGTATGATGACTTGATCCCTCCTTGATAGTTGATGGTATCCGTCACTCTCGTTATGCTTTGGGTGTTCTCATTTCCATTTTTCATGGAACTGACCCATTAGGATGGATTTGGCTTCATCATAACTGAGCGTATGGTTCTCTTGCGGTAATCTCCCTATCTCTTTAGCTAATTTGTCTGCGCGTTCGTTCCCGTGTATATTACAGTGCGATGATATCCACTGAATGACTACTCTCTGGAAGTTATTGCATTGTTGGTCCAGGGTTGTTCTCAAGTCATCTATTTCATTGTTCATGGGGCATTTTAGAGCTTATAATACTGACAGTGCATCAGTCAGAATCACCAATTTATTGTGCATGTTATTTTTGTGTTGAGTAGCCAGTGTTGCAGCATCTCTGATGGCCTCAGTTTCTGCTTTAAAGTTGTTTCAGAATTTCCCAGTAGCTATTGACTTGCTGATCTCGTCGGTCGAGAAAAAAAAAAATTTCAGCGTCAAGAACACACACACACACACACCCCCCCCCCCCCCGCCCCTCCATTTCTGGCGGCATTTGTAGTAGAGCCATCTGTGTATATGTGGGACCAAGAGTCATGTTGGTAGGTATCGTGTATGTGTTTTTTTCTGCTACGTGTTTTCTTTCTGTGTCTGATTGCGTAACAAGATTAGCGTCCTAAATTATTTCTATTCGGAGTAATGTCCACTTAAACATTTGTTGGTCGTTCTCTAATATGTCATTTGAACCATTGGTTAAATTTAGGGTTAGGAATAGCTTAAAACCAACCCTAAACTTTGTTGAAAAAAAAATAGTATGCACAAAAACTAGACACAGTTGAAGCATTCAAATACGCGAGGTCAATCAGGAAAGATCACTCGTTTAGCAGGAAAAAAATTATGACGCTAAACTTGTAAATTACCTCGATGAGCAAATGAAATCGTGAGCACCAACATCTATTTCACCATATGCCCCACATACAAGACGTGGGTACCCTTTATTTGTTGTTTGTTATTCTGTTTACTTGTTTATTTAAGTGCGCGTTGACAAAATGCATTGCTTATCACGCACCATCATCACCACTGAATGCAGTCTCCGCATCGAACGTTGACTACCATAGAGCGTCATTCCGCCATCTCTTGCCTTGACAGTGCAGGTTGTCATAGGCTGACCTGTCCATCTTTTGATATTACTCGTCCATGTTAGTCTTGGTCTGCCTCTGTCTCTTGCCTTGACAGTGCAGGTTGTCATAGGCTGACCTGTCCATCTTTTGATATTACTCGTCCATGTTAGTCTTGGTCTGCCTCTGTCTCTTGCCTTGTTAGTGCAGGTTGTCATAGGCTGACTTGTCCATCTTTTGATATTACTCGTCCATGTTAGTCTTGGTCTGCCTCTGTCTCTTGCCTTGATAGTGCAGCTTGTCATAGTCTGACTTGTCCATCTTTTGATATTACTCGTCCATGTTAGTCTTGGTCTGCCTCTGTCTCTTGCCTTGATAGTGCAGCTTGTTATAGGCTGACTTGTCCATCTTTTGATATTACTCGTCCATGTTAGTCTTGGTCTACCTCTGCCTCTTTTACCTTGTATTTTCCTCTCCAAGATTACTTTTATGTAGTTGCTTCTTTTAACATGCCCCAAAAATCTTACTTGTCTTCTTTGAATTGTATATATAGTAGTTCTCTTTTCATTTCTAGTTTTTTAAATATTTCATATTTTTGTTTCTTTTCTTTCCATCCAATTCTTTCTATTCTTTTATAAATCCACCTTTCAAAGGCTTCAATTTTCTGTTCTGGTTTTTTTTTTCTTTCGTCTAATGTCAATGTTTCTGCACCATACAGGAATGTTGAGAAGATATAACATTTTGCTATTCTTAGTTTAAACCCTGGAGTTATTTATCTTGATGTTAGTATATTTTTCATGGCTTTAAAATAACTTTTTGACATTTCAATTCCTGTGTTTATTTACACTTATCAATGTAAACAAATAATTATGACATGCTAAAGCGATGACCTTTACCTGTTCAACACAACTGCGCGGGTAACTCAAGGTGCGTAGCGTGATTAAGACGTGCTCGTGATGTCCACACCACTCGTGTTTAGATAGATAACCTCGCCGAGTCTCCAGAGGTGCCAGATCCGAGCCTCGCAACTCGCAGCAGTAAGCGTGACCTCGGTGAGTTGTGGGCCTATTGTCTTATATACGACGAGCTCTTCTTCTGCCGGAGTTCACATTACGCTGAGTTCATAGTAAGCTACACCGTGACGTATCGGATAACAGGAGACGGAGAGATGGGGAGGGGCATGGCTATCAGGAGGAGACAGGGGAAATGAAGGAAAGAATTAGAAAGAGGAACAGAGGAAAAGAAAGAAGGATAGAGGTTGTAAAAGTTAATAGAGGGAAGGAGAGAGCTGCGTTGAAAAAAAAAAGAAGGATGGATGGATGTTGTAAAAGAGTTGATAGAGCGAGAGAGAGAGGAGGGGGGGGGGGGGGAGAGAGGGCTGGGCTGTAAGAAGAGAAGAAAGAAAGTTTGTGGGAAAGAAGAAGAGAAAGAGGGATAAGATAATACATATGGAAGAAGGCGGGAGAAAAAAGCAAAGAGGAAAAGTGATAGATATGAGCAGGATGCGAATATCGAATAAAGGAGAAGAGATAGTTGGAGAAAGAGGTAGCAGAATGAGAGAAGAGGTGAGTTCGATAACGGAGTAATGACAAAACTGTCAACTGTAAATGAGCACCTAACCCACTTGGAGGTATGAGAGGGGGTATCAACGATAAAACGTTGAGGAAGATATAATGAGAAGAATGTGATGCGCCGTTTTTATTTTTCACACACACACAAATGTCTAAAGAGGCATGAGCACCTATGTCACGCCACAGATACAGACTTCAAAGTCAGGTTTCCTAGATTACAGCGCATGGAAATCAGACACACGGGGTTACAATTTAGTTCAAGAATATATCTGTCACGACCTTATCTGGCGCCGCCATTAAGTTACTCTGGGATCTGACACGGCACGCGGATCACGTACGTGACAGTATCATCACGTGACACTCAAAAGTGGACAGCACGGCCTATCGCTGACGTCACTGCTGCGTGTTGCCAACGAGAGGATCAGCACGAGACAGTTTACCGATGTCACACTAAGCTGCTTGCAATCCACATCTGCCCGTTAATGATATTTTAAATGACTTGTTATGTTATAGAATTGTGTTATTGTTAACAATCGCATAACACGATTATTGTGTGTGTCACAGCCAGTGCAGTGGCGTAGCATGGTTTGTCAGCCGGCGTCTTGGGCAGAGCATACAAAAGGCAACGCAAATATTAACCCGCTATTTTTAACATTTATTATTACTTTCCTAATTTTTGCCAAGTGAAATTTTGCGCCCAAAACAACCGCCCTTCAGACTCCCCTGACGCTACGCCACTGTTTGTTATCTGGTTTGCCTACGCCAGCTTTATATCTCTAGCGAAGTATTTTGCAAGAATATCACTTTCCCCTAATGTTCACACCGCCAGCCGTATTGCTCAGGTGTCCCTCGCCATACAGGCAGATATTCTTCGACTACAGATGTACTCATTCGCTTTCGTCGAGAGTTTTAATGTTTTGGTGTTTACCATCGAGCATTTGTCCGGGCAGAGGTCATTTTTGGCCTACACTTTTCGATTTCCAAGTGCCAACGGTTTTTTTTAACGTGCGCAAAATACACAGGAGACCTCTTGTGTTTTTCTTTATTTTGCCGTTATGCCAGAAGGCTACACATCGAATCTCACCACCCAGAGACCGGGACGGCAAAAAAAAGAGGGGGATTATCTCCGATAATGCCAGGATCCCTGACATGATGATCTTTATTGTCTCCATTAATACACTGCCGCTACTTATTGTTTTTTCTTGTCAACTCTCGCCGTCATTATTCTTACATCCACTATGCCTATTTAGCCTTTGTGTTTATATTTCTTTGTTTATTTTAGAACAGTATTTGCCTATCGTGTCATCTTTGATAATTTGTTGTTTTGTGTACCTGATGACGGCTTTTGCTGAAACGCCGCTGTTTGTCTCGCCTCTCTACCAATTTATTTAACTACATACACTTTTTTTGTTTATTTTACATGTTTATTAATCTCTCTATGTGTTGTCCTCGTGTCTATAGCCAACCTGTCTACTGCTGTGTACACTTTCTTTTGTTAATCGTTCTTATTGAGTAGAAATGCGTCTTTCTAGGGGACTTTCTCGTGTATTGTCACACTCGACAGGAAAAGTAGGGAACAGAACCCGGTCGTGGTTAATGCTGAGGTCAACGGTCTCATCTGCGATAACACTGATATGAAAGATGCAGTCATCTATACAGACGGATCTGTAAGACGACACCAAAGAAGTGCATGGGCATTTACAGCACGCTCGGCAGGCAGAATAGTCTAAGAAGGCAGTGGTGCATACGTCATGACCACGAGTAGCATGACAATGGAGGTGATGGCAGTGACCAAGGCATTCAAATGGTTAGAGTCACAAGACTACACCCACGTATATATGCTGAGTGATTCGATGAGCATGATTAAAAAAGTGGTGGCAGGCTCTGTACGCATGCAATGGGTAGAGTCGTTGCAGAAATCCAAAATACGTAAGGTCACCTTTGTCTATGTCCCTGGACATGCGGGAGTACGGGGAAATGAAAGAGCGGACAGGTTGGCTAACTGCGCTGTCGTTGAGGACGGGCAACCATTGGATCGGGCGGACATCATCAATGTCCTCCGAGATGTGGGAAGAGCACAGGCCTTCGACAAACACAGATCCACGTCACTTCTTCGGATGATGGAGATGGGAGTTAAGTTGGGCACAGCCAGAAATGAGAAACTTAGTGGCCGTGTAAGAAGACTTATCAACCAACATAGAACTGGAGTCGTCAGTCGCTGGACACTGCGGGACTTGCTGAGGAGGGGATCTGAGCACCTATGGACATGTTCGGAGTGCAATGATGATGACCCGCAAATAACTCAATTGAGTAGAAAGAAAGCACTGGCCAGCTCAGTGTTGGTGACAGTTTGTTCAAGTATGGTACTATATGGCCAGTTCAGTGTTGGTGACAGTTTGTTCAAGTACGGTACTATATGGCCAGTTCAGTGTTGGTGACAGTTTGTTCAAGTATGGTACTATATGGCCAGTTCAGTGTTGGTGACAGTTTGTTCAAGTATGGTACTATATGGCCAGTTCAGTGTTGGTGACAGTTTGTTCAAGTACGGTACTATATGGCCAGTTCAGTGTTGGTGACAGTTTGTTCAAGTATGGTACTATATGGCCAGTTCAGTGTTGGTGACAGTTTGTTCAAGTATGGTACTATATGGCCAGCTCAGTGTTGGTGACAGCTTGTTCAAGTATGGTACTATATGGCCAGTTCAGTTTTTTGTGACAGCTTGTTCAAGTATGGTACTATATGGCCAGTTCAGTTTTTTGTGACAGTTTGTTCAAGTATGGTACTATATGGCCAGCTCAGTGTTGGTGACGACTTGTTCAAGTATGGTACTATATGGCCAGCTTCGTGTTGGTGACAGTTTGTTCAAGTATGGTACTATATGGCCAGCTTCGTGTTGGTGACAGTTTGTTCAAGTATGGTACTATATGGCCAGCTTCGTGTTGGTGACAGTTTGTTCAAGTATGGTACTATATGGCCAGCTTCGTGTTGGTGACAGCTTATTCAAGTATGGTACTATATGGCCAGTTCGGTTTTTGTGACGGCTTGTTCAAGTACGGTACTATATGGCCAGTTCAGTTTTTGTGACGGCTTGTTCAAGTACGGTACTATATGGAGTTCAGTTTTTTGTGACGGCTTGTTCAAGTATGGTACTATATGGCCAGTTCAGTGTTGGTGACGGCTTGTTGAAGTATGGTACTATATGGTCAGTTCAGTGTTGGTGACAGTTTGTTCAAGTATGGTACTATATGGCCAGTTCAGTTTTTGTGACGGCTTGTTCAAGTACGGTACTATATGGAGTTCAGTTTTTGTGATGGCTTGTTCAAGTATGGTACTATATGGCCAGCTCAGTGTTGGTGACAGCTTGTTCAAGTACGGCACTATATGGCCAGCTCGGTGTTGGTGACGGCTTGTTCAAGTACGGCACTATATGGCCAGTTCAGTGTTGGTGACAGCTTGTTCAAGTATGGTACTATATGGCCAGCTCGGTGTTGGTGACAGCTTGTTCAAGTATGGTACTATATGGCCAGCTCAGTGTTGGTGACAGCTTGTTCAAGTACGGCACTATATGGCCAGCTCGTGTTGGTGACAGCTTGTTCAAGTATGGTACTATATGGCCAGCTCAGTGTTGGTGACAGCTTGTTCAAGTACGGCACTATATGGCCAGCTCGGTGTTGGTGACAGCTTATTCAAGTACGGTACTATATGGCCAGCTCGGTGTTGGTGACAGCTTATTCAAGTACGGTACTATATGGCCAGCTCGTGTTGGTGACAGCTTATTCAAGTACGGTACTATATGGCCAGCTCGGTGTTGGTGACAGCTTATTCAAGTACGGTACTATATGGCCAGCTCGTGTTGGTGACAGCTTGTTCAAGTACGGTACTATATGGCCAGCTCGGTGTTGGTGACAGCTTGTTCAAGTACGGTACTATATGGCCAGCTCAGTGTTGGTGACAGTTTGTTCAAGTACGGTACTATATGGCCAGCTCGGTGTTGGTGACAGCTTATTCAAGTACGGTACTATATGGCCAGCTCAGTGTTGGTGACAGCTTATTCAAGTACGGCACTATATGGCCAGCTCAGTGTTGGTGACAGCTTGTTCAAGTACGGTACTATATGGCCAGCTCAGTGTTGGTGACAGCTTGTTCAAGTACGGTACTATATGGCCAGCTCAGTGTTGGTGACAGCTTGTTCAAGTACGGTACTATATGGCCAGCTCGGTGTTGGTGACAGCTTGTTCAAGTATGGCACTATATGGCCAGCTCGGTGTTGGTGACAGCTTGTTCAAGTATGGTACTATATGGCCAGCTCGGTGTTGGTGACAGCTTGTTCAAGTATGGCACTATATGGCCAGCTCGGTGTTGGTGACGGCTTATTCAAGTATGGTACTATATATAATGAGAACATGTGATGAGAGCTGGTTATGTTCCATTCTCGAGAGACGATTAATATATATATATATCATCAAGTACCGGGCCTAGTGGCGTAGGTGATCATGTCTCTCCACAACATTCGATCTCGGCAGCTATTTATCACTTCTGTTGTTGACCTTCTGCCAAGCCATTCTCTTAAGCTGTCTGTTATTTTTTTTCTCTTTGCTTCACTCTATCTCTTCGTCCTTCAATTTTCCCAGTTGTTACAATATATTCAAGTTGTTCTCTTCTCATTACATGGCCAAAAAATTATGATTGTCTTTTCCTAACATTGGAAATTAAGCTTTCTTTTTGCTTTGACCTTTCTCAGAACCTCTTCATTACTCTTCTTAGCTGTCCATGGTATTCTCAACATTCTTCAGTAAAACCACATTTCTACAGACTCCAGTGATTTTCTTGTCTGTTGTCCTATTGTCCATGATTCGCATCCGTATGTTAAGACTGGCTCTACGTAACATTTAAGAACTCTATTTTCTTGTTTCTATTGTCAAAAATGGATTACATAGTATTTTCCTCATTTTTTTGAAAGCTGCTTTTGCCTGAGCCATTCTACATCTCACCTCATATATATATATATATATATATATATATATATATATATATATATATATATATATATATATATATATATATATATATATATATACATATATATATATATATATATATATATATATATATCGGTACTACCACCATAGGGGAGCTACGATAGCTCAGTGGTTAGTGAACTGGACTACAAAGGACAAGAGGTAGGGTTCGATCGAAAACGACGGCTTCCGGTTCACCCAGCCTTTAATGGGTACCAGATTTTTTTTCTGGAAATTAAAGCAGCACGGGCGTAATAGCGACCACAACCCCAAAAATCATGTGCTGAAGGTCTGTAAAATGTATGGTCACTAACACTATATTCCCTATACGCCAGTTGGCGTGACGGGGGTACTTTACTTTTTACTACCACCATAGCACCATATTTACATAACACACCAAAGTGCGATATGTCCAAGGTCTGGCATGGTTGAAAGAAGAAAGGGAGAAGCGATATACAAAATGTGAGAGTAGCATAAAACGAACCGTTGTTTCAGTTTAGTCAACTCACTAACTGCGAGTGACATCAGCCAATTAAACAACGCTATCCATACCACATGACAAAGAAATTATATCAATAAACATTTGCCATTTCAAAATACAATCACGAAGATACAAACCTCCATTAAATGGATGCTACGCTGAATAAATAAAAGGACTGAAATTGTAGGAAAAAATCACTAACTTTGAACTATGGAAAAGAACCAGTAAAATACCAGTGGATAAAGGAATATAATGAAGGCGATGGCGCTGGATAGAACACGCACTCTGGAAGCCAACTGAAATTATTACACGACATGCCCTTTTTTGGAATCACCAGGGAAAGAGACAAAGAGGAAGACCACAACATTCTTGGAGAAGACAGGCGGAATAAGAGATGAAGGTGATGGGGAAGACATGGGATGACCTTATAAGTGTCTGGCAAGAAACAGACCGTCTTGGAAAGTGTTTGTTGAAGACCTCCACAGGGAGTTGAAAGGTAGAAAAAGAAGAAGAATTTCAAAATGGCTTTATTTATATTCCGATATAATTAATTTCCCCCCCCCACCCCAATCCCACATACGCTGACTAAATTCTTCTACCGAATTAATCGTTTCTTGTGTCCCTGTCACATCGATGTCATCGGAAGCACACGGTGTAACTGATATTTCGTTCTTCACGACAAACATTCCTGACATACCTGAGTGAAAAACCTAAGCTAGTTTTCATGTATGTAAACAGGAGACGTTTGGAGCCAGAACAAACATATTTATGTCCACACAGAATACGGGAAATGCATGGTTAAATGCCAAGAGGCGTTGGATATCATGTTCCTCCACAAACCGTCGATATTATGAGCTGTGCAACAGTTCAACAATTGGAGGTCATAATATAAATAATCTCAGGCATGTCGATGAAACAGTCTTAATCGCTAAGAGTGAAAACAGTTACAAGAAATGTTGGACATTATGGTGAAGGAGAGTAAAAATAAAGGACTCAGTGTTCGTAGCAAAAAGACATAAGTAATGGTAGCAACATAGAAAAGTACATCACCGCAATGCACAAAATAGACAAGTTGAGAAATATTAAAACAGGTAAATGAATTTAAATATCTGGGAACAATGTTAAACTCAGATGGTAGATGTACAACAGAGATGAGATGCAGAATGGCTCAGGCAAAAGCAGTTTACCAAAATATTAGGAACATACTGTGCAATCCATTTTTGACAATGGAAACAAAAAAGAAAGTTATTAACTGTTACGTAGAACCAGTCTTAACATGTGGATTAGAATCATGGACAATAGGACAACAAACAATCAAATCAATTAAGGCTGTAGAATTGTGGTTTTACAGAAGAATGTTGAGAATACCATGGGCAGCTAAGAAGAGTAATTAAAACATTACGAATGAGGACAAAACAAAAAAGAGTGCTAATTTACAAAAATGATGAAGAAACAATTATCATTTTTTGGTCATGTAATGAAAAGGGAACAACTGGGATATATATTGTAACAACTGGGAAAACTGAGGGACGACGAGGTAGAGAGAAGCAAATGGAACAAGATACCAGACAGCTTAAGAGAATGGCCTGACAGAAGGTCAACAACAGAAATGATAAATAACTGTCGAGATCGAGAGTTGTAGAAAAACATGATCACCCACGCCAGCAGGCACGGTACTTGATGATGATGATGATGATCAACAGCTCAGCCGTTGATATTTTTCCCGTGCACACTACATAAAACCATCCAGCATATTTTCCCTTTGTCTACATTATCTCTCTTACTTTCTATTTTCCCTTTCTCTACATTATCTCTCTTACCTTCTATTTTCCCTTTCTCTACATTATCTCTCTTACCTTCTATTTTCCCTTTCTCTACATTATCTCTCTTACCTTCTATTTCCCTTGATATTGCACTAAGTATTCCAATCCGCCCCTTTTCCACACATGTCGCACAAATCTGGATTGCCTTTTTCTAATTTGTTTATATCCTCGATACTTTGTTTTATAACATCGATACTTTGTGTTATAACCTCGATACTTTGTTTTATAACCTCGATACTTTGTTTTATATCCTAGATACTTTGTTTTATAACTTCGACACTCTGTTTTATAACCTCGACACTCTGTTTTATAACCTCGATACTCTGTTTTATAACCTCGATACTTTGTTTTATAACTTCGACACTCTGTTTTATAACCTCGACACTCTGTTTTATAACCTCGATACTTTGTTTTATAACTTCGACACTCTGTTTTATAACCTCGATACTTTGTTTTATAACCTCGACACTCTGTTTTTATAACTTCGACACTCTGTTTTATAACCTCGACACTCTGTTTTATAACCTCGATACTTTGTTTTATAACTTCGACACTCTGTTTTATAACTTTGACACTCTGTTTTATAACTTCGACACTCTGTTTTATAACCTCGATACTCTGTTTTATAACCGCGATACTTTGTTTTATAACCTCGATACTTTGTTTTATAAGCTCGATACGTTGTTTTAATTATTTTAATGATAATCAATAGATTTAGAATCAGTCTGGTGTGTGTGAAAACTAGACCTTGGGCAGATTGCAATAGTGATCATGTACCAGTTGTGGGAAAGCTTAGAGTAAAATTAAAAACAACAAAACGTGCCTCAGTTAACATCAAGTTAAATTTAGATTTACTAAAATCAGACAAGAAGCTACAAGACAATATAAAATCACAATTCAGAACCGGTACAATGCAATAGAGAAGATACAAAGCATTGATGAACAGTGGGAAATGCTAAAAGAATCAATGCAACAAACATCAAAAGAGTTCATACCACCTGTGAGGACAAATTCAAGAAAGAAATGGATGACAGATGACATTTTGCAGCTAATGGATACAAGAAGAGGAAATAAAGAAAATAAAGATGAGTATAAAAGATTAAATAAAGAAATTGTAGTAAAATGCAATGAAGCAAAAGAACCATGGCTAAAAGAGAGATGCAAAGAGATTGAAATGCAACAAAAAGGAGATGCTAAAGCTATATACAAACAAATTGAAGAATTAACAGGAAGAAAACTGCAATCAAAAAATGGATGTCTAAGATCAAAGGAAGGAGAACTGTTGATTGATCAAGAAAACATAAGGGAACGATGGAAAGAATACATTAAAGATCTTTATAATGATGAACGAACGGAAGTAAATATTAAGGATAATGGAGAAGGACCAGAAATACTCAGAGAAGAAGTGGAAGACGCCTTGTGCAATATGAAAGCAGGCAAAGCTCCTGGACCAGATAATATAACTAAAGAAGAGATTGAAGCCATGGGTGATTTTGGAATAGAATAATAACAAAAATATTGAATGATATCTACAACAGCGGATATATACCAGACGACATGCTCAAATCAATATTCATAGCCCTACCAAAGAAATCGGGTGCGATGATCATCGCACAATAAGCCTTATGAGTCATATGACTAAGATATTACTAAGAATCATCATGCGAAGAGTGCAAAACAAAATCAGTCCAGAAATTAGTGATGAACAGTGTGGTTTTGTTAGAGATAAAGGAACAAGCAATGCCATTTATATCATAAGATCTTTAGTAGAAAAACCATAGAGGTGAAAACAGATCTATACCTATGTTTCATAGATTACACCAAGGCATTTGACAAAGTAAAGCACCAAGAAATAATCAAAATTTTAGAAAGCATAAACATAGACAGCAAAGATCTAAGAATAATGAAGAACATGTACTGGCAACAAACAGCGGCCATAAGAACTGGAAACCAATTGGGGATGTTTCAACAGATAAAACAAAGTGTTAGACAAGGTTGTGTGATGTCACCAGACTTGTTTAATATTTATAGTGAGATTATTTTAAGATCCATAAGGGATATGCCTGGAATAACAATTGGAGGTCATAATATAAATAATCTAAGGTATGCTGATGATACAGTCTTAATCACTAAGAGTGAAAATGAGTTACAAGAAATGTTGGACATTATAGTGAAAGAAAGCAAAAATAAAGGACTCAGCCTTAATAGCAAAATGACAGAGGTAATGGTAACAACAAAGAAAAAGACATCACCTCAGTGCAAAATAAAGACAAGTGGAACAATATTAAAACAGGTAAATGAATTTAAATATTTTAGTTAGATACTCTGTTTTATAACCTCGATACTCTGTTTTATAACCTCGATACTTTATTTTATAACCTCGATACTTTATTTTATAACCTCGATACTTTATTTTATAACCTCGATACTCTGTTTTATAACCTCGATACTTTTATAACCTCGATACTTTATTTTATAACCCCGATACCGGTACACAGCGGAACAATACACGATAGGGGGGTCAAAATCAGACTCCGGAATCGGGAGTTATCCTTGGCACGAGTCAGACCGGATCATTAACAGAACTGGCCAGGTGCCTGCACATCATACGGCAAAACTCAGCACAGTGTGCATACATTGATTCATCTATTTAGTTAGTGCTTTCTATACTTTAATGTTTGCCTGGTGTGCCGTCATGTCTATCAGTAAAGCGCAGCAAATACAAGCCTTCTATCTATATTTGCCAGTTCCGATGGCGGTGATGATGACAGCCTACGTGCAGCTGTTATATCTTTGTTTTAGTTTCTATGTAAAGATAAGTTTATGAACAAACGTCACAACCTTTGGGTGGTCCCCTCTCTGCGGGCAGGCATTCAATATAGGTGGCAATGAATGAGAGTGTCGTCATAGGTTTTCGAACCCAATTTGAGAGGTAACTGTTGAGCCACAGTTGTTTTCCTCTGATACTTTAGTTGCTAAATTGTGTCTTTCCGGGGAGATACAATAAATATGCTTCTAATATACATTCAAGTTTGATCCCCCCCCCCTTTTTCACTAGCATTTACCTCTGACGAAGTCCCTAGAGACTAGGAACTGCATTTTTGCGTGTTAATCCATTTTTCCCTGGCAGCCGTGTGCACAGGGGTCCCTCGCCATGCAGGCAGATAAGTCCATCTTCGGAGGTACTCATATTTTTTTTTCCGTCCATGAGTAATTGACGTTTTAAGTCGGGCATCGCTGCTGAGACCAGGGATGGTTGCTGCAGAGAGAAATCATAAATAAAAAATTCCAACAGGTGGAGCCGGGATTTGAACCCACGACATCTCTGTCTCGAGGCCGGCGTCTTGCCTCGAGACCAACCAACCAGTCCCCCATTCACGTTGATTAGAAAAAGCTGTATCTTAAAATATAAAAAAAAAAAAAACCTATTGTGGTTACAAATGTGTACATCGCATCCCAGAGACTCTCACATTTGTCAGTATCTGGTCTTTTTTTGTTGTTGTTGGTTACGAATGGTAACTACTAACACATCAAGCACACTAAACTATTGACGTTAGCTGAAAATCTTATCTTTATAGGGGATGTCTCAAACTGAAACCACTTCCATAAAATATCAGTTTTAAGAATGACGGGAGTGTACTTGACTCAGAATATCTTCATCCATCAATGCTTTTAAAGCATTCCAAGAGGAACTAAAATATCACTTACAGCTCAAAACAAACAGCTGTGAAATGTGGCGGTGATGGCATAAGAGGAAGAACAAAACCAAAGCGGTCATGCCTGGTGGTGTAGGGAACACGATGCTAGGGCCTGCATGCTCTTGGATAAATTATGAGTGAAGTCATCAGTAGTCTCTGCTAACCAATTTCATAAGCTGTAAGTAGATAAGTTAATCTGCGTCGATCAGGGGACCCAGGAAGTGAAGGTGAAAGGGAAAAAAAAGAAAGGTGAGCGTACTGAATTAATTAAGTGAAGGACAACACAAACGAACGCCGTTTCGGCTCAATAGGCCTTCAGCGGAATCAGAGGACAACACACACATACATATATAGAAGAAAATAAACTTGACACTACAAGGCCTTCAGCGGATCAGAGGACAGATGAAACAAACAAACATACGCACGAATGCACGCAGAGAGAGAGAGAGAGAGAGAGAGAGAGAGGGAGGGAGGGAGGGAGGGAGGGAGGGAAATCTCCGAGGGAGGGAGGGAGGGAGGGAGGGAGGGAGGGAGAGGAGAGAGAGAGAGAGAGAGAGAGAGGGAGGGAGGGAGGGAGGGAGGGAGGGAGGGAAATCTCCGAGGGAGGGAGGGAGGGAGGGAGGGAGGGAAGAGGGAGAGAGAGAGAGAGAGAGAGAGAGAGAGAGAGATGTAAACAAATAAACTCAACAACACAACGCCTTCAACAGGAACAGCGAACAACAACAAAAAACACACGCACACAAACAGATATGTAAACTGTAACTATACTTTTTTCTTCCTTTCACCTTGATCACCAGCTTTATATATCTAGAAGCCATTTGAATGCCTTTACCCCCTCTGGGCATTGGACCGAGACCCAGGTGATTACAAGATAGTTCTTGGTGGGTCCCACAGTAATTCATAAGTGTACTCTATACATAATATCAATCCATTAACAATAACTGTGTGAACTCGGTTATCTCTACGATCGCCATGTCAGGTTGTTTTTTCTATCCGCTGGTCCGCACTGATGCCTGCCATCTAACGCTGTTTATGTAACATTTTTTTTATGAAGCTTGTTTGAACAAAACTTCAGTAATCAGGTCATAGATTACAAGCATGGGCACCACCATGCTCAAAGAGACATTTCTAACAGAAAATGAGATGACACGTGTTGATAGTTCATGTAACGTGCTGGTTATACACTCCTCTGTAGCCTCACTCAATCTGCATCAAACTTGACCTTCCGATCCATGGTATATCACCAGGACATATCCATTAATCAACCTCACTGTCGCTCACATTCATCTTTGACTTCTTCTTCTTAAGCGTTATTCTGATCTTCATCTTCTTCTTCCTTTCAGCTTTTAGTGGAGGTGGCAAGGTCTTCAAGCACTTTCCAAGTCGTTCTGCCTTTGTTATTTTTTTAAAGATCATTCCATGTCTTCCCCATCATCTTCATTTCTGCTTCCATCTGTCTTTTTCAAGAATATTTTTGTCTTTCTCCTTGTCTCTTCCCCTGGGGATTAAAAAAAAGCAACAAACGGGCCCGTCATGTAATATTCTCAGTTGGTTTACGGAGTGTGTGTCCTACCCAGCGCCATCATCTTCGTTATATCTCTTTGTCCACTGGCATTGGACTGGTACTTTTCCATACTTTTCATCGTCCTCCTCTAAAAAAATGTTAAGTGGCCGTGAATGCGTTATGTCGCTAGTTTACGACAAGCCACGATATTTCTTTCTGTCCAACACACCCGTCTTCAGCATGGCAATATGATATCAGACTGCCCCTTCCCTCTTTGATCCCCTACTCGCTTGACAAGACCAGATAGCTTTTTTTCCCAAGGGAACTACAGGGAGGTGGAGTAGGGCCTGGATCAGCTCTACTATTCGCCATCATATCGCATGCAGTCAACTGTGAGTTGCTGACCGCACTCAGCCTAATTACTGGTCTGTCGTGATCAAGAGAGAGGGCATTACAAATTTCATTACAAAGATCACGGCCTTCTTCACATTATTTGCCAATCTGTCGTCACACAAATACCAAGGAGCACAACTTAGAGGAGGGAGTC
Organism: Megaustenia siamemsis; assembly: GCA_032433765.1. Lineage (NCBI taxonomy): Eukaryota > Metazoa > Mollusca > Gastropoda > Stylommatophora > Ariophantidae > Megaustenia > Megaustenia siamemsis. Next base: position 72,599,800 of record JAVIAB010000106.1, on the reverse strand, counting down.
GGGATAGCTCAGTGGTTAGTGATCTGGACTACAAAGGACAAGGGGTAGGGTTCGATCGCAACCGACGGCTTCCGGGTTCACCCAGCCTTAAATGGATACCGGATTTTTTTCTGGGAAAGTAAAGCGGCACAGGCGTAATACCGACCACATTACCCCAAAAATCATGTGACGAAGGTCTGTAAAATGTATGGTCACTAACACCATATTCCCTATACGACACTTGGCGTGAGAGGGTACTTTACTACTTACAACTTAGAGGTTGGATTTCCTGCAACGCTCTCCCATAATCATGTACGTACTGTCCATGGTTGGAAAGAAGATAGGAATGCACTTGAGGGGAAGCGGAATCAATGTGTGCTGATCTACTGATGATATATACAACAATTCGCAATTTTCAATTGTCGCCTGTGCCGCCGATAAAGGCTGCATGGTAGTCGACCTTGTCAACTGAATTTGCCTTCTCGCTTTAGAGGTAGCTGTGATGTGAGGACAGTAAACAAACAAATGAAAAGACGATTAGAGGCCACAGAGATGGGATTTCTCATAAGAATGTTGAAAGTTCCCTGGACAGCTAAAAAGACCAATGAGGAAATTCTCAAAGAGGCTAACACAAAAAAGGAGCATCTAAAAATACATTAGAAGGAAACAATCGACATTTTTCGGGCACATCATAAGAAGAGGACAGTTGGAATGTTTGGTTTAAACTGGCAAATACAGGGATAGAGAGAAAATATTGGATAGCTTGGTGTCATGGCATGGTAAACAATCAACAACAGAATTGATACGATGTACGGTAGATAGAAGATTGTGGAAGGACATGGCTACGCCAACCTAAATGTATAGCACATGTTGATGATGATGTAACGTGAGTGGAGCGGATATAAGAAATTCCCGACTGCAGTGAAACTTATCTCATGAACAGAACAATTGATACATGAATTCTGGCCATAGGTCGTCATAATGTCTGCAACTTGAGGCCGCATGCCTGCACCATCGACATGCTCTGTATAACCGACAGTCTGGGAATGGGAACAGTGCGTCTTATCTTGTTTACAATATCTTTGTGAGCAGCGATGACGTCAGCTTATGTTCCATAGCAGTATGACAATCTTGTGGGGACCTCGGTAGCCTAGTTGGGAAAACCACCAGACTGGACTACCGACGTTCGGACAACCCGTGTTCGATTCCCGCTGGGAGCAATGTGAATTGTACTCGTGGTTGGAAAAAAAAAATACCTACGGTCGACCCAGCCGTTGGCAGAAATGGGTACCAGGGTATTACCCTGGGAAGGTGAGGAATGTCGCCTCGCATCTGAGTTTCGATGCTTGAAGCGACACTATCCAGAAATCTCCGAACATTTCTGGATAGGCGGCCGAGCACATATGGGTGGAAACTCGCGTGATAAGACGCAGGTTCATGTCTCGTACTTGACCTTTATCTTCATGACAATATTTTTTGGGGGTACAGACCAAACCAGAGGGGACAGAGACGTCGCAAACATATAGTAACTAATGTTACTTGTCAGTGTTAGACGTCACAAGTTGCTGAATCAAGAACGAACAAGTCATCAATGGTAAATGTAGTCCTATAGGAGATCATATAGTACCCGTAAGAAACGGAACCTACAATACATGTACTTGAGATCATAAAATTGCACGCTACCACCAAGCATATGTTGGACATGTGATGAGAAGAGATAATAACCGAATAGCAAAGCAAGCCCTCATGTGGGAAACAACAGGTAAGAGGAAAAGAGGAAGACCCAGAGAGACACTGAGAAGAACATTGATGAGAGAGGCAAGAGCAGCAGGAATCGGCTCCCTCAATGAGATAGAGCTGCTTGCACAGAACAGAGACAAATGGCGAGATTTGATAAACTATCTTTAAAAGAATTGAAAACTGCTAGAACAAAAATTTAGATAAGAGAAGGAGTATCTTGGTCTACGCCATATGGGCCGGCTACGGCTCGAAAAGTCAATAGATAGATAGATACCACCAAGCAACATCCACGCTCAATTTAACGGCACCTAACGTATCCTCTTATTCATCGTTTATTCTCAAAATGGTATCTGGAGCGATCTGTTGTAATTTACAACCTTTTTTTTTTTTTGTTTTTCTTTTTTACAGTTTTGGGCTTTTGCCCCATTACATACGACCTTGACACGGTATTTTTGGGACCTTGTTTGCAGTCTTTCTTGAGATCGTAACCCCCTTGGCCAGACCAGCTGCCGATTTTTTTTTAAGATCAAAACAGTGACACAGCAAAAGGCTTGACCCTGACAAAACCAACCATGGGTTAACACTTAACTTTATCCTTCTGCCGGGCCGTTATTTTCCTCCACTCATAAAAAAAAAAGATATTAACTCCAAAGTCTGTGATAAAAGCGACTTCATTGGCTGGAAATTCAGTAACCATTGACAAATATGACAACAGACCCTGGGTGTGTTCAACTACCACCAACGGTGCATGCAAGCACTGACATCGTAAAACAACATTCGATTATGGGACTGTCAGTCGAACCTCTTCAAGCATGTCGGTGTTACCATATTGCAACGTTGCCCTTTCTGCTGGTGCGAATTTTATTTTCATTTAAGTTGTCATTAAACTGGGTTCGTCTCCGCTTGCTATCTCTGCAAGATTATGAAGGAGGTTCTGTCTGCACTCGCGCACGTTAGAACCTTGGCAAATAAAAGTCCTAAAGAGTTGGCCCAAAATGGCGCCTGTTGCAAAAATTGTTTCATCAAATCTACCCATGCTGAAGACGGATGTGTCGGGCCGAAAGGCGCAAATATCGCGGCTTTGGCGTAAACTAGCGACACAACGCATCCATGAGTGAACGCTAACAAGAAATGCTGTACCTTCACTCTCCTATGACATAGCACGTCCCGGGATATCTTTGACTATTACCAGCAAATTGGGACTTCCAAACAGTAGAGATGTTCTCTAACAGGTTCTCATATTGACCGTGACACTTATTTCCTGTATACTATTTTTATTGTACAGACTATTTGTATAAGGGTATCAAGAGCATGAAAACCAGAAGGCGAGCACGATTTAACATGTTAACCTAAGATCAAATGCATTCATTTAAAGCAAGAACTACCTAGCGCTAGATAGAGAAATGAAAACAAAAATATAGGGAAAAAAACGGTGTTGTTAAAGTAGGTAAACGGTATGTTTTTTTTTTCTATTTTTATTTCATTTCATTTCCTTAATTAGCTTTACTGCAGCTTTGCATTTGTGTGCATTTCTTTGCCTTGATCCTGGAGCTAGATAGGCCATGTATTCAGAAGTGGCACAAAACCATAAGGACTACAACACAGTGGATTCCGCGGGAAAGGGGAAAAGGTGAGGTCAAGGACAACTCAGCTAAGAAGAATGGAGGAAGGGAAACAAAGTGTGAGCCACACTTGGGATCACCAAGAAAATATGACCACAACCAGTGCCCAATCACAGTTGTTTGTTTTAATCTACCAGTAGCATTTTAGTTCTAATCTTGGAAATATTGCAGCATTTATGGTCATATGTCCTGAGTTTAGTACATTTTTACAGCCATTTTTAAAATTGATATTCATATAAAATTGGTTTCATGTTTGTAACAAAATGATCAAAGGGATGCAAATCTGAGAGTTTCTGGGATCGCAATATTCCATTTTAACGACAACAAGTTTTACATTTAAAGGTGCAACTTCTAACCACTCCGAATGTATCATCATCATCATCATCGAGTGCCTTCTCCGCAACGAAGTTTGGCTACCATGGAGCGCCAATCTGCTCAGTCTCTTGCTTTGATGGTATAGGCTGATTTGTCTAACTTTTGATGTTACTCGTCTATATTAGTCTTGGTCTGCCTCTGCCTCTTTTACCTTGTATTTTCCCTTCCAATATTACTTTTATTAGGCAGTTGTGTCTTTTAACATGCCCAAAAAATTTCATTTGTCTTGTTCTAATTGTGCTTAGTAGTTCTCTTTTCATTTTTAGTTGTTTTAAGACTTCATCGTTTGTTTTCTTTTCCTTCCATCCAATTCTACCTATTCTTCTATATATCCACATTTCAAAGGCTTCAATTCGCTGTTCTGTTTTCTTGTCTAATGTCCATGTTTCTGCACCATATAGGAATATTGAAAAGATATAACATTTTGCTATTTTTAGTTTTAGCCCTGGTGTTATTTGTTTTAATGTTAGTATGTTCTTCATGACATTAAAATTACTTTTTGCCATTCCTATTCTTTTGTTTATTTCAGTTGTAAATTTTTCATCACTGGTTATAGTATGTCCAAGGTAGTTGTAGTTCTGAACTGTCTCCCCGAATGTATAATAGAATTTTAAAAAAGTGATTTTATCTTCCTGGAAAGACACAAATGCACATAAAGACAAGTGGAACAATATTAAAACAAGTAAATGATTTTAAAAATATGGGAACAATGTTAACCTCAGATGGTGGATGTACTACAGAAGTGATATGCAGAATAGCTCAGACAAAGGCAGCTTACCAAAACATAAGGAAAATACTGTACAATCCATTTTTGACAATGGAAACAAAAAAGAAAGTTCTTTAACTGTCATGTAGAACCGATCTTAACATATGGATTAGGATCATGGGCAATAGGACAACAAACAATTAAATCAATGAAGCCTGTAGAATTTTGATTTTACAGAAGAATGTTGAGAATACCACTGATAGCTAAGAACAGTAATGAAACGTTATGAAAGAGACCAAAGCAAAAAGAGAGCTAATATCAAATATTCTGAAGAAACAATCATCATTTTTGGCCATGTAATGAGAAGGGAACAGCTGGAATATAGTGTGACAACTGGGAAAATTGAGGGACGAAGAGATAGAGGGAAGCAAAGGGAAAAGATACCAGACAGTTTAAGAGAATGGCTTGGTAGAAGGTCAACAACAGAAATGATAAATAACTGTCGTGATCGAAAGTTGTGGAGAGACATGATCACCTACGCCAGTAGGCACATGATGATGATGAGATAGCATGATGTTTGTGATAATTTACTTTTTAAAAAAAAAAATGATTAGACTGCATCATACACGAATGATACAATGATTGTTACTTCTGAAATGAGCTAACGAGTTAAAACTAAAACATCACTGACAAACGTCTGTGAAAGGCATAAAGCAAGAAGTTGGCGACAGACAACATAATACTGGAGCTTATCCGAGATTAAATCACCCCACACGTGACTCACAGACCTGTAAATCGTTAACAACCAGAAAAGGGCACAACTCAAGTAAAATCTTTTTATGTCAGAGCGTTCCGTCTATTTTTTTTTTTTTTTTTACGTTTGCAAACAAAACTAAAAAAAAACCCTACCATTAGCCCACATCAAGTACCATTGGTCCACAACTATGAGTGAGGGTAGACAAACAAAATCGTATGTCTCTCCCGCGCTATCTTGCTGGGTGTGACAGCGCTTCTAAGTCTGTCTGAAAGGCCACTATGACACTGACGTTAGTCAACCGTGTTCAACTCACGCAAGTGTTAAAAAAAAAAAACGCATAATCTGAGCATTCACTCGGTATTATACAAACACACGTGGAAGATGGAAAACAAACACACGTGGAAGCTGGAAAACAAACACACGTGGAAGATGGAAAACAAACACACGTGGAAGCTGGAAAACAAACACACGTGGAAGCTGGAAAACAAACACACGTGGAAGATGGAAAACAAACACACGTGGAAGATGGAAAACAAACACACATGGAAGCTGGAAAACAAACACACATGGAAGCTGGAAAACAAACACACGTGGAAGATGGAAAACAAACACACGAGGAAGATGGAAAACAAACACACATGGAAGCTGGAAAACAAACACACGTGGAAGATGGAAAACAAACACACGAGGAAGATGGAAAACAAACACACGAGGAAGATGGAAAACAAACACACATGGAAGATGGAAAACAAACACACGTGGAAGATGGAAAACAAACACACGTTAAAGATGGAAAACAAACACGCGTGGAAGCAAAAAAAAAAAACAAACACACGTAGAAGCAGGAAAACAAACACACGAGGAAGATGGAAAACAAACACATGTGGAAGATGGAAAACAAACACACGTGGAAGCAAAAAAAAACAAACACACGTAGAAGCAGAAAAACAAACACACGAGGAAGATGGAAAACAAACACACATGGAAGATGGAAAACAAACACACGTGGAAGATGGAAAACAAACACACGTGGAAGATGGAAAACAAACACACGTTAAAGATGGAAAACAAACACGCGTGGAAGCAAAAAAAAAACAAACACACGTAGAAGCAGGAAAACAAACACACGAGGAAGATGGAAAACAAACACACATGGAAGATGGAAAACAAACACACGTGGAAGATGGAAAACAAACACACATGGAAGATGGAAAACAAACACACGAGGAAGCTGGAAAACAAACACACGAGGAAGCTGGAAAACAAACACACGAGGAAGCTGGAAAACAAACACACGAGGAAGCTGGAAAACAAACACACGTGGAAGCAAAAAAAAACAAACACACGTAGAAGCAGGAAAACAAACACACGAGGAAGCAGGAAAACAAACACACGAGGAAGCTGGAAAACAAACACACGTGGAAGATGGAAAACAAACACACGTGGAAGATGGAAAACAAACACACGTGGAAGCTGGAAAACAAACACACGTGGAAGCTGGAAAACAAACACACAAGGAAGCTGGAAAACAAAAAATCAAAAAAGATTGATTTAAAAAAAAAAAACTGAACTTTTTTTAAAAGACAAATAGAGTAAAGACATCAAGATGCACCAACATGCATAGATATGCCAAGCTGCTGTAAAGCTGATGATAATGACAATTTTAAAAAAAAAAAAAGCATCCAGAAGCTGACCACGTTCTGGACCACAGGGAAGTGATATTTTTGTTCATTTCCGTTCTTGAGTATTTAGCACATTAACGCCATGTTGTTAGATTTGTGTTTATATCCTTATGTTTTTTTTCAGAAGAATGTTGAGAATACCATGGGCAGCTAAGAAAAGTAATGAAAATGTTCTGAAAGAGGTCAAAGCAAAAAGAGAGCTAATTTACAATATTAGGAAGAAACAATCATCATTTTTGGGGAATGTAATGAGAAGAGAACAACTGGAGTATATTGTAACAACTGGAAAAATTGAGGGACGAAGAGATAGAGGGAAGCAAGGGGGGAAAAAATAACAGAAATTATAAATAACTGTCGAGATCGAATGTTGCGGAGAGACATGATCACCTACGCAAGCAGGCCCGGTACTTGATGATGATGATATATCCTTATATATATATTTGTGTGTTGTTCCAGCTGAAGACCTACTTGGCCGAAACGTCGACTTTTGTTTTGTTAATTACCACGTAAAACTGTTACCATACCACTTTTTTTCTTCTTTGAAGACACATGCCCAATGAGCATACTTTGTATACAATGGAATGGATTCAAGAATACGGAGATAAGAGAAATGGCCATGCAACCAAATGATCTCATCTACAATTAAGAAGAGAAGAGGGGGGTCTCGGTAGCCTATTTGGGAAAACCCCACGTCTGGGCTTCCGAACACTTCCGGATAGGCGACCGAGCACATACGGGTTGAAACTCGCGTGCTAAGACGCCGATTCAAGTCTAGTACTGTCCTTGACCTTTAAGAGGGACATATATCGGGCATGAATTGAGAAGAGAGGACACAATTTGAAAACTGGATCTTCTATGGGGAAATAGCTAGTCATCATCATCAAGTACCGGGCCTGCTGGCGTAGGTGATCATGTCTCTCCACAACTTTCGATCACGACAGTTATTTATAATTTCTGTTGTTGACCTTCTGCCAAAAGCCATTCTCTTAAGGTATCTGGTATCTTTTCTCTTTGCTTTCCTCTATCTCTTCGTCCCTCAATTTTCCCAGTTGTTACAATATATTCCAGTTGTTCTATTCTCATTACAAGGCCAAAAAATGATGATTGTTTCTTCCTAATATTGGAAATTAGCTCTCTTTTTGCTTTGACCTCTTTTAGAACGTTTTCATTATTCTTCTTAGCTGTCCGTGGTATTCTCAACATTCTTCTGTAAAACCACATTTCTACAGACTCCAGTGATTTTCTTGTATGTTATCCTATTGTCCATGATTCACATCCATATGTTAAGACCGGCTGTACATAACATTTAAGAACTCTTCTTGTTTCCATTGTCAAAAATGGATTCAAACAGCTAGTAGAATGCAGACAAAGAGGAAGACATAGAGAGGCAATGAAGAGAACACTTATAAGAGAAACAAAGTTAGCAGGCACTGACTCATTCAACAAGATCGAACCAGGATAGAGATAGATGAGGGAAAAAAACACTATGTGCGACGTCTAGCATCCCTGGAAGGATAAGATATCAAGAATTACTCAAACTCTCACTAAAATCATTACATTGTGCTGATAGTACAATTCCTCATCTTCTATATGTGCCAGGATATTATTCTTCTTCTTTCCTTCCTCATCTGCCTTTCAGCGTCGTGAGGGTACCAGGATGAAGGGTAAATAAGTGTCGGGAAGCCAGTCAACTATTAACTTTTCACAGCGTTTTGGGGAACATTCTCCAATGTTTGTGTGCGTTCCAAATAATCACTACATAAGAAGAGATTAGCTGGTGAGACAAGTCCGAGGATATCAGCACATCAGACACGCACTGGAGCCGGAACGCATGGGAGCTAGACATGAGCTTAGAAAGAAATGTATTCATATTTTTGTTTATGCCACAAAAGCTGATTAAGAAATATTTTACGCGGGAAAAGCAGACACAAAGGTCACGCTGTACAATGAGAAATTGCGCGGTTTTGTTAGTTGTTTGTGTGAGTGAGTGTGTGGGTGGGTTGGGGGGGGGGGGGGGGAGAAGAAGAGAGATTAAAAAAAAATATAGTGTCATGATTAATTATTTGTGTATGTTCATATGACTGAATTGTAATATTACAAACACATACGCACTGGAAGGGAAAGAGAGAGAGAGAGAGAGAGAGAGAGAGAGAGAGAGAGAGAGAGGTGGCTAACCCTAACTAATTATAATAGCGGACCGATAACTCATCAAGCGGAGACAACTTTTCACCAAGTCAAGCAAAACCTCAAAGTGCGTAGTGATCACTGATTGCTTAGCTGACTGTGGTTAATAAACTTATAATAACAGTGCATCGTATAAATTCTGTTCTTGAATTTTTCATGCCATGACAACAAGCTATGTGGTATCTTCTCTCTTTGTTGTCCGCGATCTCTCTTTCCTTGTATTTTACTAGTTGTGACCAAGCCCTCCAACTTTCCTCTACTCATGATGTGCCCGAAAAATTGTTGATTATTTCTTTCTAGATGGGATTTCTCAGAAGAATGTTGAAAGTTCCCTGGACAGATAAAAAGACCAATGAGGAAGTTCTCAAAGAGGCCAACACAAAAAGGGAGCTCTTAAAAAACATCAGAAAGAAGCAATCAACATTTTTCGGGCACATCATGAGAAGAGGAAAATTTGAATACTTGGTTACAACTGGCAAAATAAAAGGAAAGAGAGATCGTGGACGACAAAGAGAGAAAATACTGGATAGCTTGGTGTCATGGCATGGAAAACATTCAACAACAGAACTGATACGATGCACTGTAGATAGAAGATTGTGGAGGGACATGATCGCCTACGCCAACCGGCAGGGTACATGATGATGATGATTTCTTTCTGATGTTTTTTAGGAGCTCCCTTTTTGTGTTGGCCTCTTTGAGAATGTTCTCATTTGTCTTTTTAACTGTCCAGAGAACTTTCAACATTCTTCTGAGAAATCACGTCTTTGTGGCCTACTAATCGTCTTTTCATTTGTTTGTCTACTGTCCATGATTCGCTTCCATGAGTCAGAATTGGCTCTATATGACACCGATGAACTATATAATCAAACTATGGAAATATACTAAAGGGTTGCCCCACATCCGTTCAACTAAGAAGAGCGCATCGATTGCCCTAAAGGTCCAACAGAACGATCAAAACCATATAAGAGACTAAACAGAAGCTCCATACAACAGTCACGTTTACTAACAGTACTCGACGGTATCAACACCACAAGTACTCGACAGTATCAACACCACAAGTACTCGACGGCATCCACACCACAAGAACTCGACGGTATCCACACCACAAGTACTCGACAGTATCAACACCACAAGAACTCAACAGTATCAACACCAAAAGAACTCGACGGTATCCACACCACAAGAAATCAACAGTATCAACACCAAAAGAACTCAACAGTATCAGCACCAAAAGAACTCAACGGTATCCACACCACAAGAACTAAACAGTATCAACACCAAAAGAACTCGACGGTATCCACACCACAAGAACTCAACAGTATCAACACCAAAAGAACTCGACGGTATCCACACCACAAGAACTCAACAGTATCAACACCAAAAGAACTCATCAGTATCAGCACCAAAAGAACTCGACAGTATCAACACCAAAAGAACTCATCAGTATCAGCACCAAAAGAATTCGACAGTATCAACGCCAAAAGAACTCGACAGTATCAGCGCCAAAAGAACTCAACAGTATCAGCACCAAAAGAACTCGACAGTATCAACGCCAAAAGAACTCAACAGTATCAACACCAAAAGAACTCAACAGTATCAACACCAAAAGAACTCGACAGTATCAACACCAAAAGAACTCAACAGTATCAACACCAAAAGAACTCAACAGTATCAACGCCAAAAGAACTCAACAGTATCAACACCAAAAGAACTCGACAGTATCAACACCAAAAGAACTCAACAGTATCAACACCAAAAGAACTCAACAGTATCAACACCAAAAGAACTCGACAGTATCAACACCAAAGAACTCAACAGTATCAACACCAAAAGAACTCGACAGTATCAACACCAAAAGAACTCAACAGTATCAGCACCAAAAGAACTCGACAGTATCAACACCAAAAGAACTCAACAGTATCAGCACCAAAAGAACTCGACAGTATCAGCACCAAAAGAACTCGACCGTATCAACACCAAAAGAACTCGACCGTATCAACACCAAAAGAACTCGACAGTATCAGCACCAAAAGAACTCGACAGTATCAGCACCAAAAGAACTCGACCGTATCAACACCAAAAGAACTCGACAGTATCAGCACCGAAGAGTGAACATAATGACACGATCAATGCTACCCAGATGGAAACCAAAAAATCCGACTCAGTGAATTGGGGAAGGTAAAAACAGCGACGAATTGAGTATCATCTATCTCACTCATCTCCACATTCGAAATGATGTGATGAAGTGTACAACTTCAGCCCCCTTGAGGCATGGCTATAGGGCTACATTTACGTATCATCATCATCAAGTACCGGGCCTGCTGGCGTAGGTGATCATGTCTCTCCACAGCTTTCGATCTCGACAGCTATTTATCATTTCTGTTATTGACCTTCTGCCAAGCCATACATTTACGTATACTGTGTTGTGAATATGACAAATATTAACTATATATGATATGAGTAATGTACTGTGCCGGCAGACCTGTAAAAAGTGATGACCACTACATTTTTAAGGGTTGAATGTTATGTGTTCAACTGTTCAAAATTGTATGTTCAACTGCGTTGAGTCTGGGAACAGACCAAACAGTATGGTCAAGCGAGGAGGGTTCGCAATCCGATATCCAAAATGGCATGCTGAAGTCGGACGTGCTGGGTCGAAAGCCGAATCAACAACACAGCGCATCTACACTCATTTAATGCCCTTGCAAGAATGGACGATGGCTGCTGCACGGTGAAGAAGAAGAAGCGAAGGAGGAAAAAGAAGCAGAAAAAAAAGTATAATTAACTGCTGAACACTTTATACTTAGCAGTTAAAAACGTTGAGTTTAATTGTATTTATGGTCAATTTATGGAAATGTCAGTCAGTGAACATTTTATGTGGAGAATAATAGAACAAAGAAGTATGTGTTAGCACTCGGAAAAATTGACAGACAAACAACAATAGAAAAAAACGAAGAACAATATATGGTCCGAAGTGGGATCGAACTCGTGTATATTTGTACCTTCCTATTAATGCAAGTATCGGGTTCGATCCCACTTCGGACCATATATTGTTCTTCGTTTTTTTCTATTGTTGTTTGTCAATTTTTCCGAGTGCTAACACATACTTCTTTGTTCTATTATTCCCTATTATCGCCTCGGAAGTTCCCCACATAATAATATTTATGTACTATTATCTGTACCCAACATTTTATGTGCAAGTTTTGTCACACCACGAACATTTTATGTGCAAGTTTTGAACATTTTTGTCTAACTGCGAACATTGTATGTGTAAGTTCTGATCATTTTGTCACACCACGAACATTTTATGTGCAAGTTTTGAACATTTTTGTCTAACTGCGAACATTTTATGTGTAAGTTCTGATCATTTTATCAAACCACGAACATTTTATGTGTACGTTCTGAACATTTTGTATAACAGCGAACATTTTATGTGTAAGTTCTGATCATTTTATCAAACCACGAACATTTTATGTGTACGTTCTGAACATTTTGTATAACAGCGAACATTTTATGTGCAAGTTCTGAACATTTTTGTCTAACTGGGAACATTTTATGTTAAAGTTCTGAACATTGTGTCAATCTACGAACATTTTATGAGTAAGTTCTGAACATTTTTGTCAAACTACGAACATTTTATGTGCAAGTTCTGAACATTTTTGTCAAACTACGAACATTTTATGTGCAAGTTCTGAACATTTTTGTCAAACTACGAACATTTTATGTATAAGTTCTGAACATTTTTGTCAAACTACGAACATTTTATGTGCAAGTTCTGAACATTTTTGTCAAACTACGAACATTTTATGTGCAAGTTCTGAACATTTTTGTCAAACTACGAACATTTTATGTGTAAGTTCTGAACATTTTTGTCTACCACTCTAACCTTAAAGTATTTTCAGTTCTTCGTCAACCTAACGCAGATATCAGTGGGTCCCGACATTCCGAAATGTTGAGAAGCCCTAGCGTCGAGGTCTAGAGCTAGGAAAACACTGGTAACGAGAACTGTGTCAGCAAGTTGACAATATTCTTTTCTTTTCTCAACCATTATAATTTTTAAATACCGTCTGATTTAGCAAATAATGAGATGGGTGAGGGAAGGGGTAAGTTAAAGTGTCCCTGTATTGAACTGAAAAGAAGCGTAGGCGGCAGAAGTACTCGGGTTCTAGCAGACTTAAGACGGGCGGGCAGGTCTCTGTATACAAGCACGGGTCACTGCGTTCATGGCCTGTGAACATAGACCGATCCGTTTCTATGTCGCAGGCTTGCATCAGAGATGTCTATTAAAGAAGACTTGATTTAGCGATTGCTTGACAAAGAATGGAGTTGTAGTGCGGTTTCTCAATGAATGTCTTCTCAGAGGGTGTAACATTAATTGATGACGAAGCAACGAAATTTGATTCATTCCTTTTACATAGTTACGCATGGACACATGTATCCAAGCGTATAATCATATTCGTATGTGCGTGTGTATGTGTATATATATATACATACATACACATAAGTATGTTGTCTACAATAATATGTAACACAAGTATGTTTTCTACAGTTCAATCATATATACATAAAACACACACACAACTATGTTATCAACAAAACACGAACACAAGTATGTTGTCCTAAAAGTGCACACATACGTGTGTTATCTACACACAAAAAAACCCATAAAGTACATTGTCTACAATCTTATATATAAATTAGCATGATGTCTACAATTATATATAAATTAGCATGATGTGTACAATCATATATAAATTAGCATGATGTGTACAATCATATATAAATTAGCATGATCTCCACAATCATATATAAATTAGCATGATCTCCACAATTATATATAAATTATCATGATCTCCACAATCATATATAAATTATCATGATCTCCACAATCATATATAAATTAGCATGATCTCCACAATCATATATAAATTAGCAAGATCTCCACAATCATATATAAATTATCATGATCTCCACAATCATATATAAATTATCATGATCTCCACAATCATATATAAATTAGCATGATGTCTACAATTATATATAAATTAGCATGATGTCCACAATTATATATAAATTAGCATGATCTCCACAATCATATATAAATTATCATGATATCCACAATCATATATAAATTAGCATGATGTCTTCAATTATATATAAATTAGCATGATCTCCACAATCATATATAAATTAGCATGATCTCCACAATCATATATAAATTATCATGATATCCACAATCATATATAAATTAGCATGATGTCTACAATTATATATAAATTAGCATGATGTCCACAATTATATATAAATTAGCATGATCTCCACAATCATATATAAATTATCATGATATCCACAATCATATATAAATTAGCATGATGTCTTCAATTATATATAAATTAGCATGATCTCCACAATCATATATAAATTAGCATGATCTCCACAATCATATATAAATTAGCATGATGTCTTCAATTATATATAAATTAGTATGATCTCTACAATTATATATAAATTAGCATGATGTCTATAATTATATATAAATTAGCATGATGTCTATAATTATATATAAATTAGCATGATGTCTATAATTATATATAAATTAGCATGATGTCTACAATCATATATAATTAGTATTTTTTATACAATCATATATATATATATATATATATATATATATATATATATATATATATATATATATACCAAAGAAGTGTTTTTTTTTCTTTCTCGGTTTCACTAAAACCACAAACAGCAGTAACAGAGAGAGAAAATCGTGAGTATTTGAGCCTAGGTCCACCGCGCCACGACGAATCATCCAAACACGTGATGATCATGGTGATGTGATACGTATCTTCCTAAATGTACAGGAACTCATGTATTATAAGAGAACTCAGACAACATTCACAAACAGCAACAGAAGACATCAGAAATAAAGACAGACACAATAAGTTTGTCTAATTGCTTTAAGTATGAGAAATGAATATATATATATATATATATATATATATATATATATATATATATATATATATATATATATATATATAGAGAGAGAGAGAGAGAGAGAGAGAGAGAGAAAAACACGGTATGGTTGAAGCTTCACGTAACAAATGGACAACACAAACCAGTACGACGCTTCGGTGGCAAAGGCCTTCAACATGAACAAACATACAGCACACTTACAAATATGCATGTAAAATTTAAAAAAAAAAATAAATAAAAATTGAACTAGAAGTAGAAATGAAAGGGAAATATCAATTAAAAAAAAAATATAACTGCTTTATGTTGTGTGTGGCTTTTCCCGCAAACGTGGGTTCCTGTATGACTGTCCCTTTCCTTGGTTTTCCCCATAATAATGAACAGTAGTTAACTTACTATAAACGTCTGGAGTCTTGATAATTATCAAATCTATATATGCTGTGAAATGTGGTGGAAGCTACGGTATTGTATCCTGAACCAACGGGCGACTGTTAGCATGCGCCGCTGCTGGCTTTTAGTGACATTGTCTACCAATTTTGACGTTTTATTTTCTTAGAGTCTTAACTATTGGCGATAAGTATTGATATGTCATTATATTTACCTTCTGGGGTCTCGTTATTTTCTGCGGTCGCCAGGCGAAAACTCCTCTTTATCATAAGTTTTTTTTTTTTGTTTAATGAGGTCGTTAATGGGCGTTAGTTGCGTTATGTTTTACAGCAGGCTGCGATAACTGCACCTTTAACCCAATACATACGACTTCAACGGGACATTTTTTTTAATATACCGGATTGTTGAATTTACAGAACTAACATCATTGTACTTTAGGCAGCCCCATGAGTGCCAAATTCCTGTTAGCAGAAGACAAACAACATGCCTACTGAAGACTCATTTATAGCTGAATAAAACACGTCAAATCCGACCTTTCCTATTCGCGTCACGCTGTATGACTGAAGTCAAATAAATCTACTGGAACAAAAACAACACAAGGGAGAACACTCCCGGCTTGAGAAAGGCAAAAAATCCCTCACTTGCAACACTCAAATTTCGCATCCCAAAATGTGCTTTTCACACTCCTTCCCCCTTCTGACTCCACCAAAAAACTTCAACCACGGTTTAAAAAAAAAAAAAAAAAAATTAATAAAACAAAGTCCCAAAACAAATGCTTCATTGTCATAAAAATAGTCCCTTCTCGTTGTCATGCATTGCTGCGTGCACACTCTGTGATATCACATTTAGTGTCAGTGCGTGCATTTACCTTTCTTGACGTCACCATCTACACAACATAACTGTACGGATAAGAACATAGGGCGGTAACAGCAACTTGACTCTCTATCATTGATAGATAACATATGTTGTTGTTGTTGCGTTCGCCAGCTTTCAACTCTGACGAAGTCCCTAGAGACTAGGAACTGAATCCGTGTGCACAGGGGTTCCTCGCCGCACAGGCAGATAACTCCGACTTCGGAGGTACTCATGTTTTTATCCGTCGATGAGTAACTGACGTTTCAAGCCGGGCCTCACTGCTGAGACCAGGGGTGGTTGCCGCAGAGAGAAATCATAAATAAAAATCCCAATCGGTGTAGCCGAGATTTGAAACCACAACCTCTCTGTCTCGAGGTCGGCGTCTTGCCTCAAAACCAACCAGTCCCCCATGGACTTGGAATATGAGGAAACTGCAACAAGGATCACTTTTCATGCATAGTCTTCAATGGTTCCTTCCGCGTATCCACCATATACAGGAAGTTCACGTCCTCCGGAAAATGATGATCGTCATATTTCTTTAAAAATGTATAGCGCTTGATGATGTTAGGCCATCGTTGTTGACTCCAATTCCGAACATATAAACACGCAGTCAGTCGTCAGATTATCCCCGTCGCACATCAAACAGCAGCCCGTAAGATTAGCGTACGGCCGGTCTAGGGATTTACGATGAGCCATTACGATGACGTAGTACACACAACAATGTCGCACGCACAGCAATGACGCGCCCTTTAGATTCCTGATTACTATAGTGAAAGCAGCCTACGACGAACAAAACGCGGTGCAAATTCCCTAAAGAGATAAAACTGCGGCTGACGAAGCATTTCACATTAATGAGTAACATGTAAATAACTTGCGTCAAGCAAATCCAACAACGGTCATGAACAGCAATAAATGTGACGTAAAGCGCAGAACAAGTCTAGACGGTGGAAGGTCGCATTCACAAGACTTGATTTGTCGAAAATGGAATATTGCCGGCGTACGACACCGCTTTATCGGCGCAGATGTAATAAGTAGATCATCATTTTGACTTTAACGCAGAGAAGTGCAATGGAGAACCGAAATTAATCAGATCCCGAATGCACTTTCTGCAGCGATCGAGAGAACGTGAACTAGATCCGCCATCTTGGAAACGGAAGCAAATCAGATAACATATAGTAAAAAAAAAAGTAAAGTACCCCCGTCACGCCAAGTGGCGTATAGGGAATATGGTGTTAGTGACCATACATTTTACAGACCTTCGGCACATGATTTTTGGGGTAATGTGGTCGGTATTACGCCCGTGCCGCTTCACTTTCCCTGAAAAAAATCCGGTACCCATTAAAGGCTGGGTGAACCCGGAAGCCATCGGTTGGGATCGAACCCTACCCCTTGTCCTTTTTAGTCCAGTTCACTAACCACTGAGCTATCGCGGCTCCCAGAAAACATATAGGAACATCTTTAAATGCTAAACTATCTAAAAATAAAATAAAACTCACAAAACTGTGTCTTCCTCTTCAGAGATCAGCTATTACTGTGCGTTAGACATTTAGACCAGCTTGGGTCACGAACAAAAACACGGAGTGATTGAAATCTTCACCAGTTCCCCATAACTTATCTTGCACGATTGTTTCTGTGGGCCATATTATGTTCTTT
Source organism: Megaustenia siamemsis (assembly GCA_032433765.1). NCBI lineage: Eukaryota > Metazoa > Mollusca > Gastropoda > Stylommatophora > Ariophantidae > Megaustenia > Megaustenia siamemsis. The sequence goes on along the minus strand of JAVIAB010000106.1, from coordinate 72,581,884 downwards.
AGGGGTGCCGAAAGTGGTGCAGTCCTGTATGATATACTATGCAGCCCTAAAACTACTGACTGTTATGGGGGGGGGGGGGGGAGAGGAGAGGGTATCTATGAAGAACAGGCGTCGCTTGCCCAGTGCAGTCGAAACTGAAACAAGTTTTTCGGGTCAGAGCTTTTATTTCAACCTCGACTTCAACCCCTCGGAAAGAAAAAAAATGAACTGTAGCAAGATCGGAACAGTGTTTCCCTAACTGTGGAGACCGACGTGTGTTTGATCGAATCAACCACCGGCTCGTTTCAATGTCATTACCGTTACAATGTCAATGAAAATGAGCTACAGGAAATGTTAGACATGGTAGTAAAGGAAAGCAAAAATAAAGGACTAAATCTTAAGAAAAAAGGCAGAGGTAATGGTAACAACAAAGAAAAAGGCTTCACCGCAATGCACCATAAAGACAAGTGGAACAATATTGAAACAGGTAAATGAATTTAAATATCTGGGAACAATGTTAACCTCAGATGGTAGATGTACAACAGAAGTGAGATGCTGAATAGCTCAGGCAAAAGCAGCTTTCCAAAAAATGAGGAAGATACTATGCAATTCATTTTTTTACAATATAAACAAGAAAATGAGTTCATAAATGTTATGTAGAGCAAGTATTTTTTTTTTAACTTTTGACGAAGTCCCTAAAGACTAGGAACTGAATTTAGCATGATAATCTTTTTTTTTTCTGACAGCCGTGTGCACAGGCAGATAAATCCGTCTTTTGAGGTACTCATTTTTTTTGTCCATGAGTAATTGACGGTTCAAGCCGGGCCTCGCTGCTGAGACCAGGAGCGGTTGCTGCAGAGAGAAATCATAAATTAAAAAATTCCAACCGGCGCGGCCGGGATTTGAACCCACTACCTCTCTGTCTCGATGCCGGCGTCTTGCCTCGAGACCAACCAGTCCCACAAGCAAGTCTTAACATACGGATGTGAATCATGGACAAGACAAGATCACTGGAGGCTGTAGAAATTTGGTTTTACAGAAGATTGTTGAGAATACCATGGACAGATAAGAAGAGCAACGAAAACGTTTTGAAAGAGGCCAAAGCAAAAAGAGAGCTTATATCCAATATTAAGAAGAAACAATCATCATTTTTTGGCCTTGTAATAAGAAGTGAACAGCTGGAATATATTGTGACAACTGGGAAAATTGAGGGACGAAGATATAGAGGGAAGCAAAGAGAAAAGATACAAGACAGCTTAAGAGAATGGCTTGGTCAACAGAAGACCAACAACAGAAATGATACATAACTGTCGAGATAGAAAATTGTGGATTAACATGATCACCTAAGCCAGCAGGCTTGGTACTTGATGATGATGGACACTGTCAGAGAACAAACTGAACTACATGCTCAAGAGTTCATGTTCGTAATGACCACAGGAACAAGAGTAAGAAACGGCACAGTAGCAATCGCTGAAAAGACGATGTTAAAATAAGAAGACAGAAGAGAAATGAGTTGAGGTCCCCTACCACGAATACACCTTGTTCATTCAGCGGTCGGAGGCGTCTATCCATTATTTGCATTATCTCCTGATGAAAGAGACTATTCAGTAAATGAGCATCCAGCATGATACATTAATGTTATAGTTAAACTGCTGGCACTTATATCTACTTGTTACTAATAGTCGGCCAAGACGATAAAGGCCTCATTATATCACGTCATAAAAGAAAAGAGAACAGAAAGAAAGGATGAAAGAATAAAAAGTAAAATAACGGTAAAATGATGAAAAAAGGAAAAGGAAGGATTAAAAAAAAAAAGAGTGACAATCGATAAAGTATTATGGGAAAGGTGATGAAAGAAGGAAAATTATAAGAAAGGGTGACGAACGATAAGGTAACAGCGAAATCGTGTTAACAACAATAACGGTTAGAAAGGGGGACTGGTTGGTCTCTTGGTGGAGACAAGACGTTGATCTCTTGGTGGAGACAAGACGTTGGTCTCTTGGTGGAGACAAGACGTTGGTCTCTTGGTGGAGGCAAGACGTTGGCCTCTTGGTGGAGACAAGACGTTGGCCTCTTGGTGGAGACAAGACGTTGGTCTCTTGGTGGAGACAAGACGTTGGTCTCTTGGTGGAGACAAGACGTTGGTCTCTTGGTGGAGACAAGACGTTGGTCTCTTGGTGGAGATAAGACGTTGGTCTCTTGGTGGAGACAAGACGTTGGTCTCTTGGTGGAGACAAGACGTTGGTCTCTTGGTGGAGACAAGACGTTGGTCTCTTGGTGGAGACAAGACGTTGGTCTCTTGGTGGAGGCAAGACGTTGGTCTCTTGGTGGAGACAAGACGTTGGTCTCTTGGTGGAGGCAAGACGTTGGTCTCTTGGTGGAGACAAGACGTTGGTCTCTTGGTGGAGACAAGACGTTGGTCTCTTGGTGGAGACAAGACGTTGGTCTCTTGGTGGAGACAAGACGTTGGTCTCTTGGTGGAGGCAAGACGTTGGTCTCTTGGTGGAGGCAAGACGTTGGTCTCTTGGTGGAGACAAGACGTTGGTCTCTTGGTGGAGACAAGACGTTGGCCTCTTGGTGGAGACAAGACGTTGGCCTCTTGGTGGAGGCAAGACGTTGGTCTCTTGGTGGAGACAAGACGTTGGTCTCTTGGTGGAGACAAGACGTTGGTCTCTTGGTGGAGGCAAGACGTTGGTCTCTTGGTGGAGGCAAGACGTTGGTCTCTTGGTGGAGACAAGACGTTGGTCTCGAGACAGAGAGGTTATGAGTACGAATCCCGACTGGCCCAGTTGGGATTTTTATTTATGATTTCTTTCTGCGGCAACCACCCCTGGTCTCAGCAGCGAGGCCCAGCTGGAAGAGTCAATAACTCATCGTCGGAAAAAAATATGAGTACCTCCGAAGTCGAAGTTATCTGCTTGTGCGGCGAGGGACCCCTGTGCACACGCCTGTCAGGGAAAAACGGGTGAAAACGCAATATTCTGTTCCTAGACTAGTTAAGCAGGCGAATAACACGTGACACAAAAAAAAAACGTGATAAAGAACGAGGGGTGATTATTTGAAAGAGTAACAGACGATGACAGAAATGATAGAAAATATTTTTTTTTTCACAAAAGAAATTAAAAACTGACAGTAAAAAAAACGATGTCAAAAATTACAAGTGATCAGCGACAAATACGGGAGACAAATCTTCCTAGAGCTGAAAACACAGTAACTGTGCAGGCGAATAGGTTGCTTCTTTGATTTTTTGTAAGCACGATAAAGTACATTTGTTAAACAATTATTCTATGGGGGGGGGGGGGGGGACACTAATTTTTCCATTTCGCCATTTTATGAGTCGACAAAAAAAAGGATAAGTTTGATTCTTGAAAACAAGACAATTGTCAGTGTCCGGCTTCGTGCCAAACATGACTGGCAATTCCACAAGAGCGGGAAGTGTGAGTCTAGAAAACTGCGCACGTAACCAATGGCAATGACCAATCAGCTACACTACACTTATCGTGTTACTCTTGATTCCACGCTCGTGCAGTCACCACGTTGTAGTTGATTCAGCAATCGTGACCTCATACAAACAGTGATCATACATAATGTGACTTCGACGCGGCAGAGCAGTGGTTAGTGAAATAGTCTAATGGGGGAAGGGGGGGGGGGGCAACTCGCACTCCGGGGGCACTATGATTTATTCTCCCTGTCTCTGCTGCATTTGATTTGTGAATTCTAAGCTCAGATGGAGACAAGTTCAATGCCAAATGTTCCTACGTCTATTGAATGTTTGGGCTGACATGCCTATTCTAGCAAAGATCTCTTTTTCAATGTCGCTATTTGATGATCTATAGCTTCCCGGTATATTTTTCCCGTCGATGAGTAATTGACGTTTCAAGTCGGGACTCGCTATATGGGCATTAACACCTTGTTCCTTATATATCCCACATGAACAGAGATGGTATTTCTTCCATGCGTATCTTATTTATCTATATTATCAATGCCCCGACTATAAGTGTCTTTGTAGATAGCATGTTGTGGGTACTTCACTGCCCTTGACTTTTCATATTCAGAAGATTAGACCCTCACAAATACTCTATGATTTGAGCCATGTTATATGTTATTGGCTGGTAATGAGGAAGATAGCCGAAGGCGACATGGAGCAAGGTCATCGCTAGCGTTACTGGATGAGCTAGACGTTAATATCGCTGAGCAAGATATTTATTAACGTCATTGGATGAGCTAGTCGTTAATATCGCTGAGCAAGATAGTTGTTAACGTCACTGGATGAGCTAGTCGTTAATATCGCTGAGAAAGATAGTTGTTAACGTCATTGGATGAGCTAGTCGTTAATATTGTTGAGCAAGATAGTTGTTAACGTCATTGGATGAGCTAGTCGTTAATATCGCTGAGCAAGATAGTTGTTAACGTCACTGGATGAGCTAGTCGTTAATATCGTTGAGCAAGATAGTTGTTAACGTCACTGGATGAGCTAGTCGTTAATATCGCTGAGCAAGATAGTTGTTAACGTCACTGGATGAGCTAGTCGTTAATATCGTTGAGCAAGATAGTTGTTAACGTCACTGGATGAGCTAGTCGTTAATATCGCTGAGACGCAGAACACAGTGCAACGTATTAACGGGTGTTCAATCAGAGTGGATCTGGCGAACTATACTTGTGATGTTCTGTCTGTGGGGGCGATCAACACACCTAGCCTGACAGCTGACTTCATGTGGGAGTCTGGAATCCTACTCTGATTGAGTCCTGATCGCAGAGAGAGAGAGAGAGATATCGCTGAGCAAGATAGTTGTTAACGTCACTGGATGAGCTAGTCGTTAATATCGCTGAGCAAGATAGTTGTTAACGTCACTGGATGAGCTAGTCGTTAATATCGCTGAGAAAGATAGTTGTTAACGTCACTGGATGAGCTAGTCGTTAATATCGTTCAGCAAGATAGTTGTTAACGTCACTGGATGAGCTAGTCGTTAATATCGCTGAGCAAGATAGTTGTTAACGTCACTGGAGGAGCTAGTCGTTAATATCGTTGAGCAAGATAGTTGTTAACGTCACTGGATGAGCTAGTCGTTAATATCGTTGAGCAAGATAGTTGATAAGGTCACTGGATGAGCTAGTCGTTAATATCGTTGAGCAAGATAGTTGTTAACGTCACTGGATGAGCTAGTCGTTAATATCGCTGAGCAAGATAGTTGTTAACGTCACTGGATGAGCTAGTCGTTAATATCGCTGAGCAAGATAGTTGTTAACGTCATTGGATGAGCTAGTCGTTAATATCGTTGAGCAAGATAGTTGTTAACGTCACTGGATGAGCTAGTCGTTAATATCGCTGAGCAAGATAGTTGTTAACGTCACTGGATGAGCTAATCGTTAATATCGTTGAGCAAGATAGTTGATAAGGTCACTGGATGAGCTAGTCGTTAATATCGTTGAGCAAGATAGTTGTTAACGTCACTGGATGAGCTAGTCGTTAATATCGCTGAGCAAGATAGTTGTTAACGTCACTGGATGAGCTAGTCGTTAATATCGTTGAGCAAGATAGTTGTTAACGTCACTGGATGAGCTAGTCGTTAATATCGCTGAGCAAGATAGTTGTTAACGTCACTGGATGAGCTAGTCGTTAATATCGCTGAGCAAGATAGTTGTTAACGTCACTGGATGAGCTAGTCGTTAATATCGCTGAGCAAGATAGTTGTTAACGTCACTGGATGAGCTAGTCGTTAATATCGCTGAGCAAGATAGTTGTTAACGTCACTGGATGAGCTAGTCGTTAATATCGTTGAGCAAGATAGTTGTTAACGTCACTGGATTAGCTAGTCGTTAATATCGTTGAGCAAGATAGTTGTTAACGTCATTGGATGAGCTAGTCGTTAATATCGTTGAGCAAGATAGTTGTTAACGTCACTGGATGAGCTAGTCGTTAATATCGTGAGTAAGATAGTTGTTAACGTCACTGGATGAGCTAGTCGTTAATATCGTTGAGCAAGATAGTTGTTAACGTCACTGGATGAGCTAGTCGTTAATATCGCTGAGAAAGATAGTTGTTAACGTCACTGGATGAGCTAGTCGTTAATATCGTTGAGCAAGATAGTTGTTAACGTCACTGGATGAGCTAGTCGATAATATCGCTGAGCAAGATAGTTGTTAACGTCACTGGATGAGCTAGTCTTTAATATCGTTGAGCAAGATAGTTGTTAACGTCATTGGATGAGCTAGTCGTTAATATCGCTGAGCAAGATAGTTGTTAACGTCATTGGATGAGCTAGTCGTTAATATCGCTGAGCAAGATAGTTGTTAACGTCACTGGATGAGCTAGTCGTTAATATTGTTGAGCAAGATAGTTGTTAACGTCACTGGATGAGCTAGTCGTTAATATCGCTGAGTAAAATAGTTGTTAACGTCACTGGATGAGCTAGTCGTTAATATCCCTGAGCAAAATAGTTGTTAACGTCATTGGATGAGCTAGTCGTTAATATCGCTAGCAAGATAGTTGTTAACGTCATTGGATGAGCTAGTCGTTAATATCGCTGAGCAAGATAGTTGTTAACGTCATTGGATGAGCTAGTCGATAATATCGTTGAGCAAAATAGTTGTTAACGTCACTGGATGAGCTAGTCGTTAATATCGCTGAGCAAGATAGTTGTTAACGTCACTGGATGAGCTAGTCGTTAATATTGTTGAGCAAGATAGTTGTTAACGTCACTGGATGAGCTAGTCGTTAATATCGCTGAGTAAAATAGTTGTTAACGTCACTGGATGAGCTAGTCGTTAATATCGCTGAGAAAGATAGTTGTTAACGTCACTGGATGAGCTAGTCGTTAATATCGTTCAGCAAGATAGTTGTTAACGTCACTGGATGAGCTAGTCGTTAATATCGCTGAGCAAGATAGTTGTTAACGTCACTGGAGGAGCTAGTCGTTAATATCGTTGAGCAAGATAGTTGTTAACGTCACTGGATGAGCTAGTCGTTAATATCGTTGAGCAAGATAGTTGATAAGGTCACTGGATGAGCTAGTCGTTAATATCGTTGAGCAAGATAGTTGTTAACGTCACTGGATGAGCTAGTCGTTAATATCGCTGAGCAAGATAGTTGTTAACGTCACTGGATGAGCTAGTCGTTAATATCGCTGAGCAAGATAGTTGTTAACGTCATTGGATGAGCTAGTCGTTAATATCGTTGAGCAAGATAGTTGTTAACGTCACTGGATGAGCTAGTCGTTAATATCGCTGAGCAAGATAGTTGTTAACGTCACTGGATGAGCTAATCGTTAATATCGTTGAGCAAGATAGTTGATAAGGTCACTGGATGAGCTAGTCGTTAATATCGTTGAGCAAGATAGTTGTTAACGTCACTGGATGAGCTAGTCGTTAATATCGCTGAGCAAGATAGTTGTTAACGTCACTGGATGAGCTAGTCGTTAATATCGTTGAGCAAGATAGTTGTTAACGTCACTGGATGAGCTAGTCGTTAATATCGCTGAGCAAGATAGTTGTTAACGTCACTGGATGAGCTAGTCGTTAATATCGCTGAGCAAGATAGTTGTTAACGTCACTGGATGAGCTAGTCGTTAATATCGCTGAGCAAGATAGTTGTTAACGTCACTGGATGAGCTAGTCGTTAATATCGCTGAGCAAGATAGTTGTTAACGTCACTGGATGAGCTAGTCGTTAATATCGTTGAGCAAGATAGTTGTTAACGTCACTGGATTAGCTAGTCGTTAATATCGTTGAGCAAGATAGTTGTTAACGTCATTGGATGAGCTAGTCGTTAATATCGTTGAGCAAGATAGTTGTTAACGTCACTGGATGAGCTAGTCGTTAATATCGTTGAGTAAGATAGTTGTTAACGTCACTGGATGAGCTAGTCGTTAATATCGTTGAGCAAGATAGTTGTTAACGTCACTGGATGAGCTAGTCGTTAATATCGCTGAGAAAGATAGTTGTTAACGTCACTGGATGAGCTAGTCGTTAATATCGTTGAGCAAGATAGTTGTTAACGTCACTGGATGAGCTAGTCGATAATATCGCTGAGCAAGATAGTTGTTAACGTCACTGGATGAGCTAGTCTTTAATATCGTTGAGCAAGATAGTTGTTAACGTCATTGGATGAGCTAGTCGTTAATATCGCTGAGCAAGATAGTTGTTAACGTCATTGGATGAGCTAGTCGTTAATATCGCTGAGCAAGATAGTTGTTAACGTCACTGGATGAGCTAGTCGTTAATATTGTTGAGCAAGATAGTTGTTAACGTCACTGGATGAGCTAGTCGTTAATATCGCTGAGTAAAATAGTTGTTAACGTCACTGGATGAGCTAGTCGTTAATATCCCTGAGCAAAATAGTTGTTAACGTCATTGGATGAGCTAGTCGTTAATATCGCTAGCAAGATAGTTGTTAACGTCATTGGATGAGCTAGTCGTTAATATCGCTGAGCAAGATAGTTGTTAACGTCATTGGATGAGCTAGTCGATAATATCGTTGAGCAAAATAGTTGTTAACGTCACTGGATGAGCTAGTCGTTAATATCGCTGAGCAAGATAGTTGTTAACGTCACTGGATGAGCTAGTCGTTAATATTGTTGAGCAAGATAGTTGTTAACGTCACTGGATGAGCTAGTCGTTAATATCGCTGAGTAAAATAGTTGTTAACGTCACTGGATGAGCTAGTCGTTAATATCCCTGAGCAAAATAGTTGTTAACGTCATTGGATGAGCTAGTCGTTAATATCGCTAGCAAGATAGTTGTTAACGTCATTGGATGAGCTAGTCGTTAATATCGCTGAGAAAGATAGTTGTTAACGTCACTGGATGAGCTAGTCGTTAATATCGTTGAGCAAGATAGTTGTTAACGTCACTGGATGAGCTAGTCGTTAATATCGTTGAGCAAGATAGTTGTTAACGTCACTGGATGAGCTAGTCGTTAATATCGTTGAGCAAGATAGTTGTTAACGTCACTGATTAGCTAGTCGTTAATATCGCTGAGCAAGATAGTTGTTAACGTCACTGGATGAGCTAGTCGTTAATATCGCTGAGCAAGATAGTTGTTAACGTCACTGGATGAGCTAGTCCGTTAATATCGTTGAGCAAGATAGTTGTTAACGTCACTGGATGAGCTAGTCGTTAATATCGCTGAGCAAGATAGTTGTTAACGTCACTGGATGAGCTAGTCGTTAATATCGCTGAGCAAGATAGTTGTTAACGTCACTGGATGAGCTAGTCGTTAATATCGCTGAGCAAGATAGTTGTTAACGTCACTGGATGAGCTAGTCGTTAATATCGCTGAGCAAGATAGTTGTTAACGTCACTGGATGAGCTAGTCGTTAATATCGCTGAGCAAGATAGTTGTTAACGTCATTGGATGAGCTAGTCGTTAATATCGTTGAGCAAGATAGTTGTTAACGTCACTGGATGAGCTAGTCGTTAATATCGTTGAGCAAGATAGTTGTTAACGTCACTGGATGAGCTAGTCGTTAATATCGTTGAGCAAGATAGTTGTTAACGTCACTGGATTAGCTAGTCGTTAATATCGCTGAGCAAGATAGTTGTTAACGTCACTGGATGAGCTAGTCGTTAATATCGCTGAGCAAGATAGTTGTTAACGTCACTGGATGAGCTAGTCGTTAATATCGTTGAGCAAGATAGTTGTTAACGTCACTGGATGAGCTAGTCGTTAATATCGCTGAGCAAGATAGTTGTTAACGTCACTGGATGAGCTAGTCGTTAATATCGCTGAGCAAGATAGTTGTTAACGTCACTGGATGAGCTAGTCGTTATATCGCTGAGCAAGATAGTTGTTAACGTCACTGGATGAGCTAGTCGTTAATATCGCTGAGCAAGATAGTTGTTAACGTCACTGGATGAGCTAGTCGTTAATATCGCTGAGCAAGATAGTTGTTAACGTCACTGGATGAGCTAGTCGTTAATATCGTTGAGCAAGATAGTTGTTAACGTCATTGGATGAGCTAGTCGTTAATATCGTTGAGCAAGATAGTTGTTAACGTCACTGGATGAGCTAGTCGTTGATATCGTTGAGTAAGATAGTTGTTAACGTCACTGGATGAGCTAGTCGTTAATATCGTTGAGCAAGATAGTTGTTAACGTCACTGGATGAGCTAGTCGATAATATCGTTGAGCAAAATAGTTGTTAACGTCACTGGATGAGCTAGTCGTTAATATCGCTGAGCAAGATAGTTTGTTAACGTCACTGGATGAGCTAGTCGTTAATATTGTTGAGCAAGATAGTTGTTAACGTCACTGGATGAGCTAGTCGTTAATATCGCTGAGTAAAATAGTTGTTAACGTCACTGGATGAGCTAGTCGTTAATATCCCTGAGCAAAATAGTTGTTAACGTCATTGGATGAGCTAGTCGTTAATATCGCTAGCAAGATAGTTGTTAACGTCACTGGATGAGCTAGTCGTTAATATCGTTGAGCAAGATAGTTGTTAACGTCACTGGATGAGCTAGTCGTTAATATCGTTGAGCAAGATAGTTGTTAACGTCACTGGATGAGCTAGTCGTTAATATCGTTGAGCAAGATAGTTGTTAACGTCACTGGATTAGCTAGTCGTTAATATCGCTGAGCAAGATAGTTGTTAACGTCATTGGATGAGCTAGTCGTTAATATCGCTGAGCAAGATAGTTGTTAACGTCATTGGATGAGCTAGTCGATAATATCGTTGAGCAAGATAGTTTTTAACGTCACTGGATGAGCTAGTCGTTAATATCGCTGAGCAAGATAGGTGTTAACGTCATTGGATGAGCTAGTCGTTAATATCGCTGAGCAAGATAGTTGTTAACGTCACTGGATGAGCTAGTCGTTAATATCGCTGAGCAAGATAGTTGTTAACGTCACTGGATGTGCTATTCGTTAATATCGCTGAGCAAGATAGTTGTTAACGTCACTGGATGTGCTATTCGTTAATATCGCTGAGCAAGATAGTTGTTAACGTCACTGGATGAGCTAGTCGTTAATATCGCTGAGCAAGATAGTTGTTAACGTCACTCACATCTGTTTTTTTTCCCCCATCTAAAAGTGACGTTTTAGTTCTAATGTTGGAAATCTTGCATTGTTTTAGGTGAAGATATCTGGAGCCTAGCAGTACATTCCCCTCATTCTTAAATGGATATTTTATGGAAGTGGTTTCAATTTGCGATACTACACACAAAACGTAACATATTTTTGCTCAAGTAAATATTCATCTCCGGGGTGCCAACTGTTAACCATAAAAGATTTAACATTTTAAGATATGCCTTCGCCTCATCACTTTGAACGTGTAACAGAAGAAACATGTATTTTTTATATTCCTGCAAAAGACACAAATAAACTAAAGTATCAGCGATAAACAGTTGTGCACTGTGTAAAACAGTCGCTAACGTTATTATACAAAATACTGATACTGACACTGCACGACAGAAATATCGAAGAATATCTCAGGAGAACGCTCAGTGGTTAGCGAACTGGACTACTAAGGATAAGAGGTCGGGTTCGATCCTGGTCGACGGCTTCCATGATCACCCCAGCCTTTAACGGTACCAGCTTTTTTTTTCTGGGATATTAAAGCGGTACGGGCGTAATACCGTCCATATTGCCCCAAATATCAAGTATCGAAAGTCTATAAAAAATTATGGTCACTAACACCATATTCCCTACATGCCACTTGGCGTGACGGGGCAATTTACTTCTTTTTTTTTTTAACTATATCAGGAGAACGCGGGTTAGAAACCCGGTAGGGTCAAAGGTTGTTTCTATCGAGGGTGAAATAAAAACTCATACTCGAACACCTCGCGGCGGCTACTCAGAACAGGCGGCCTTTATTCTCCGGCCCTATAAGTCCCCACAGCAGACCCCAGTAAAGCCGTAAAGATAAGGAAATATGCTACAGATATCTCCTGTTTGTCCCCTGTCCTCGTTAGCTGGAACGTTGACCGAGCACATTAAGTCTGTCTACTACCCATCGATGTCGTAAAACACACGTCCCGCCCTTGGACCAACCTCAAAATTCCACAAAAACCAGAATTCAACCAAACATTGACATTTTTTAAGTTCATCCCTCCTAAAATAAAAGAACCGGCAGGTGACAGAACTACGAGGCAGGTGTCGCAGTAACTGCTTCCGTTAAGGGACATAACAAGAGGGTAGCAAGTTACTGCGATTATTTCTACGTAAACATTTTTTTTTTTTTTAATATGAGTTTGATTTAGGTGGTTCAATGTCCTTAACAAACATACCAACATCATAATTCATTTAATGGTTACCTTTATCAGTGAGGTGATACAGCTGTCTCATAATTCTGTGTTTAATTTAATGGTTAACTTTATCAGTGAGGTGATACAGCTGTCTCATAATTCTGTGTTTAATTTAATGGTTAACTTTATCAGTGAGGTGATACATCTGTCTCATAATTCTGCGTTTATCCGGCAACCAGTTTCCTCTAATGTGGGTTTATAGAAGAATAGGTAGAATTGGATGGAAACAAAAGATAACAAACGATGAAGTTTTAAAACAACTGAAAATAAAAAGAGAACTACTAAATACAATTAAGACAAGACAAATGACATTTTTGGGGCATGTTAAATGACACAACAGCCTACTAAAAGTAATATTGGAAGGAAAAATACAAGGTAAAAGAGGCAGAGGCAGACCAAAACTAACATGGACGAGTAACATCAAAAGATGGACAAGTCAATCTATGACAGCCTGCAGCATCAAAGCAAGAAACAGAGTAGAATGGCGATCCACGGTAGCCAACCTTCGTTGCGGAGAAGCCACTCGATGATGATGATGATGATGAGTTTCCTCTAATCGACCTTCAAAATTTGAAGGAAAAAAAGTACATGGGCGTGGATGTCTTATCATTTACAGAATGTTGTGCTATTTTGAGTCTTTCGACCCAACACATCACGCTTCAGTGCAGCATTTTTGAAAACTGTGTTGCCTTCCTTCGATTGCTACTGACTTAGCTATTACAACAACATCAGCACTAACTGATCTCTGTAATTTACAATTCCAGGTACTGAAAGCAGAATATGGGGAATTCCCGACTGCAGCGTAACTGGTTCCTCGGATGGACAGACAGAGAGAAAACACCCCACTGCTCTATAGCAAAATCAGCACTCCATCAAAACACCCCACTGCTCTATAGCAAAATCAGCACTCCATCAAAAACACCCCACTGCTCTATAGCAAAATCAGCACTCCATCAAAAACACCCCACTGCTCTATAGCAAAATCAGCACTCCATCAAAAACACCCCACTGCTCTATAGCAAAATCAGCACTCCATCAAAAACACCCCACTGCTCGCTCTATAGCAAAATCAGCACTCCATCAAAAACACCCCACTGCTCTATAGCAAAATCAGCATTCCATCAAAAACACCCCACTGCTCTATAGCAAAATCAGCACTCCATCAAAAACACCCCCACTGCTCTATAGCAAAATCAGCACCAACACTCTCTGATCTCTGAGATGTACAATCTCAAGTACTCAAATCAGAATTAAAAGAAAAAAAAAAAACCACTTTTTGCAGCATCAGGAGCACTAACTGATCTCTGAGATGTACAAATCTAGGTACTCAAGAAATTTTTTTTTAAAACCACGATTTTATGCAGCAAAAACGAGCACTGACTGATCTCTGAGATTTACAATCTCGTGTACTTAAATCAGAATTTAAAAAAAAATAAAACACCACTTTTTGCAGCATTAGGAGCACTGACTGATCTCTGAGATGTACAAATCTAGGTACTAAAATCAGAAGCAAGAACATCCCATCAACTTGTGCGGTTAAAATCATTTAATTAGTTAGACAGTCAATATCCAACCTCTCCATGGTCACACATTTTCACAGATGGATCTTCAGAAAAGCAGTGGAGCATGAATTCTGATGGAACAAAAACAAGGCAGATGGGTTCAAGAGAACATTTAACAATCTACAAGGAGGAACTACAGACTTCTAGGTGCCACAAAGAAGCTACAGTAATGAAAACACAAGATTTGCTTATCTGACTATATGTCAGTCTTCCAGGCTATTCAAGATACAAGAAGATCAATTCACAGGAGTAGAACAGAAAACCTCTTAAACATCACCAACAAAATGAATGATCCCAGCCCACTGGGGGAAAAAAAAGTAAGAGGTTGGCAAGCTGGCAAAAGCAGGCACTAAGAAAAAAAAATTACACAGCGAGCCATCAACCAATACTACAAGAACAGCAGAGCAAGGGCCAACCACAAAAAAAGATGATTAATGGATTATTAGAAACACTAGGAAACATAACAGCAAGAGAAGCTAACAAAGTGTAGATGACTGGACTATATCTTCCCTCAAGGATAATGAGGCAAACAAGGAAGGAAAGAATAAGAAGAAGATACATGAAATCAATAATTTTACCACAGAAAACCATAAAAGGAAGCTAAAATCTTAATCACAGGAAAATATAACAAAATATCTGGGGACAAAGAGCTATAGCAGAAATTTCCAAGATCACACTCAAATAGAAAACACAAAATAATAAACCACAATTTTAAAACCAAACCGGACACTGAACTAAATGCATAGCTCTAGAAAATGTAAATAGTCACTACTCCACAGTCCTATGTGCAAATTTGCCCACAGACACCCAGAACACATTTTACAAATACATGAACTACACTGAGGTCTATCATAACAATTCTGACCCCCAAAACATATGTGGAAGACAAAATATGGAGCACACAAGAAGACCTACAGCGAACTGTGAGATTCATGAAGGGGGCACGTTTCAATGTGTAAAATGCTGTCTTGAATACTTAATTCAGAAACTGATGATACACATGAAACATATTTGCATTATAAAATAACTGAATTAAGGTGAAATTATTATTAAAACAGCTTTCATTGACCAGGAAAAAAAATTTTACAGAGTAAACTGAGACAACTGAGAGATACTAACAACATACAGAGTAAGTCAACATCTAACCAACCTAATTAAAAGGCTACATCAACAGCAGCTGCACAGTCAAAACAGCAGCAGGCCACACAAACCGCTTCGAAGTTAGATCATGTGTAAAACACAGGTGTGTACTATCCCCCCTACTGTTTATTACATACATGGACTATGTAGGCAAGTTAGCCAACCCATCAGAGACAGAGATCAACGAGCTTTTATTTGCAGACGATCAGGCAATAATACATGGAAAAATATAAGACCTACAAGAACACTTAAATAGACTCAACAGCACATGCACAAAATACAACATTAACAAAATAGAAGTCATAAATATGGCAAAGGAGAAACAGAACATCAACATAACTATAGAAGGAAGGCAACTAAAACAAGTAGAAACATGTTAATACCTAGGAAGTCTAGTGACAAACGACAATTCACAAACAGCAAAAATAGACTCAAGATGCAACAAAGCTTGTCAAATCATTGGACAGCTATCACCAATATTGTCCAACAAGAAAATAACTCTAGAGGCAAAACGGGCACTCTATAATACAATCTTCATCCTGACGTGCTACCTATGCCAGTCCATAACCCTTGATGCAAGAACAATAAGAAAATTAACCTTTACTCAGATGAAATGTGTTAGACGAATGACAGGAAACAGTCTGAGAGATAAGATCAGAAATGAAGAACTGAGAAAAAACTAGGAATAATCCCCACCGTAGAATATATAAAGAAACAACAGATAAAATGGTTTGGTCACGTGATAAGCCAGTAAGATCAAACACAACACAACAAGCCTTCAATAAACGTTGTGAGAACACCAGACCCAAGGGCTGACCCGAAAAAGATTGATTAACAGAATATTAGAAATACTACAAAACAACAGCAGCAGAGGTGAACAGAGGAGCAAAAGACCACAAATTCTATCTCCCCATGACGCTGAAAGGCAAATGAGGAAGGAAAGAAGAAGAATTAAATTTTGATTATAAACACAGCATGAAAGGATGAGAGAGGCAGCAACAATAGCCATTGAGTTTTAACAATTAAAATGTTCTAAGTAATAGGCCAAAAAGTGATACAATCCATTTTACTTTTCTGGTAATAATTCTAAACATTTCTGCATTATTTATTCTTATTTCTTTATTAAAATAATTAGGAAGATTGGGGACAATCAAAGGCTAAGGAAAGCAAACCTGAATAAAATGCTGGCTGAAATCGGATGCACTGGGCCACTGGCGCAGAACACAGTGCAACGTTTTAAAGGGTGTTCAATCGGAGTGGATCTGGCAGACTCTAATTAACCTGATAGCTGACTTCATGTGAGAGTCTGGAGTCCTACTCTGATTGAGCCCTGATCGCAGAGAGAGAGAGAGAGAGAAAATAATTGCTACTACAATATTTGTTTAGGACAGGAAGATTTTTCTCTAATCATGAATTGTTTACTTGACAGCTGATAATTTTTTAAATGTGTAATTAAAATTTGACAAATAGGGTAGAAAGACATTGATGCTTTTGTATTTATATAATTGTATTATTCGCAATAAATACACAAGATCTCAAGAAAAATTGTACCTACACAAGATATGTAAAATAACATAAAATTGCATTAACAAGCTAAACCTGTAGAGAGACAAAAAAAACTATGATGTTTCAGCAAAAACCTTCATCAGATACAAGGGAACAAATACTAACACAAAAACAAACATTATATAAGAATAAGTACTTGTATGCTTTTGCATAAAACATCATAATTTGTTTGTCTCTCTACAGTTTTAGCTGTTTTATATAATTTTACATCTATTGTCCTGTTTGCTGCAGTTCTACACCCAGCTCTGCATGAAATTATTTGACATGTGTGCTTATCTCTATACAAAATATAATTATGGAAAACTAATATCATAGATTATTTTCTAATCTATCTATCTAAATGCCCTCCGAGATGTGGGAAGAGCACAGGATTTCGACAAACACAGATCCACGTCACTTCTTCGGATGATGGAAATGGAGTTAAGATGGGCACAGCCAGAAATGAGAAACTTAGTGGCCGTGTAAGAAGACTTTTCAACCAATACAGAGCTGGAGTCGTCAGTCGCTGGACACTGAGGGAATTGCTGAGGAGGGGATCTGAGCACCTAACCTATGGACATGTTCGGAGTGCAATGATGATGACCCGCAAATAACTCAATAACTAATATCATTTAAACATAGTAATGGTTGGTTGGAAGAAAAAAAAAACTAGAAGAAGAGAACACGTAGAAAGTATATCCAAACTTATACAAAAGAAATTAATAAAGATTACATTTTTTTAAAATATATAACTAAAAATTCACAGGAATATAACATTTATAATAGCAAAAGTAAGTCAAGTAAACTAAATATTTTATAAAATGGTACAAAGAAAAGATTTCATTGCTTACAGCACTTTGCACCTAGTTAAGCAACCACAAAAGTGACTCCACTTTGCACAGCGTGGTGACCATACTTAAAAGGGTGCACAAGTTTGGCACTTACTATTTTTATCTACTTTCACAGTCAACAGTACGATGATTCCCTTATGTTTTCAAGAAGCAATTTTTTTAAAACTGACAACATACTATAATACATTGATGACCGGGCTCCATAATTAATTCTGCAATTACATCAACAAATGAGGAAAAAAAGGGCAATTTGAATTATCAAAATGTCATCATGATCATCATCAAGTACCAAGGCTGTTGGCGTAGGTGATCATGTCTCTCCACAACTTTCAATCTCGACAGTTAATTATCATTTCTGTTGTTGACCTTCTGCCAAGCCATTCTCTTAAGCTGTCTGGTATCTTTTCTCTTTGTTTCCCTCTTTCTCTTTGTCCCTCAATTTTACCAGTTGTTACAATATATTCCAGCTATTCTCTTCTTATTACATGGCCCAAAAATGATGATTGTTTCTTCCTCATATTGGAAATTAGCTCTCTTTTTGCGTTGGCCTCTTTCAGAACATTTTCGTTGCTCTTCTTAGCTGTCTATAGTATTCTCAACATTCTTCTGTAAAACCACAGCCTCCAGTGATTTTCTTGTCTGTTGTCCTATTGTCCTTGACTCACATCCATATGTTAAGACTGGCTTGGGGCGGAGGGGGCTGGTTGGTCTCGAGGCAAAACGCTGGCATCGAGACAGAGGTAAATCCCAGCCCTGGCTGCACCATTTGGGATTTTTATTTATGATTTCTCTCTGCGGCAACTGCCCCTGGTCTCAGCAGCAAGGCCCGGTTTGAACCGTCAATTACTCATGGACGGAAAAAAATTAGTACCTCCAAAGATGTGCCTGTGCAGCAAGGGACTCCTGTGCACATGGCTGCCAGGGAAAACAGATTAACATGCAAAATTCAGTTCCTAGTCTCTGTGGACTTCATCACAGGTAAAAAAAATACTGGCTCTACATAACATTTAAGAACTCTTTTTCTTGTTTCCATTGTCAACAATGGATTGCAAGGTATCTTCCTCATTTTTTTTAAAGCTGCTTTTGCTTGAGCCATTCTGCATCTCACCTCCGTTGTTCATCTACCATCTGAGGTTATCAAAGTGTAAAAATCTTATTCTAAATATAATTGACGATATATTTTCAATGTCAGTGAAATCACTGAAACTCATAAAATTTCATACTTGTAAGTTGTGTTATTTAGTACATGTTTGAGGTTGAATTTATTATACTATACAATTATCATTATGTGTCTGCGGTATAAAATGTGTCTTTGGAGAAATTATACCCATATCCTGTTGATGTAATTGAGACTTGTGTTGTGAGATATATTTTATTATAAACTTAAAGATTACTATTTTTGTTTTCACTGCAGCAAAAAAAGATATTTAACTAATAGCTTTTTTTTTACATTTGTAAGCAAAGATGTAAAAAAGAAAGTTAGTTACATAATTTATAAAGTAAGTTATTTTTACAAGTCAGTTTTTAATACAAAAAAAAGTAATTAATTATTACTATTATAAAGATTGCTAATTTAACCAATGCATTTAGTATTGTATATATATAATTTAAGCAATGCATTTATGTATTATATATATATATATATATATATATATATATATATATATATATATATATATATATATATATAAACTATTAATGCCCAGTAAAGAATAAAACATCCTTTTTTAAAGATGTTTAGTTTACATTTTAATTAAACATTATTTGATATTAAAACACTATTCAAAAAAGTCAAAAGAGATTTTTGGGGCATTTTATAAGACACAACAGCCTACTAAAAGTAATCTTGGAAGGGAAAATACAGGGTGAGAGGCAGAGGCAGACCAAGATTAACATTGACGAGTAACATCGAAAGATTGACTAGTCAGCATATGACAACCTGCACTATCAAAGCAAGAAACAGAATGGAATGGCGCTCCATGGTGGCTAACTTTTGAAACGAAGAAGGCACTCAAAAATGACCATTATGGTTTAATATTATTATTATTGTCCTTGTAGTAATGTATATATTCTTCCATTGTTTTTTTTTATAAATTGTTATAAATTTAATAAATTACATTGATTGACAGATGTAAGTATTTCAGTTATTTACAAGGTGATATTTTAAATGATATTGCCATTGCAGTGATTATTGCAACACAAAGTAGAAAGTAATAATTACTAATAACACTTCACTACAAGTGCTACAATGCCAACACTAACTACAGTACTAGGGTAACAACATTACTAACAGTACCAGTATTCTGAGTAGTTTAAGTTAGTAACACTTGCTTCTCAACAGTAACACAATGACAATTATTGATTGCCAGGGAAAACACAATTTGTCACATTGCGGACTGCTATGATTGAATATACATTCAATCTGAAGGACTGCTATGATTGAATATACATTCATTTCATTCAAGCACCATCAATGCCCTTCGAGATGTGGGAAGAGCACAGGACTTCGACAACACAGATACACGTCACTTCTTCGGATGATGGAAATGGGAGTTAAGATGGGCACAGCCAGAAATGAGAAACTTAGTCAACCTAGTGGGCGTATAAGAAGACTTATCAACCAACATAGAACAGTGCCAACTGGAGTCGTCAGTCGCTGGACACTGAGGGAATTGCAGCTGAGGAGGGGATCTGAGCACCTATGGACATGTTCGGAGTGCAATGATGATGATGATGACCCGCAAATAACTCAATATACATTCAAATCAAATAACCTGACAGATGAGTTCATGTGAGGAGCTCAGAGCTGGAATCCTACTCTGAAGGAAGTGATTGGATCCTGATCGCAGAGAGAGAGAGAGAGAGAGAGAGAGAGAGAGAGAGAGAGAGAGATCAATGATTCAAATTATTGAATCAAGTCAATTATTCAAATATTGTCAATCAAGTCAAACTTATTCATGACATGAAACTTAAACTAATCTAATCCACCAGACCAAGTCAAATGAGATTTAAGATTGAATATCAATATCCAATATCAACCTTAATGCAGATTTCACAACACTAACACAAGAATAAAGAATAATAAAAATAAAAATAATAACAAATACTCAGAATACATAATGAAATAATAATTTACGCTTTACACACAAGCTGTTACTATTACACGTAAATTAAATTGTATAATTTGCTACTTACGATCAGTGCTTGTACAAGATCATGCATGCTAAAATTCCCCTGCTGGAACGAACGCTTTCCAGGCTTATCTCGACTTAAAGTCGCCTGCTAAGTTCCCGGTCCCGGCACAGCTTCTGCGACATCAATTCAAAGAGCTATTTTTACTAGCAAGATTTTGTTTGCGTGCGAGCTTAATGGCCAATACGCGCAATAGAGTATATACGGCATTTTTCGTCATGTCAGACGGTCTGGATGGATGGATGGATGCGTTCGCCCGATGACTAAAGTATTCTAGAGTATTCATAGACCGTAGACTTCCTCTTCGTCATCCGCCCTTAAAAGGACGTCAAGTGGACGTGTTTGCGTTGTGTTGTAGTTTGCAGTGTAACACTGTGATATTTGTGCCTTTCGGCCCAACACATCCGACTTCAGCACGACTTTTTTGAGTACCGGGTTGTCTTCCCTCTTCGATCCCTGCTCGCTTGGCCAGACTAGACAGGTTAGTCTGTTATTGGAGGCACCGCGGAGAGGTGGAGTAGGGTCTGGATGGTTCTGGTTCACCGATCCTGGCGCAAGCCATCAGCTATGAGTCGCTGACAACTTCCAGCTCTGGTGCTGGGAGGCGCGCCTTCGGTCTAGGTGGAGGCTATTATATATTTTTTTTAGGTTTTGTATTTGTCGAACAACTTCTCTCGTGGCTAATTCTACCAATGTTTGACAAATACACACGGCCACAGCATGAACAAGTCAGGCCCATTAATCCAGTAGTTCCCTTTTGATTACTCCTTCCCTTTAGCATAACCTTCTCTACTGCCCATGTTTGAGATCTTTAGTCTATCTATTATGCCATGTCATTCATAGCTCACCTCCACTAGTCCCCATTGAGACACTTCGGTGTTCTCCTACACCTCTTGTTTCTGTGCTACTTACCCTCATATGTTTTTATTGTACCACACTCTCAGCCTTTTGAGTACCTGTTATTCTACTGTTCTATTCTTTCTCCCATGTTTTTTTTTTCACACTGACCCCGGTGTGTACACTTTTGGTGATATATGCGTTATGCGCACATTTCTACACATATATGATTGTCCCTGTATGGGTGTGCATATGCATGCGTGTGTGCATATGTAAGGGTATATATATATATATATATATCGGTGTCGTTGGTCGCTAAACTTTGATGGCTATTCTTGGGAAGAGATGTGAGCACTTATGGACCTGCTTGATGTGCAATGAGGATGATCTGTCGTCGACTAAACTAAACTAAACTAAACTAAACTAAACTAAACTACTAAACTAACTAAACTAAACTAAACTAAACTAAAATAAACTAAACTAAAATAAAATAAAATAAACTAAACTAAATTAAACTAAACTAAACTAAATTAAACTAAACTAAACTAAACTAAACTAAATTAAACTAAACTAAACTAAACTAAACTAAACTAAACTAAACTAAGCTAAGCTAAGCTAAGCTAAGCTAAACTAAACTAAACTAAACTAAACTAAACTAAACTAAGCTAAGCTAAGCTAGGCTAAGCTAAGCTAAGCTAAACTGAACCTGTTTGCACCAAACTTCTAAACAGTTCAGACTTATTATTATAAGAGACAAATGAGCCACCACACTATGTGCTTTTGTCGCGTTTCAACCAACAGAAAACGGAGAAGTTTGCTTCGCTGTCTACATAAACAATATGCTACATGCATACATCTCTGGTTACTTCTCAAGCTTAGAGGGTGCGTGCATATTAAACAATACCTATATAATAAAAAATATGATAAATAATTATGTACAGTTTACTGGGATTTTAAAGACAGATAATCTTATATCACTTACTTAACTCTGATACCTTTCAACGTCGAGGAGCGTTCAGGTAAATCCTGTGGCGTAGTAGGGGAGTGTTTGACGTGTGGTTGTCTCGGGTGCAAAATTAAATTCTCAAAATTTCAAAAGAAAAAAAGAAAAGGATTTAGGATGGATACATAAAAAACAAATAGCCTGTTGGTGGTGCAATACTTGCCTTGCCCCGGGGTGTTAGCAAATGACGTAACGCCACTGGCTAGATGCAGTCACGTGTCTCAAGCATAGTACTAATCTTTCATCCATTGACTGCCGTCTCAACTTAGAAGGTTGACTACCGTGGAGCGCCATTTTACTTTGTCGCTTGTCATGGTAGTGCACGTTGTCATAGGTTCACGTGTCAATTTTGTAATATTATCAGTCTACTATAGTATTGGTCTATAATAACCTATAAAAGATGTGAGATGCAGAATGGCTCAGGCAAAAGCAGCTTTCCAAAAAATGAGGAAGATACTATGCAATCCATTTCTGACAATAGAAACAAGAAAAAGAGTTCTTAAATGTTGTGTAGAGCCAGTCTTAACATATGGAGGTGAATCATGGACAATAGGACAGCAGACAAGAAAATCACTGGAGTCTGTAGAAATGTGGTTTTACAGAAGAAAATTGAGAATACCATGGACAGCTAAGAAGAGTAATGAAAACGTTCTGAAAGAGGCCAAAACAAAAGAGAGCTAATTTCCAATATTAGGAAGAAACAATCATCATTGTTTTGCCATGTAATGAGAAGAGAACAACTGGATATATTGTAACAACTGAAAAAATTAGGAACGAAGAGATAGAGGGAAGCAAAGATAAAAATACCAGACAGCTTCAGAGAATGGCTTGGCAGAAGGTCAACAACAAAAGTGATAAATAACTTTCGAGATCGAAAGTTGTGGAGAGACATGATTACCTACGCCAGCAGGCCTGGTACTTGATGATGATGATGATGATGATAGTATTGGTCTACCTCTGTCTCGTCTACCTTGTACTTTTCCTTTCGAGATGACTTTTATTAGTGTATTGTGCCTCTTCAGATGTCCCAACAATTTCGGTTCTCTTTTCGAGGCAAGACGGCGGCCTCGAGACAGAGAGGTTATGAGTTCAAATCCAAGTTGAACTAGTCGGGATTTGTATTTATGATTTCTCTCTGCGATAACCACCCCTGGTCTCATCTGCGAGGCCTGGCTTGAAACGTCATTTACTCATCGACAGAAAAAAAATATGAGTACCTCCAAAGACGGGGTTTACTGCCTGGAAAGTACCAGTCAAATACCAGTGGACAGAGAGATACAACGAAACGATGGCGCTGAATAGGATATACACGGTAGAAGCTAACTGTTTGTATTATACGAGCCATTTTCTGGAATTCCCAGGGGAGGAGACAAAGAGGAAGACTAAAATATTCTTGAAGAATATAGATTTAAGCAGAGAGGAAGATGATAGGGAAGTCATGGAGTATTTTAAAAGCATGGCAGGAACCAGAACGGCTTGTAAAGTGTTTGTTAAAGACCTGCGCTCCAAAGGGAGCTGAAAGGTTGAAGAAGAAGAGGAAGAAAAAGAAGGAGATGATAATATCTATCTATCTTTCGTACACCTGAAGTATTGTCTGAAACTGCTTTGTCACTTCCTGTATACATTTTACTGTCTTTTGTAATTCTTGCAGTGGCCCATATAGTTTTGTCTGTAGTGTTGTATCTATGGTGGGCCAATGGATTTTCCTCAGTTTGCTATATTCACTAAAGTCTTGGAGCATGTGTTCAGCTGTCTGGGGCGCCTGTCCACATGTACAAGTAGTTGAGGTACCGATCTTGAATTGTGTATACATGTGACTGTGCCCTGTTCTGAGGCGTATAATGATAACTTGTTCCCATCTATTCATATTATGAAAGGCATCCTGATTTGTGGCTTGTGGTCTTCTGATTGATTTGATTTTCTGTTTCTTATGATGGTATGTAACCGGTGCATCTGGTTGTGTGCCTGTTGCGCCTTCCTTTGCCAACTGATCTGCTTTTTCCTCTCCTGGTATTCCACAGTGAGATGGAATCCGCTGTAGGGCGACCCTGTGGTGCTTGCAGAGTTCAGTCAATAAGGTCTGCAGATGTGGTACTTTTAAGAGGATACCTGAATTGATTATAGTCGTTACACCATGAACCGGAACATATCCATTTATAGCTGTACTACTATAGAAGAGGGGAGCCGCGATAGCTCAGTGGTTAGTGAACTGGACTACAAAGAACAAGTGGTAGGGTTCGATCCCATCCGACGGCTTCCGGGTTCACCCAGCCTTTTAGGGTACCGGATTTTTTTCTGTGAAAGTAAAGCGGCACGGGCGTAATACCGACCACATTAATCCAAAAACCATGTGTCGAAGGTCTGTAAAATGTATGGTCACTAACACCATATTCCTTATACGCTACTTAGCGTGACGGGGACTCTTTACTTTTTTTTTTTTTACTATAGAAGATGGTTGTTTGTTATTGTCTTGGTGATGTACCTACTTCTTGGCTAGGCACGATGTTCAACCTCATCTCAGACTAAGTCCTTTAGGTAACAGAGCAAGTGGTGGGATGTCATGTAAGTAAAGTAAAGAGCCTCGTCACGCCAAGTAGCGTATAGGAAATATGGCGTTAGTGACCATAAATTTTACAGACCTTCAGTACATGATTTTCGGGGTAATGCGGTTGGTATTACATCTGCGCCGCTGAGAAGGAATGTTACAATGCTGCCGGCCTACACATCGAACTGATTGTTTTACTAATCCAAACTTTCAATCAAACTGTTCTGGTCATGAAATCAGTTTCACATAAATCTCCCATATCCTTTGGTTCTTTGGTTATGGAAGGCCCCGGCATCACTGCAAAACGAATTAAAATCCATAATTGCTCAACCGCCCGTGCCAGTGGAATCATCCTAATTACTAACTCATCTCCCAAACAAAGAAAGGTAGATGTAGTCCCCATCATAGCAGTCTCAGCACACGCCAAAAGACATAAGGCGAAACCGCGCAGAAAGTTAACACAGCCAACTGTTCCCTGCCATACGATATCATCATTCATCGTAAACAATTGGAATATCGAAGCATGATCAAAACGAATGAAACACACAGCTCACGGTGTGCACAGAGCACTTAATTCAGTTGCTCCTGCAACAAGCCGGACTTGGAATATGAGGAAACTGCAACAAGGAACACGTTCATACATAGCCTTCAATGGTTCCTGTCGCCTACCCACCATATTGACTGGAAGTTCACGTCCTCCTGAAAATGATGATCGTCATACTTTTTAAAATGTATAGCGCTTGATGATGTTAGGACATCGTTTTTGACTCCAATTCCGAACATATAAAACATAGAGATCGGATTATCCCCGTCGCACATCAAACAACAGACTTTAAAATTAGTGAATGGCCGGTCTAGGGATATACGATGAGCCATTATGATGACGTAGCACACACAACGATGGCTGCGCCCATAAATTCCTGATTACTCTAGTGAATTCAGTCTACAACAAACGAAACACGGTGCAAATTCCCTAAAGAGATAAAACTTCGGCTGACTTGACTGAGCAATCCACATTAATGAGCTGTAACATGTAAATGACTTGCGTCAAACAATTCCAACAACGGTCACTGAACAGCACTCAATGTGACGTAAACCGCAGATTAACTCTAGACGGTGGAGGGTCGCATTCACAACACTTTATTTATCAAAAAGGAATATTGCCGCGCGTACTACTCAGCTTCGTCGGCGCAGATGTGTTAAGTAGAACTTCGTTTTGACTTTAACGCAGAAAATTACAATTGAGAGCCGAAATTTATCAGACCCCAAATGCAACTTCTGCAGCGATCGAGAGAACGTGAACGAATTCCACCATCTTGGAAACGGAAGTCCATCTTCCATATTTACTCCATTCATATCACAGCTTCCTCCAAAGCGAGTTGGCATTGGCAAAATCTGTTGACAATGTCGATTACCATGCAGCCATAATCGGGACACGCGACGATTCCAGACGACTTTCATCGAAAAGAGACTTCCTTATTCCACGAAAAAAAAACATATTTAAAACAAACAAAGCAACCGAAAAGGTTTAAGTGACTGCTTTAGTCTCTGCAAAAAATTGGAGCGACATTCTGCCACACTGCATTGTCGGCTGTTATTGTTATTGTTATTGGCTATGGAAGGCCTCGGTCTCACCGCGCAGAAAGTGAACACAGCCAGCTGTTCCCTGTCATACGACATCATCATTCATCGTAAACAAGCGGGATATCGAAGCAGGATCAAAACGGATGAGACACACAGCTCACGGTGTGCACAGAGCACTTAACTCAGTAGCTCCTGCAACAAGCCGGACTTGGAATATGAGGAAACTGCAAGAAGGAACACTTTTCAGACATAGCCTTCAATGGTTCCTGCCGCCTATCCACCATATACCATGGGAGTTTACGTCCTCCCGAAATGATGATCGTCGTAGCACTTTATGATGTTAGGCCATCATTGATGACTCCAATTCCAAACATATAGACACACAGTGGTGGTAAGTTATCATTTCCAATCCAACAGAAGCCACATGACCTGTAGTTAGTAAAAACACAATTGATGATGTTCTCCGCTCCCTTCTTGTAACTGCCGCCACACGATTGTCGGCTGTGACGTCGTTAGCAAGGTCGAACTCCATTGCAAGCCAATTTGGCCACCTGGGCGACAATTTCAAACGACATCACCCCATAGAGAGTTCCATAGTTGCTTCCAACTCCAATTCTCTCGAATAGATCGAAAAAATACACATAAAAGATTGTCCAAACATCGAAGAATTGTTTTAGTGATGGTCATCTCTACAAGGACCGACGAGGTCGTAATTTTTCTGGAAGTCACAACTTTTCTTTATTTATTTTAAGGACAATATACTAATCAATCCACAGTCACACCCTGACATAGTCACATATACTATCCATCACCATAATCAAAGTTTCAACCATTGTAACTGGAAGCCACTCACTCAACGTCAATAAAATCCCTGTTTGATTGACGTAACAAATCCATGCCAATTCTAGAAGTATCAAGATTCGAGTGTATGCCAAATTTGCATGGCATGGCTTGCAAAGCTTAAAAAAAGATGGCAGGATATGGTGTAAATATAACAAACGTGTAGTCCCAGTGTCCCACATATGGTTTTACACTGTTTGAATGTTAACACAGAGAAAGTATTACAGATAACGTGATGAAACTTGTTATATCTGGATCTGTCATGATTAGTTCTTGTTGCCACTTATTTGTTGTTCTGTTATCTTTAGTTCAGTTGCTAAACATTCCCGTGTTGCTGCACGCAATAAATGAGGACGTTCCGGATAGGCACCTAATGAGAAATCACATGTTCACCAAATTCAAAACCAGCCTATGCCACTGTACACTAGACAATATGACTACAAAACATGTTCTATAGGATTGCCCTCAGTACACAGACCTGAGAAGAGCAATGTGGTCCACGCCCACCTCCCTGGAAGAGATACTATATGGGACAATCGATTTGCTTAAACAGACAGCTGCCTTCATGAGAGAGTCTGGAATCCTACTCTGATTGAGTCTTGATCGCAGAGACAGAGAGAGAGAGAGAGAGAGAGAGAGAGAGAGAGAGAGAGAGGGATAGGCACCTCACATTTTGGGACTGTATTTGCGATAATGAACTGTTGACTGATTTGACTGTTTGGTCTGATGAGGCGACTTTGAATGGAACCATCAATCGCCACCACTGCTGTGTACAGGGCAAGCGAAAATGCCATTGTTATGGAAGAACAAGCTGTTGATCTTCCTGGGTTTTCAGTTTGGTGTGTCATGTCTGCCAGATGACTTGTAAGGCTATTCCTTTTTGAAGGAACAGTGACAGGTTCTGTATGCCTAAACATGTTGCTGGAAGCGACTGTGCCAGATACACACATTTCCATCAGGCTATCTGTAATACTTTCTCTGTTATTAACGTTTAAACAGTGTAAACCCTTTGTGGGACACTGTATGTCCTACATGACAAGCACACCGTGATGTACTGTTGAGATAGCGTGGACATGTGATTTGTATGTCCAATCAATATCTAGCAAAGAAACTACATCGTGGTGAACCGCTAAGCGCAGAAGATTACAAGGTGGGAATAAAATGCTGTGCTTTCTTCATTCACATTCATCCGAGGATGATTTGTCCCTTACAAGGGCGTCACGTTGGTTTAGTCACGACATATTGTGACTTATAGCAAGCTCATCATAATTATCACCGAGTGCCATCTCCGCAACTAAGGTTGGCTACCATGGAGGCTGGTTTGTCCATCTATTGATGTTACTCGTCCATGTTAGTCTTGGTCTGCCTCTTTTACCTTGTTTTGTCCCCTCCAGGATTACTTTTAGTAGGCTGTTGTGTCTTTTAACATGGCCCAAAAATCGCATTTGTCTTGTTTGAATTGTGTTTAGTAGTTCTCTTTTCATTTTTAGTTGTTTTAAGACTTCATCGTTTGTTTTCTTTTCCTTCCATCCAATTCTACCTATTCTTAGCAAGCTGCGCTGCGATAATTGCGCATTTCGACCCAATACATTCGACTTCATCACATTTATGGGTACTGGCTTGTTTTCCCATTTCGATCGTTTTGACAGCATTGGTAAGTCTGTTCATAACACCACATAGATGGGGATTAAGGCCTTATTAGCTTAGGTGAGCTTATCACGATGCAAGGAGTTTATTATATGTACCAGCTGCTTTCAGCTCACATGATACAATAGACAGTTCGGACTAAATAGGAACTCAGCACATTGACACACAAACTTACGGTGGCTTCTAAAAGAATTCATTTTTCGTTCATTTTCCTCTTGAAGTCGGGCTGAAGTCGGCACATAGTCGGAAGTCATAGTTCTCCACGACTGACGATCTGCTGATAGTTCCTTATTATTATTCTTCTTCTACCTTTTATCTCCCAGTGGAGCATAGGTCTTCAACAAACACTTTCCAAGTCGTTCTGTTTTTTGCAATTCTTTTAAGACCATTCCATGTCTTCCCCATCATCTTCATCTCTGCTTCAATCTGTCTTCTCCAAGAATTCCTTGGTCTTCCTCTTTGTCTTTTCCCCTGGGGATTCCAAAAAAGGGCCTGTTGTGTAATACTCTCAGTCCTTATTATTACTTAGTCCCATTGTTGAGTAAGTAAAGTAAAGAGCCCCCGTCACGCCAAGTGGCGTATAGGGAATATGGTGTTAGTGAACATAATTTTACAGACCTTCAGCCTATGATTTTTGGGGTAATGTGGTCGGTATTACGCCCGTGCTGCTTTACTTTCCCAGAAAAAAATCCGGTACCCATTAAGGACCCTTTAAACAGATGGTTGATATGGAAGTCTTTATTCATTCATTCTCAGCACATGACCGATGCATTTCCAACGCCGTCTTCTTATAAAGCTCCACACGTATTCTTGTTTAGATTCGTCTCTTATCTGTTCATGTGAAATGTATTCTTTCCAGCTTAAGTTTGAGATCCTACAAAGACATGTTTTTGTTTTCAAAAGCATTTAATTTCCTATCTAAAGTCTTGGTGGATTTCCAACGTCCACATCCATATGTTAGCACTGGTATCACACTGATAAAAGAATAGCATCTCTATAATTTAAATTATTACTGGAAAGTGCTTCCAAATCTTAATACTTGATCCGGACTCTTGATTCAATTGAAAAATCTTCATAAAACACATATTGCGGCTTGAAGAGCAAACACCCACAGCTTTACAAATATCCTCTCATCAATTAGAGCCCATAAGAACATATAGCAAGCATAGTTAGTGGTATTTGGGTCGTTTGTATTAATCCTTGAAAGAGATTCCACTTTATAACTTCATTCGTTAGTCACAACCCACCCAAACAGTCAATGGTGGTACGCCTTGTGACGTCACACATCAACAAAGCAGTTAATGGTGGTAAGCTAATGACTTATCATACCAACAAAGCAGTCAATTGCTGGTACGCCTTGCGACGTCACATACCAAGAAAACAGTCAATGATATTAAGCTTTATGACATCACATACGCACAAAGCAGCCAATTGTCGGTATGACTTGTGACAGTGCTTCTGTTATCCTGCTTCTTTTTTTTTTTTTTTTTTTTCCAATCCTGCTTTTGCTATCCTTACACTCGCGCACGAATAAATTATACGAAAATTAGGAAAGTGTACCCAGATTTGATTACGTATCTTACTTTCGATTTTCTAAAAATATCTCACTTTGTTGTTTCCGGAAGAGGTCGCATATCACATGATTGTGTCTAGAAGGAGGAATTGCAATTGAGTCGAGTAGATAATGACAACTTTGACAAGCCACTACTTAAACTTCAGTAGCTATCTCTATTTTCATTGAAGCACAATATTTTAAATAACTGGATGATAATGCCAGGACCCGAAGAGGATGGAGTCCGAGCCACAGGTGGACAGTTGATGGTATGGAAGAAACTTTTTTTTTTATGTTCTGCTGTTCTGATGTTCTGTCTCAGTGTCTGCTACTACTACACTACACTCACTATACTAACTACTAACTAACACTAACTACTACTTACACAGTAGTTGAGTAGTACTAATTTGAGTAGGCTACTTCGAACTTCTTCTACTAACTACAAAGTACAGTACGAGCGTATAGTATGAGTAAATATAAAATAAAATAAGTTACTGAGCAAGTTTAAAGTAGAGCCAATCAATAAGTTGAATAAGTGTACTACTATTGTGTTCAGTTCATATCACCACTCCAGACTCTATAAATACTATAATAATAATAGTCTATTCTATAATATCAATGATCAATAATCAATCATAATCAACAATCAATGTAATTTGTAATACAAAAAATGTTAGTGTAGTACTGTTACTTGTTACTAGTGTTGTTACTTTTTTGAGTGTAATGTTGCTGGAAGCTGCTTTGTTTTGTTTTAAGTATTTCCTTTAAAGTAAAAATATTTTATGATATTGTTGCTATTAATTATTTTATATAATTATATATTATTTGTTTGTGAACTGCATGGCAATCCCACTTTGTAGTTCTGTAGTCGATAATCATAAAATGAATGATTATACATATGATAACAAAGTTAAGGTTGTCACGGGTTGAAAACTGGACGTTCCATGTCCCACTCTATAATATAGATAGTTTTAATGATCTAGAGATGAGGAATTAAAAATATAATAATAATTAATTAATATTCTGATTATTCATTGTAATAATTATCACATCATAGACAATCTTAATATGCAATTGTGGAAATTAATTTTGTGATTTAAAAGAACTGAAAACTAAACACAATAAACACATTCATTGAGCCATAACAATTAAAATTCTTTTGTTTCTTTTTAAAACTGCTGTGTTGCATCATCAAAATGATTCATTATCATATGATTGTTGTCGTTACCATTCCTTCAAAATACTTCCCACTCATTTAATTATTGCTAAATGGATGTGGGGAAGACAGGATAATTTATTATGAAACTAAAAGTGCAATAGAAGTAGAATCAAGCCTGACACAGTGCCTGAAGAGTGGTATTAAGGTAGTGGATAGAAGATAACCAATGAGTTAGATAATCAATCAGCATCAAACTTGTCACCATCTCAGGAAGAGTATTAAACAATAATCTATGAAGTTGTCCTTGTACTAAAATTATGTATGCCATCTTCTTTGTCGTAAAGAAAAAGTGCCACTAATTTTTTCTTTCCTTTTGTCTGTCATTGCTGCACACATTTGTAGTCAGTGAAATTAACATTGAAGGTGTGCACTTTAGAACAGCTCTGACAAGTTCATGTTTGTTACTATCATTACTGGATAGCTGGTCGCCAAATGGATAGGAGCTAGTTATTTTCCAATTAAAATGAACATAGGTTGAAATCACAGTAGTTTTTTTGCGGGTATACGGGAAAATGAAAGAATGGATAGGTTGGCTAACCGAAGATGGTTAATCAGTGGATCAGGCGGACATCATCAATGCCATCTGAGATGTGGGAAGCGCACAAAACTTCAACAACCATGAGTCCACATCACTCCTTCGGATGAAAGAGATGGGAGTTAAGACAGGCGCAACCAGAAACTTAGTGGGTATATAAGAGGACTTATCAACCAACACAGAACTGAAATCATTAGTCGCTGGACACTGTGGTACTTGCTGATGAGGGGATCTGAGCACCTGTGGACATCATTGCATTTTTTTAAATTTTTGATTAACAATTTTGCTCTGCCATCAGTCATTTTTGACCTAATCTTTTCAACCTTTCTTTAACATGTGCAAGTGTACAAGGTCCTCCTATTTTACACTTTTCTCCAAGAGGGCTAAACATTGGATCTCACTATCTAGACACATGGGAGAGTAAAGCCACAAAGAAGACCATGGATTCGGTGTGAAAAATTCTCACTGCCTGTGGTGGGATTTGAACTCAGGACCTTCCTGTCCAAATACCTTCCTGTCATTGTATCTTGCCACACTTCCTTGTTCTGGGTGAGCCTCTAAATCTTGGCAAAGGAGCTAGTGCCAGCTGCTGTTTCTTCTTGACTCAGTGTTTTTTTTAAAGTGTTTCTCTAAGCCAGCCTCTTTTTTTTATTACCCTCTGGTTCCCATATAAGGGCTTGCTTTGAGTTTCTCTTGTTGTCTCTTCACATCACATGGCCAACAAATGATCTACTTCTCTTGATTATAGTTGACATTTTGGATGCTTTGTCATTTCTCTTATTTTTACACTGGCTTCAGTGGCTTGAATTCATTTGATGCAAGAATATATTCTAGTTTTTTTCTTTATCTTCTACTGTTGCTGGCATCACCATACATCTTGTTCTGGTTATATAAATAGTTATAAATTAAAGTTATTATTGCCACGCATATTTACCTTTCTTAAAATCTGTTAAATGTATCATCTAGATATGACCATGGCTCTCATTGACACAGTCAATGATGGGGATGAAACAACACGGACAGTTATTGCCAACGCTCTTTTTGATCTCGGCCGGAAGAAACCAGATCTAATTCTCAGTTCTTGTCATAACTACCTGAAAAAGCATCTAAAGGTAATATTTTGTTTTTTACAAAAATTACATTAAAATTTTTTTTCTTTTCACAATATTAGTGTCTTGAATATCTCTGTTTTTTTTTGTTTGTTTTGTATTTTTACTATCTTTCTGCCTGATTTCTTGCATACCCACCTGCCGATCTACATTTTCTGTCTTGTCCTTAGAAAATAATGGTTACATGAATATGGGGGTATTCACACACATCTTTGGTATAATAATTAATTCAAGGTCATGCCAATTAATGTTATTAACTTTAATTATTATTGTGAAAGCCAAGGCGCTTGACAGCAGCAGAACTGAAGTTGCCAGTGAATCATAGCTGATGGAATGCACCAGCATCGGTGAACCAGAACCATCCAGATCCTACTCCATCTCTTCCTAGTGATTCTAGTAACAGACTAACAAGTCTAGTCTGGCCAAGTGATTATTGATCAAAAGGGAAGACAATCTGGTACTCAAAAATGCAGTGCTGAAGTCATCTGTGTTGGGCCGAAAGATGCAAATATCACAGTTCTACTACAAACCACAACACAATGCGTACACACCTACTTAATGTCCTTTTAAGGGCGGTTGACAAAGAGGTGTATTCCATTAGTATTGGGTGAATGTAAACAAGCAATTCCTAATACAACTTCTGTCACCATTTTGAATCTCTACAGTAAAAGAAATTACTGTAAGCAACTTTTGTTGAACTTCCTGTTAAGTGGACTAGCTCTGACTTTTCTAGCAGGAACTATAATTTTAAGAAAGCCATTGAAATCTGCTGACCATGATTCAGAAGCTTATAACTGGAAGTGAGGAGACACTCTTCTTTTTCTTACCCTTCATCCTTTAAGTGGGCGTGGACACGCTGTATTGCTAGTTTATGGTAAAACTGCAATCATCATCATCATCGAGTGCCTTCTCCGCAACGAAGGTTGGCTACCATGGATCGCCATTCTACTGTTTCTTGCTTTGATGGTGCAGGCTGTCATAGATTGACTTGTCCATCTTTTGATGTTACTCGTCCATGTTAGTCTTGGTCTGCCTCTGCCTCTTTTACCTTGTATTTTTCCTTCCAATATTACTTTTAGTAGGCTGTTGTGTCTTTTAACATGCCCCAAAAATTTCATTTGTCTTGTCTTAATTGTATTTAGTAGTTCTCTTTTTTATTTTTAGTTGTTTTAAAACTTCATCATTTGTTATCTTTTGTTTCCATTCAATTCTACCTATTCTTCTATAAATCAACATTTCAAAGGCTTAAATTTTAAAAACTGCAATATCTCCACTTGGCTCAACACATTCATCTTTGGCATAAGTAGATTATGCTTAACAGTTTTGATTGGACTACTGTAATTTTTTGGCCTACTATTTTAGACATTTAATTGTCAAGGGTTCGTTCGTTCGTTCGCTTTCGTCAACTTTGACCTCTGACGAAGTCCCACCCACTCAATTTTGTGGGACTGAATTTTGCGTGTAAAGTCTGTTTTATCCCATTACAGGATGCCCCTCGCCATGCAGGCAGATTTACTCCGACTTCAGAGGTACTAATTTTTAGGGAATTAGTAAAACCCAGGTGTCCTCGCCAGGGTACGAACCCCGGCTGTTGCCGTGGTAAGCCAACCGCCTATCGATTGCGCTAACCGGACACCCTGTCAAGGGTTCTTTAACATGTGTGAGTGCACACGCCAACAGACCTTTAGTTGTTCACTGTTATCCGAGTGAGCTAGATATCAGATATAACTACCCAGGGACAAAGACCAGGGGAGATAAACCACAAAGAAACCAGAAATCCAAAATGAAAAATCTCCACTTTCTATGGCAGGATTTGAACCCGATCTTCCTGATCAGAGACCTACATCTTACCTCTATACCATCCAGTCCCCATTAGAAGATACAACCCAATAGTTTTAATCATCATCATTACAATTTTATCTTGATTATTAAAATTTGTTTGTTTGCTTAACCGTATCCTAAATATTGAAACCAGTGTCATCTTTTTTATCAACCTTATGCAAAGACACGTTTGATTGAACCTTCTGAAGAGTAAGTCTTCCATGATTTCATGCAAACTCTACCACCTACAAATGTAATAGGCCAGAACTGATTTATTAATGCTCTAACTAGATTTTTGATAACTTGCAGCTATCTCTCGAACATCGTGTAATTATTCTGAACATTATTGAGAGAATTGTGAAGGAGACTCTGGATTCCATAGATCTTCAGCTGGCCACTAACCTGATCAAGCAGGCTTCATCAGAGCTTACCCAAACAAAGGTAAGAATATGTCTTGGGAAAAATGGAGAAGACAGGAGACAAAAGTAAGCTTTGAATCACATTTTAAAAAAATTTTACTTTTGTAAAAGTGAGTCCATTTTTTCTTAGATTAATAATCAAATTTATTAGGATGTTGCAAAAATATAAAGTATTTGTAATTCTTCCTATTATATCAACTTTAAAATTTATTTTTATAATTTTGTGTATGTATTTGATGCATTGTGCTGTTTCTATTTGTCCATTTGTACTAATTTACTGCATTTTTACACCATTTTATGCTGTTATTGCCTGTGTGCTGTTTTTATTAGTTTCTAGATGGTGTTTTTGTTTATTAAAATATATATATATATAAATAAATACATGTGTTTATTTATGCTTTATTATTTGAAATGTTTGCAAGTGGGAAAACTTTCAGTAGTTCTATTTGATATTCATCATCATCATTGAGTGCCGTCTCTGCATCAAAGGTTGCTACTATGGAACACCATTCCGCTCTGTCTTTTGCTTTGATAGTGCAGGTTGTCATAGGCTGACTTGTCCGTCTTTTGTTGTTACTCATCCATGTTTGTCTGCCTCTGCCTCTTTTACCTTGTATTTTCAGTACTTACAGTATTTTGATTACTTTCAGTAGGCAGCTGTTTCTTTTAACATGCCCCAAATATCTCATTTGTCTTGTTATATTATTTTTAGTAGTTGTCTTTTCATTTTTAGTTGTGTTAAGACTCCATTATTTCTTTTCTTTCAATCCAATTCTTCTATAAATCCATATTACAAAGGCTACAATTTTTCAATAACATTTGTTTTTAGAGAGCCAGATGGCTTTGTAGTTAGTGCACTCACACGCCGACCTGTTCAAATATTAGTTGATGAAAGAAATTTTCTGATCTGAAAGACATGCAGGGTCTACCCAATAACTTTAAATGGGTCCCAAATAAATTCTCTGAGAAGGAGAGGTAGCGAGGATGGTAACTGGCCTAACCACCTCAGGAAACTAAGGCTTCATACGATGTCACCAACACCTTATTACCCAATGTCAATTGCTATGTGACTACTTTTGCCTTATTTGTTATTAGAAGATCTTGCATTTACAGCACCCTCGGCAGGCAG
Organism: Megaustenia siamemsis; assembly: GCA_032433765.1. Lineage (NCBI taxonomy): Eukaryota > Metazoa > Mollusca > Gastropoda > Stylommatophora > Ariophantidae > Megaustenia > Megaustenia siamemsis. The sequence continues at coordinate 72,545,134 of JAVIAB010000106.1, read as the reverse complement.
AATAGTCAAGGAAGACAGCGGTGCATACGTTATGACCATGAGTAGCATGATGATGAAGGTGATGGCAGTGACCAGGGCATTCATCTGGCTAGAGTCTCAAGACTACACCCATGCCTGCATACTGAGTGATTTGATGAGCATGATAAAAAAAAGTGGAGGTGGGCTCTGTACACATGCAATGGGTAGAGTCATTGCAGTAGTAAAAAATATGTAAGGTCACCTTTGTCTACGTCCCAGGGCATGCGGAAGTACAGGAAAATGAGAGGACAGGTTGGCTAGCTGCGCTATCTTTGAGGATGGTCAACCAATGGATCGGGTGGACATCATCAGTGCCCTCCAAGATGTGGGAAGGGCACAGGACTTTGCAACCATGAGTACACATCACTGCTTCAGATGAAAGAGATGGTAGTTAAGATAGGCACAGCCAGAAATGAGAATCATGTAAGAAGACTTTTCAACCAATATAGAACTGGAATTGTCAGTTACTGGACACTGCGAGACTTGCTGAGGAGGGGATCTGAGCATCTATGGACATGTTTGGAGTGCAATGATGATGACCCATAAATAACTCAACAATTCAATAGAAGATCTTGTCATATTAATTTAACACCATTATGAACATATGTTGCAGTGAAGATCAATTCATTCCACAGCTGTATGTTATTTGACCATTTCACAACTTCACAATGCCTTTATTTTTTTTTTTATCACTTTGTGATTTTATTTAGATCTTCCCTTTCTGTATTACTTGGTTTTTCTTATCTTCTTTTGTTCTTTTTTGTTATCACTAGACTTTAAATTGATTTCCTGTTTTCATTTTAATTCTTCAGTTTAGAGTTTGAGATATGATCACTATATTGTTTCTAATTATTCAACAGGAAGTGTCCCCAGAATGGCAGACGGCAGCCAGTGGTATTTTGGTTGCTCTTGGAATCAAGTTTTGTAATGAAGTGATGGGAGAAATGCTTGAAAAATTCCAGCCTGGTGTTTTGCCACACTTCTTTGTTGTCCAGACAATAGGCAACCTAGCTTCTGCTAATGGTAATTTTAAAATATCACTAAAATTTGGAAATAAAAAAAAATAGGTCCAAGGCAGTGGTTCCTCAATATTTTGGCTCTAACTCTATGACATTTATACTATAAATGCAACGGTTTATAACATTAACTCTTCGTCACTATCATGACCAAAAATATATATATTACCTTTATATATATATATATATATATATATACCTCATTTTAAATCACATTCTTATGATACTGTCATAAAATTCATACTCAAAAAATAAAAAACTCTATGAACTTGGATCAAATACATTTATTAAAATAAAATAAAATTCAAAGTGGAAAAATAACACTTTGGAAGAACTACAGTTTACAAAAATAACTGAAACAATTAAGGAGTGTAGCCAGAACAAGCATGAAGTGACAGAGACATCTGATGAAAACAATGTAAATAATAGAAATTATTGTAGATAATAATTACTTTTATACAACACCTCCGACTGTATTTTTAAAAAAATAAACACATCACGGGCGACTAGCTTGAACATTGCTGAACCCGATCGTCTTCAAGAAATAAAGAAAATAAAGATGAGTATAAGAGATTAAATAAAGAAATTGTAGTAAAATGCAATGAAGCAAAAGAAGCATGGCTAAAAGAGAGATGCAAAGAGATCGAAATGCAACAAAAAGGAGATGCTAAAGCTATATACAAACAAATTGTGGAATTAACAGGAAGAAAAACGCAATCAAAAACTGGATGTCTGAGATCAAGGGAAGGAGAACTGTTGATTGATCAAGAAAACATAATGGAACGATGGACAGAATAGATTAAAGATCTTTATAATGATGAACGAACGGAAGTAAATATTAAGGATAATGGAGAAGGACCAGAAATACTCAGAGAAGAAGTGGAAGACGCCTTGTGCAATATGAAAGCAGGCAAAGCTCCTGGACCAGATAATATAACTAAAGAAGAGATTGAAGCCATGGGTGATTTTGGAATAGAAATAATAACAAAAATATTGAATGATATCTACAACAGCGGATATATACCAGACGACATGCTCAAATCAATATTCATAGTCCTACCAAAGAAATCTGGTGCGATTGAATGTGATGATCATCGCACAATAAGCCTTATGAGTCATATGACTAAGATATTACTAAGAATCATCATGCGAAGAGTGCGAAACAAAATCAGTCCAGAAATTAGCGATGAACAATGTGGTTTTGTTAGAGATAAAGGAACTACGCAATTCCATTTATATCATAAGATCTTTAGTAGAAAGAGCCATAGAGGTGAAAACAGATCTATACCTATGTTTCATAGATTACACCAAGGCATTTGACAAAGTAAAGCACCAAGAAATAATCAACATTTTAGAAAGCATAAACGTGGACAGCAAAGATCTAAGAATAATAAAGAACATGTACTGGCAACAAACAGTGGCCATAAGAACTGGAAACCAATTGGGAATGTTTCAACAAATAAAACAGGGTGTTAAGACAAGGTTGTGTGCTGTCACCAGATTTGTTTAATATTTATAGTGAGATTATTTTAAGATCCATAAGGGACATGCCTGGAATAACAATTGGAGGTCATAATATAAATAATCTAAGGTATGCTGATGATACAGTCTTAATCGCTAAGAGTGAAAATGAGTTACAAGAAATGTTGGACATTGTAGTGAAGGAAAGCAAAAATAAAGGACTCAGCCTTAATAGCAAAAAGACAGAGGTAATGGTAACAACAAAGAAAAAGACATCACCTCAGTGCAAAATAAAGACAAGTGGAACAATATTAAAACAGGTAAATGAATTTAAATATTTGGGAACTTTGTTAACCTCAGACGGAAGATGTACAAAAGAGGTAAGATGTAGAATGGCTCAGGCAAAAGCAGCTTTCCAAAAAATGAGGATAATACTATGCAATCTATTTTTGACAATAGAAAAAAGAAAAAGAGTTCTTAAATGTTACGTAGAGCCAGTCTTAACATATGGATGCGAATCATGGACAATAGGACAACAGACAAGAAAATCACTGGAGTCTGTAGAAATGTGGTTTTACAGAAGAATGTTGAGAGTACCATGGACAGCTAAGAAGAGTAATGAAGATGTTCTGAGAGAGGTCAAAGCAAAAAGAGAGCTAATTTCCATTATTAGGAAGAAACAATCATCATTTTTTGGCCATGTAATGAGAAGAGAACAACTGGAATATATTGTAACAACTGGAAAAATTGAGGGATGAAGAGATAGAGGGAAGCAAAGAGAAAAAATAACAGACAGCTTAAGAGAATGGCTTGGCAGAAGGTCAAGAACAGAAATGATAAATAGCTGCCGAGATCAAAAGTTGTGGAGAGACATGATCACCTACGCCAACAGGCCCAGTACTTGATGATGACTATAGACTATTACGTAATTTTATACTATTAAAATATTTTATTTTCCTTGTTTTTATCAACCAGTTTTCTGGAAATTTAAGATTTTGCAAAATAACATGTTGATGGGATAAAAATATTGTAACATCTGTATGGTATTGAGAGTATGATGTATAATAATAAGTTTTGTTTTTCAGTTTATGAAATGGTGCCACATTTGACAGCAGTTCTCGGAACAATGCTGCCAATGCTTGGTTTAGCGAAGTATGACAACATGAGATGGGTCTTTGCCAATGGTAAGAATTGAGAAAAATTATATTTTTTATTTTATTTTAAGTTGTATTAAGCAGCCATTTTTACTAAAGTGTAGGGTTAATATAGCTACCTTGGAATAACCAGTGATGGAAAATGTACAACTGAAATAAACAAAAGAATAGGAATGGCAAAAAGTAATTTTAATGTCATGAAGAACATACTAACATCAAAACAAATAACACGAGGGCTAAAACTAAGAATAGCAAAATGTTACATCTTCTCAATATTCCTATATGGTGCAGAAACATGGACATTAGACAAGAAAACAGAACAGAGAATTGAAGCCTTTGGAATGTGGATATATAGAAGAATAGGTAGAATTGGATGGAAGGACAAGAAAACAAATGATGAAGTCTTAAAACAACTAAAAATGAAAAGAGAACTACTGCACACAATTCAAACAAGACAAATGCGATTTTTGGGCCATGTTAAAAGACACAACAGCCTACTTAAAGTAATCCTGGAGGGGAAAATACAAGGTAAAAGAGGCACAGGTAGACAAAAGACTAACATAGACGAGTAACATAAAAAAAATGGACAAATCAGCCTATGACAACCTGCACCATCAAAGCAAGAAACAGAGCAGAATGGCACTCCATGGTAGCCAACCACCGTTGCGGAGATGGCACTCGATGATGATGAAGATTAATATCAAAACTCAATAAAATTATGGTAGACAGTTTCATAAATACTGTAGCAACAACCAGCACTCAGGTAGACAGTTTCATAAATACTGTAACAACAACCAGCACTCATTTTTAAACTTGTCAAAATTGAAATTTGTGTAAATAGTTACAATTTTGTAAAATTGCATCTTTGTTTTAATGTAATAACATGCTTGTCTGTTTCAGCTTTGACCAAGTTTTGTGAGTCCATTTTGGAATACTGTGCAAATATGGATCAAGCACCAGACAAATCAGTTTCAAAAGACAGGTTTTCTAACGAGATCTTCTCTGCCTATGATATTGTATTTAATGTATGGCTTCAGTCTAAGGAGGCCAAGGTTAGGTCCTGTTATATTTGTACATTTTTTTCTTAATTATTAGTGAAATATACATTTACATTTTCTTAGAAATTAATTTTTTAACATTAATTTGAAGCAGCATGGGGAGAATAGTTAGCATATCCCTGTACTGATCAACGGATGATTATTCAAATATCAAATGTGTTTTCCAGAATAGCACGACTTTGGAATTCACCAAGTCCCTTAAAATGGGTACCAGAGATTTTCCTCACAGAAATTAAGAATGCCTGGCATGATACCAATGACATCACCTCAAAAATGTTGATGTCTAAGAGGTCTCAAACACTACACCAGATTTACATTATATGATAAGAAGTTAAATGTACTTACTTTACTATGATATCTAAAGCTTTAAACTACCATTACATTATATGATATGAAGTTAAATTTACTTACTTTACTATGATATCTAAAATTTTAAACTACCATTACATTATATGATATGAAGTTAAATGTACTTACTTTACTATGATATCTAAAGCTTTAAACTACCATTACATTATATGATATGAAGTTAAATTTACTTACTTTACTATGATATCTAAAATTTTAAACTACCATTACATTATATGATATGAAGTTAAATGTACTTACTTTACTATGATATCTAAAGCTTTAAACTACCATTACATTATATGATATGAAGTTAAATTTACTTACTTTACTATGATATCTAAAATTTTAAACTACCATTACATTATATGATATGAAGTTAAATGTACTTACTTTACTATGATATCTAAAGCTTTAAACTACCATTACATTATATGATATGAAGTTAAATTTACTTACTTTACTATGATATCTAAAATTTTAAACTACCATTACATTATATGATATGAAGTTAAATGTACTTACTTTACTATGATATCTAAAGCTTTAAACTACCATTACATTATGATATGATATGAAGTTAAATTTACTTACTTTACTATGATATCTAAAGCTTTAAACTACCATTACATTATATGATATGAAGTTAAATTTACTTACTTTACTATGATATCTAAAATTTTAAACTACCATTACATTATATGATATGAAGTTAAATGTACTTACTTTACTATGATATCTAAAGCTTTGAACTACCATTACACTATATGCTGTGAGTTACTTTTATTGAATACCATAAGGATTAAAATTCTCCGTATTCCTTTTTACACTATATACTATAAGATTACCTTTACTTGGTACTGTAAACATTTCTTGCACCTAGTACATTAACAGAGCCTTGATGGGTGTCTGAGATGTTAGTGTGCTCATTTTCAGAAGAGGTGGATTTTTGTTCAAACCGACAAGGCTCCTCTAAAAATGGGTACCAGATATTTTTATGGGAAGTAAAGATGGCCTGGTATTGTACTGACCACATCACCCTACAATGTGTCATGGTCATGGAAAAATAAGGTCATTTACACCATCTTGCCCATACTACTAGGGAAGCATGGAGGAATCCTTTACTTACTGAATTAATGCTGTAGAGTTGCTTTTACTAAGTACAGTGAAACACCCCTATTATGTGATATACTGTAAGATTACCTTTACTTAATTTAGTAGTGTTCAAACATTTCATGTTCCATTTACATAATGCTATTTTTTAAATTAAAGTGTGAGTAGCATAATGGTAAAGCACTGGTAAAGTAAGGGGCTTTGGCTTGTTACTGACCATCACACCAATTAAATGGGCTATTGGTCATTGAAAAATATGGTCTCTAACACTATTTTGTCCATAAGCCATGTAAGGAACCTTTATTACCCTTGTTTTGGTAAGAAGAAAGTTTTAAACTTTATATTGAATACATTACTTTTGTTTTAAAGTTTTATTGTTAATATTTTTGTTTTAAAGTTTTATTGTTAATATTTTTGTTTTAAAGTTTTATTGTTAATATTTTTGTTTTAAAGTTTTATTGTTAATATTTTTATTTTAAAGTTTTATTGTTAATATTTTTGTTTTAAAGTTTTATTGTTAATATTTTTGTTTTAAAGTTTTATTGTTAATATTTTTGTTTTAAAGTTTTATTGTTAATATCATTTTTGTTTTAACTGAAATAAACTTGCAGCTGAGATTGTCCATCATTGAAGCTGTTGGTCATATGACACACGTGATGAGTCAAGACAGACTGCAAGAACAGCTTCCCAAGATTTTGCAAGGCATCTTTTCTCTGTACAAGCGACATCCAGAACCCTATCATATCACACAGGTGAGGATGGTTACTGATTTATTTGTTGTTGTTAGGATCATTGAGTTATTTGCGGGTCATCAACATTGCACTCCGAACATGTCCATAGGTGCTCAGATCCCCTCCTCAGCAAGTCTCGCCATGTCCAGCGACAGACGACTCCTGTTCTGTGTTGGTTGATAGTCTTCTTACACGATCAGTAAGTTTCTCGTTTCTGGCTGTGCCCATCTTAACTCCCATCTCTTTCATCTGAAGGAGTGACGTGGACTTATGTTTGTTGAAGTCCTGTGCCCTTCCCACTTCTTGAAGGGCATTGATGATGTCCACCCGATCCATTGATTGACCGTCAACGATAGCATAATTAGCCAACCTGTTCACTCTTTAATTTCCCCATATTCTTGCATGTCTAGGGACATAGAGAAAGGTGACTGTACATATTTTTTACTTCTATAATGAATCTACCAATTGCATGCATACAGAGCTCGCTTCTACTTTTTTTATCATGCTCATCGAAGAGACTCTTGTCTATGAAGATATTTCAACTGTCAGACCTTGCATTAGACCTGCATTGTGTCTCGCCACATGGCTCTGTTCTGGGCAAGTTGTTCAATCTCGATGTTGGAGCTGATACCTGCTGTTGTTGCCCCTCATTATAATGTTGTTTTTAGGAAGTGATTGTTGTTATTTTTGTAATCTTGTGTAGTGGACCTAAAACCTGGTGCTATTTTTATTTCCCTGACTCATCAATTCCTCGTAGCATTCAACTGTTAATTGGAAATTAATGCATTATGTCACTAGTGTATGGCAAAGGTCACTGGTGTACAGCCAAGCTGTGATATCCTGCACCTTTTGGCTAGACACATCCACCTTCAGCATAGATAGATTTGCTTATTAATTTTTGTCTGGACAGCAGCCATTTTTTACCTACTTTTTTTTACTTTAAACTGCAAAGGATTTTTTAACTTGTGCAAGTGCACACTGGAGAGGTAGGGTTTGACCCCAACCAATGGCTTCCAGTTCACCCAGCCGGATTTTTTTCTGGGAAAGTAAAACAGCACGGGCGTAATACCGACCACATTACCCCAAAAATCATGTGCAGCGGGTCTGTAAAATTTATGGTCACTAACACCATATTCCCTATATGCCACTTGGTGTGACGGGGTACTTTACTTTTTTTTTTTTTAAGTGCACATTGGACGTCCTGTTTTTCACCATTTTCTTTGAGGTCTATACATTGGTTCTCACTATCCAGAGACCAGGAGAGGGTAAGCCACTAGAAAACTATGGATTCAATTTTTGAAAAATTTCCATCACCTGTGGTGAGGATCAAACCTGGGACATTCCTGTCCAAAGGCCAACGTCTTACCTCTGGGCCATCCAGCCTTCCTCTCGACTCAAACAACTGGGTCACATAAATGTTTAACTTGGTGTATATTAGATTATATAATGATATACAGTGATGATATATTTGTACCACATGTTCTTTTAGTGTATATTAGATTATATAATGATATACAGTGATGATATATTTGTACCACATGTTCTTTTAGTGTATATTAGATTATATAATGATATACTGTGATGATATATTTGTACCACATGTTCTTTTAGTGTATATTAGATTATATAATAATATACTGCAATGATATATTTGTAGCACATGTTCTTGTCACCAGGGTCTCTGTATGGTGCTGGATGCTGTGTGTGTGGAGGGAAATATTATACTAGAGCCATACCTTGATAACCTACTGAATATTCTGTTTACCCAGGTAGTTTATTTGTTTCTGTTGTCTAATTTGTTTTCATTACTACACCTTTTCTTTGTCACCCATTACACCTCATTATCACCCATTACAACTCAATATCACTAACATTTTCTTAAAGTCCTCAAACAGTACCACAGCCTATCAAAGTCACGTTAGTGATGTGGTTACTACACTCATCTACTGACCAGGTGGTCAGAGATTCAACTCCTAGTTTCTGGAAGGCTCCTTTTTCCTGGAGAGAATTGGCATAGAAATACAGAGCTGCTGTAAAGCTGATAAGGATTATTTTTTTTTTAATGTACAAAATTGTTTTGCAACATTTTCACATTTTTAATTGTAAAAAAAAATGTAACTGCTTCAACACTCACCTAACTTTAAAAACAGGGCTCAATAATTTACCATGGAAAGTAGTGCCCATGACATCATCTCTAAATATAACTCTGCCATGCTTGAACCTTGATCTTCTGGGTTTTTGGAGGAGTGTTTGGTATTGGCTACCACTCTCTTCCATCTTTCTCTGTCTGATGCAGATTTGTTTGTGTTAATAAACATTACAGTTAAAACCTGTCCAATCTATTGTTCAGTTGATGGTTCTTCTTCTTCTATCCTTCCTCTATTGCCATTAGTGTCAAAGGACGATACAATCTGTGATTCTTTGCTCTTCTGTTGGCCTCTTCTGGTGTTATCCCTCCTAGTGACTCTAGTATTCCCTTTATCCATCTCTTTCTCTGTCTTCCTCTTAATCTGGTGTTTTTGTAGTGTTTGTTTATGGCTCTTTGAGTCATTGTTAGTTCTTTTTGTCTTGTTATGTGGCTGAATTAATTTATCTGTTGTTTCTTTATGTATTCGATGGCTGGTTCAATTTCGAGTTTCTTCCTCAGGTCAGTGTTTCTTACTCTGTCCCTTAAGCTGTTTCCTGTCATTCTTCTGACACATTTCATTTTGGTGGACATTATCTTTCTTATTGTTCTAGAGTCTAGCGTCCAATTCTGGCACTGATAGCACAGAGTTGATAGAAAAATTTATTTGTATATTGCCCTTTTTGCTTCCGTAGTTATTGCTTTGTTTTTCAATAGTGTTGATACTTGGCCTATAACTTGGCATGCTTTCTTACACCTTATACCTATCTCTGTCTCTAGTTATTGTTTTGTGTTAACGTGCTGCCCAGATATTTAAAATTGTCTACGTGTTTCAGAGTTGTATTATCTATTATGATGTTTAGTTGATGGTTACAGAGAAGTATTTTGGCCCCAACACCTTGTACTCCATGCATCAATGACACGCCAGATACTGTCATTTCCTTTTATTATTTAAAATGACTTTACAAACAATATCAGAGTTACCACCAAAGGGGCAGACTAGTTTACATTTTGAAGGGGTAAAGGAGTTTATATTTAGAGTAAAGGAAGCAGCAGTGTAGAGCAGTAGTTAATAATTTTTGTGTGTGAGCCTGATGTGCCAGGAAATTAAATCATACTGGAAATAATTTGGAATATATGGAATTGTGAATAAGAAAATAAATAGAAGTGTGGTAATTTTTGTTATTTAATATTGAACTGTTTCCTCAAAACTATTCCAGATTTTTCAACCTGTGGACTACACCAATCCCTTCAGCATTAAAAACCACAATGAGGTTTTGAGGTCATTTGCAATTATAGGTTTGTTTTTTATTAAAACCTTTATTGGAAGATTTGCTTAAATGATAATTCTTATTTCTAATCTCTATTTTTTAAAAATTACATCTTGTATTTTTTTTTTTATTCAGAAAAATGTTCAATATCATTTTAAAATTACTATTGCCAGTCACATCTTCTTGGTCGTTCTTTTTTTTTTTTCTTTAACCTCTGCAGTTTGTTTCTTTATAAGAAACTCATAAATGAACTGAACATTTGCATGATTTGACAGCAGCAGTTTGTTTCTTTATAAGAAACTCATAAATGAACTGAACATTTGCATGATTTGACAGCAGTAGTTTGTTTCTTTATAAGAAACCCATAAATGAACTGAACATTAGCATGATTTGACAGCAGTAGTTTGTTTTTTTTATAAGAAACCCATAAATGAACTGAACATTTGCATGATTTGACAGCAGTAGTTTGTTTCTTTATAAGAAACCCATAAATGAACTGAACATTAGCATGATTTGACAGCAGTAGTTTGTTTCTTTATAAGAAACCCATAAATGAACTGAACATTTGCATGATTTGACATCTACAGTTTGCTTCTTTATAAGAAATCCATAAATGAACTTAACATTAGCATGATTTGACATCTACAGTTTGCTTCTTTATAAGAAACCCATAAATGAACTGAACATTTGCATGATTTGACAGCAGTAGTTCTATTTAGCAACTTATTTGATATAATGGGAGTGTTTTTCTTCTTCATCTTCTGTTCTGGATGACATAAATACAATGTCATGTCTGCATATCTTGTATCATTTCTTGTGGTTTTCATCTGCCGAGATGATACAAAATTCAAGATAGGCACCTCAACTACTTGTACATGTGGACAGGCACCCCAGACTGCCGAACACATACTTCAAGACTGCACTGAATATAGTAGACTGAGGAAAATCTATTGGCCCATAGATACAACACTACAGACAAAACTATATGGGCCACTGCAAGAATTACAAAAGACAGTAAAATTTATACAGGAAACGACATTGCAGATATAGACAATACTTCAGGCGAACGAAAGATAGATAGATTCTACCTCTATTGTTCATGGTCTCTCCTCCTCTGTATTTTGCCCCTACTCAATGTGTGTTCCAATTCTCCTTTCTTAACATGTCCTATTTGCTCAAAGAGACTGCTCAGTTATGGACATTTCCAGAGAGCAGTGAAGGAAATTCTTTCAACAAATAACTAATAAATGATGATCTTATTTGTTTCTTTTATTTTAACATTTAAAATTTGTCTCATTTTTTTCAGCTCGAGCATTTTCTGGCAAATTGGTGGGAGTTCTGCTGGGAAAACTTGAATCCAAAGATGAGAAAACCAGGATTGGCATTTTATCTATCTTTAAGCATGTCATAAATGCTGCTGGTAATGAAAATCTGACCACATTATATTAGTGACTTATTTTAATTATAACAGAGTCTAACAATGAATTGATATCTTACATTGTGACATTATGTATTCATAATAAAGTATAGTTTCAGAATTTTAAATAGATTTAGATGAATATGTTTTAGTTTGGCGCAGAACACAGTGCAACGTTTTAACAGGTATTCAAGCGAAGTGGATCTAACAGGCTTAAACAGACAGCTGTCTTCGTACGAGAGTCTGGAGTCCTACTCTGATTGAGTCCTGATCGCAGAGAGAGAGAGAGAGTTTGAAAATAAATAAATGTAATTATGGACCAGACAGATAAATCACAATAGAAAAGAGAAGAGTGCTCTTCAACAACACAATCTTCTTTCCAAAGTTGTGCTATTAATGTCAGACTAGACACACAATTTTAGAACAATCAATAAGATAAATACCACCTAAATGAAAGGTGTCAGACATTTTGTTGGAAATCAAAATTAGAAATGGATAATTAAGAAGACAGGGATCATCTCTGCAGTAGAATATATAAAGTAGCAACAAATGAAATGGTATTGTCTTGTAACAAGGCAGGAACAACAAAACACAATTCAGACAACAATCAACAAATGCTACATAAACAATAAAATGAGAGGACCTCCACAGAAAAGATGGATAATCAAAATATCAGAAACATTTCCTACTGGCATATCTACTTCAATTTCTCTGCTTTTACTTTTCCTTGATGATATATTAACAAAGTAATTAATGATTGAAATGCTGTGTTTGCTGAATAAAAACAACTTTCATTATGGAATACTTAAAGTCTGGCCCAATTGTACATTTCAACAACTTTTTTTTGTCAGGTTTTTTTTTTTTTTGGTTTACCTCTCTTTAGCCTAACTTCTATCTATCTATCTATTGTCCTTTCGAGCCGAAGACGGCACATAGGGTAGGACCACAATCTCAAAAACAGAAACCCCGCGTGCCAAAATGGTACATATTGCAGAGATCACTGCTTCTAAAATCTATGGCTCTGTTTCCATAACAATACTTTTTACAATGACAGCTTGTCAAGCCTAACTTCCAGTCACTAAATTGTCATTATGGTTTCATGATCTCTTCTGAGTATTCAGCTTATCTAGTTCTATTGCCAGCCTAATATCAATGTGAGTGTTTCACTTAAGTTTCACTTATTGAACGGTTCTTGATTATCATTATAGTTTTGCCAAATATTCTGACAATACTTTTAAGGCAGGGTTGTGGAACATATATTAATTTTTCGTATATAGTCTTGTGAGCTCTGTCTTACATTCCTTGAATAAGACAATATCTGGCACATTTGAAGAGTGAAAAGGAAGATTAAATAACTTTTCAAATAAATCATCAACATTGGAATTATATTTAATGGCTTTTGTTTCACGAACAGTGGCAGCTATGGAGGACAAGAAGGAAGTGGTCGTCTCAGGACTGAAAGGTCTCTGCAGTGAGACCAACAACAAGGTATATTTCTATCAACATCAGCATGACCTTTTTATGCAAGAACATCAATTTCTACTCTTCTCTATTCTGCTTGTATATCATTTTCTTTCTCTTATTACTTTGTTACATATTTTAATTCCATTTTCTTAATGCTCATTTCATCATCATTAAGTGCCATACCGGTTGGCATAGGCGATTATGTTCTTCCACAATCTTCTATCTATCATGCATCACATCAATTTTGTTGTTGACCGTCTTCCATGCCATGACATCAAGCTATCTAGTATTTTCTATCTTAGTTGTCCGCGATCTCTCCTTCCCTGTATTTTGCCAGTTGTAAACAAGTATTCCAACTTTCTTCTTCTCATGATGTGCCCAAAAATGTTGATTGTCTTTTTCTGATATTTCTTAGGAGCTCTCTTTTTGTGTTGGCCTCTTTGAGAATTTCCTCCTTGGTATTTTTAGCTGTCCAGGGAACTTTCAACAATCTTCTGAGAAATCCCATCTTTGTGGCCTCTAATCATTTTTTTTATTTGTTTGTGTACTGTCCATGATTCACTTCCATAGGTCAGAATTGGCTCTATTAGAAACTAATAGAAAGACATATTTTGTATATTTGATATTTGTGATTATTTCCTCTTGTTTATTGTCCCCTGCTGTAACCTGCTGTATTATATTGTATTCAGGTGAAGAAGATGTTTGCACAAGTGATCATAGCCATGGCCCATCATGGATATCTTGGGCTAGAAGGCAGCCACCACATGGTTGAGTTCATTGTCAAACAGTGTTCTTTGGAAGATGAGCCAAAAGTAGGTGTACCAATTTGTGTACAGTCTTCTTCATTTACTCTTGAATCACATCTTCAGCTGGATCCTTCTGTGTGTTCCAGTACTTATCTCTGCTCCAGATTCTCTTCATTGTTACTTTTGTCTGATTAGTTACAGCAATCCCAAATACTTGAAGTATTTCACTTGTTTTGATACAACAATCCCAAATACTTGAAGTATTTCACTTGTTTTGATACAACAATCCCAAATACTTGAAGTATTTCACTTGTTTTGATACAACAATCCCAAATACTTGAAGTATTTCACTTGTTTTGATACAACAATCCCAAATACTTGAAGTATTTCACTTGTTTTGATACACCAATCCCAAATACTTGAAGTATTTCACTTGTTTTGATACAACAATCCCAAATACTTGAAGTATTTCACTTGTTTTGATACAACAATCCCAAATACTTGAAGTATTTCACTTGTTTTGATACAACAAACCCAAATACTTGAAGTATTTCACTTGTTTTGATACAACAATCCCAAATACTTGAAATATTTCACTAGTTTAGATACAACAATCCCAAGTACTTGAAATATTTCACTAGTTTAGATACAACAATCCCAAGTACTTGAAATATTTCACTAGTTTAGATACAACAATCCCAAGTACTTGAAATATTTCACTAGTTTAGATACAACAAACCCAAATACTTGAAATATTTCACTAGTTTAGATACAACAATCCCAAGTACTTGAAATACTTCACTTGTTTAGATAAACAATCGCAAATACTTGAAATATTTCACTTGTTTAGATACAACAGTCCCAAATACTTGAAATATTTCATTAGTTTAGATACAAAAATCTCAAATACTTGAAATATTTCATTAGTTTAGATACAAAAATCTCAAATACTTGAAATATTTCATTAGTTTAGATACAAAAATCTCAAATACTTGAAATATTTCACCAGTTTAGATACAAAAATCTCAAATACTTGAAATATTTCATTAGTTTTGATACAAAAATCTCAAATACTTGAAATATTTCATTAGTTTTGATACAAAAATCTCAAATACTTGAAATATTTCACTAGTTTAGATACAAAAATCTCAAATACTTGAAATATTTCACTAGTTTAGATACCAACAAACCCAAATACTTGAAACATTTCACTTGCTTTAACTCTTTGTTGTAGGAGAAATGTATTTAAATGTCTAAAAGATAAATAATTGTGAAAGATATTAAATGTAAGTAATGTTGCTGTTAATGATATTGATAATTGAAGAAATAGAGGAATTATGTTCTGTACTGCTACTTGAAGGTGATTTAATGAGAACTTTACTATTAGCAGAGCAAGCGCTCAGCAGACCCTGAGTATGTCAGCAACCAGGCCCTGAGAGGTATGTGTGACAACATCCTTCAGTTAGTCACTACCACCATAGAAAATATGGAAAGTGTGAGTAATTTGTGGTCATGATTGTTGTAGACATATTGAGTTTATGGTTAGATATATTCTTTATATGCTCAATACCATTTTATGTTAATTTTTTTCTTCTTTCTTCTTTACTCTGTCTCTTATTGTGGATAATGCGAAGGAATAAATCATTGAGCAAGCACTCACAACAAGATGGAGATAGGGGTAATTATTATTGTAATTATTATAATGTGTAGTTAAGATGAACCAAAGATAAAATCATTGTTACACAAGGCTACCTCCTTATTGAGAATGGAGGTTGAGATAGTTGCTGTCGGTGTGCTGCATTTCTGAAATAATTTTTTAAAAAGCAGTTGTTGTGTTATGCTCTCAGTCTATGTTTTAAATAGTTGCACCATCACAGACAAAATACAAATGATATATTGTAACATTAACTTTAAGTAAAATTCCTTTGTGCTTATGTACATTAATTATGAAAGAAATACAAGTAACATTTTGTTACAAGCTTCATACACAAAATACAGGTGACCAATGACATATTAATTCTCAAAGACAATATTTTTTTTTAAATTATTATTTTTTTTTTTTTTTGCGTTTGCCAGCCACAATAGCCAAACACTGATCTGAAAAATGGCTGAAAGATACGATGGTCAGAATTTACGTAGGTGTTGGTTACTTGATTAATAGACAATAGGGCAGGTAGGATTTAATTGAACCAAAAGGAGCCTAACAGTGAAAAATTAGAAAGTGGATCTTATAAGGATGGATGAAAGGATGTGTCCTATAGGGTTTGGTGAGAGAGAAAAAGAGAGAAGACAGGGATGGCAGGGGGAAGAAGAGCAGGAGAGGTAATAACAATAATCCAGGGAGGAATAAAGATAGGACACCGGAAAGAATAATTAATTTGAAACAATTGGATATTTAATTTTACATCTTCATGTCCAGGTTCTGTGGCCATACTTGTTGGAGCTTCTAATTCCTGAGCAGTACACATCAGCTGTAGGAACAGTCTGCCGCTCTCTGGGTTTTTTGTCCAATAAGAAAAGAGCTGAGAGTGCTTCAGACTATGAAATAGACTTTGAGACAAACCGTAAGTGTTC
The DNA here is from genome assembly GCA_032433765.1 of Megaustenia siamemsis. Lineage (NCBI taxonomy): Eukaryota > Metazoa > Mollusca > Gastropoda > Stylommatophora > Ariophantidae > Megaustenia > Megaustenia siamemsis. Next base: position 72,528,638 of record JAVIAB010000106.1, on the reverse strand, counting down.
CAATGAAGATTGTTTATAATTACTTCCATACACTGACTTTCAGCAATATGCAAATAGAATGAATGGAAGGGATACAAAACAAGACAATTCACATCATCCTAGGATGCACAAAAGATACTGAGTGTAGGACAATGCATAACCTCCTTTATTTTCCAACCTAAAATTCAATGACTTTTGGTCTGATTCATTCTTGGTGAGATCCAGGTGGAATGATAAGGATGTTCAACAGTGAGATGCCTCCATCATTTTTAACTTAACCAATTAAAGAGTTTCAGATTACATTTGATTTAATGCAGCAAATATAAATTTTCATTCAAAACAGTGGTGGTTTGGCAAACACTTTTGTTGTCAAGGAAGTCACAGCAGAGCAGTAAACTGGACCAATGAAGACAAATGATTGAGATCAATTCTGTCGTTGGTTTCTAGGTTCACCTAAATTTAAATAAGTCATCATCATCATCATCATCATCATCATCATCGTGTGCCTTCTCCGCAACGAAGGTTGGCTACCATGGATCGCCATTCCACTCTGTTTCTTGCTTTGATGGTGCAGGCTGACATAGATTGACTTGACCATCTTTTGATGTTACTCGTCCATATTAGTCTTGGTCTGCCTCTGCCTCTTTTACCTTGTATTTTTCCTTCCAATATTACTTTTAGTAGGCTGTTGTGTCTTTTAACAAGCCCCAAAAATTTCATTTGTCTTGTCTTAATTGTATTTAGTAGTTCTCTTTTTATTTTCAGTTGTTTTAAAACTTTATCGTTTGTTATCTTTTGTTTCCATCCAATTCTACCTATTCTTCTATAAATCCACATTTCAAAGGCTTCAATTTTCTGTTCTGTTTTCTTGTCTAATGTCCATTTCTCTGCACCATACAGGAATGAGTACCTGATTTTTATGGGAAATGAAAGAAGACACTGCTTAATACTGGTCACATTAACCTAAATGTTAATGGTAATAAAAAAAAATATTGGCACTAATACTATGCTCCCTATACACCATAGGATGTGACAAGATTCTTTCTTCACTTTTTTTTTTTGTCGGCATAAATTTGTCATTCACTTGGTTTGTGGTATATTCATGATATCATTAAGCAAAGAAAGTAAAGGTTCCCTCCCCTGCCTCGCTAGGTGATGAGGAATATGATGTTAGTAATCACTTTTTTCCGTGACCACTTAACATTTTTGGGTCATGTGGTCGGTATCACGCCAGGCTGCTTTTACCTCCCAGAAAAATCTCTATTACCCATGGGTACTCTGGGTGAACCCCAAGGCCTTGTCAGTAAAAACAAACTCCTCCACTTTTGGGGATCAAACCCAGCCCCTTCTGATCACAAAGCAAGCACGTTAACCAGTCAGTCAGGACTTCCGTTTCCAAGATGGCGGAACTAAGTCACGTTCTCTCTATCGCTGCAGAAATTGCTTTGGAACCTTATCAATTTCGGGTTTCCGTTACAATTTTCTGCATTCCAGTCGAAATGATGTTCTACTTGTCATATCTGCGCCATTGAATTGGCATTGCACGCACGGCAATACTCCGTTTTGACAAATCAAGTGTTGTGAATGCGCCTTCCACCTCTAATGTTGATCTGCGATTTACGTCACACTGAGTGCTGTTCAATGACCGGTTGATGGAGATGCTTGCCGCAAGTTATTTACAATTTCCAACACATTAATGTGGTGGGCTCCGTCAAATCAGCCGAAGTTTTATCTCTTTGGGAAGTTTGCACCATGTTTCATTCGTTGTAGACTGCATTCACTAGAGTAATCATGAATACATGGGTCGCAGCCATATTGTGCGTGCTACGTCATCATATTGTTTCATCGTGTGTCCCAAGACCGACCATGCGCTAATCTTGCGATCTGTTGTTTGGTGTGCAACGGGGATAATCTGACGACGAACTGTGTTTTGTATGTTCGTAGTTGGAGTCAAACACGATGTCCTAACATCATCAAGCGCCATACATTTAAATACTATGACGATCATCATTTTCAGGAGGACGTGATATTTCGGGCAATGTGGTGGATAGGCGGCAGGAACCAGTGAAGGCTATGTCTAAAAAGTGTTCCTTGTTGCAGTTTCCTCATATTCCAAGTCTGGCTTGTTGCAGGAGCTACTGAGTTAAGCGCTCCGTGCACACTGTGAGCTGTGTGTTTCATCCGTTTTGATCATGTTCCGATATTCCAATTGCTTACGATGAATGATGATATCATATGACAGGGAACAGTTGGCTGTGTTAACTTTCTGTGCGGTTTCGCTTATGTCTTTTGCCGTATGCTGAGACTGCTATGATGGGGACTACAGCTACCTTTCTTGTTTGGGAGATGAGTTAGTAATTCGGATGATTCCACTGGCACGGACGGTTGAGCAATTATGGATTTTAATTCGTTTGCAGTGATACTGGGGCCTTCCATAACCAAATTAACCCGTCAGCCACTGAGAATCCAACTCATAATAAACTTATTATTTGAAGAAATGCAATTGTAATGAAATAAAGTGTTATCAATGTTATTGTAGCAATGTATTGTTGAAATAATTTTTCTGGTTTTTCATTGAAAACTAGGCATACTATTTTAAAAAGACTAAGGCTAAATTTACATTTTGTTATTTTTGTTTTCTTTTTTCTTTTCAGCCAACGTTCCAAAACCACCAAATCTGATCGCAAGAATGCTGGTAATTCACTTACTTTTAAATTTGCTTTCTCTTTTAACTATATTTTTTAGTCTGTGGATAACTTATATTGTCACATACTATTGCTGCTAAAATTAATCCTACTCTTATGCATTTAGTTACAGAAAATGGTTCATGTTATAATGATGGAAAGTAAAAATTAAAAGTTTTTGCCTCAACATCTAAAAAACAGATAAAATGGTTACAACAAAAGACGTCACCTAAATGCACAATTAAACTAAATGAGATGGTATGAAAACAAGTCAATGAATTCAGTCACCCAGGAACAATGTTAACTTCAGAGATTAGATATACAGTAGAGATCAAGTAAAAAATAGCCCAAAAGCTGCATGCCAAAAAATATTAAAAATGTTATGTAATCCATTTTTTTCAATGGAGATATGAACAACAGAAGTGATAAACAGCTGCAGATATCAGAATTGATGAATCAGAATATAAATAAGAACAAAATAACTGCCAATCAGGCAACAGATTAAGAATAGGAAATGGAGATGGATTGGATACACACTAAGAGAACCTGATGCCAGCACAGTGAGACATGCAAGATCCTGGAATCTACAAGGAAAATGAAAGTAGGGAAGGTTAGGAATGCATGGAGAAGAGAAATCATGGAAACCTTCAAGATCATTGGCCTAGTCTTGAAAGAATTAGAACAAATGTCCAAGACTATGAATAGAGAGACCTTGTCTGTGGTCTATGCTCTAAAAAGTAATCTAAAGACTTTCTTTTGATTTGACTGATTGAGATGCATCTTCTCATTGACAGTCTGTGCCTTTTCTTCCTTGGAAGCAAAGTACACCACATATCATCGACCTTCATGTCTACCTACATTGTTTAATCTTTAATGTTCATTTTTTTGTTTTGTTTTACTTTTTTTCTTCTCTGATGTGTTTTACTTTTGTTAAGAGTACTTGTGTCCCAAGCCATACACACAACAGAGAAGAATAAGAATCTAACAGATTTTATGATTTCTTTCATATAACATGATTTTTGAACACAAAAGTGATTTATCTTGATACAGTTTATTTTTGGGTTTGAAGGTGTTGGCAGGACGACCAAGAAATGGTCGTGAAAGGGGTCCACATGTCCTTAACCTCATGAAGGGGATTTCCCCCATCCTCCATGAGCGTATTGCAGGATTGTGGGATGCTGTGATCCCCAAGCTGACCAGCTACCTAGAAGGTGGGTTCATTCTCTTGTTATAACTGTCAACTTTTTTCTTTCCAAAATAAATTCCATGCATGTTATAATATATGACAGTCATTATCATTTCTTTCTATCTTGTTTTTTTTTATTATTTGTCAGACATTGTCATGATATCCCTCATTTGTCAGCAGAATTTGAGACAGCTAAATCTTCTTTGAAACAGCCAATCTTGTTCAAAATATGCATTTTGTGATTTTAAAATTATGATCTACGGATACTCTATATATAACTCATTCATTTTTATACTTTATAGAATATATGTGTTTGTATATATGCATATATGTGTTCACTTCACACTAGTAACAACATAAAGTAAATTAATTAAATAAACAAGTATATAAAGCTGTTAATATTCTACTTGGGCACATAAGATAAAGGTTAGGTTGTTTGAATTAAAAAAACCATAGCAAAATTATCAACAATACAACTAATTGCAGAAAATATAAAGTAAGACAAACCTCTACAATTCATTATTATTCAAACTTCTAAAAAAAAAAAAACGAATGAAATAAGAAAAATATTGATTTCATTTGAATTATATGATGTTAAGATAATTTAGTTGGCAAAAAACAGAATGACTTGGAAAGTGTTTGTTGAAGACCTATGCTCCACTGGGAGCTAAAAAGGTAGAAGAAGAAGAAGATAATTTAGTCTGCTTTTGAATCAAGGAAGCAACACATAATTATATAATAATCAGTTTGACATAGATAAAATAAAACACACAAAAAGACCTACATAATCACATAACATTAGTCCAATAACCTTGGTGACCCTTTGAGCACTCTTGATAGTGATTTCACAATTTGCTTCAAACCCCTACATGATTAAGAGCAGCTTTTTTGAGAAAGAGAAATTGGCCCTCAATATCAAGGTTACCTACAGATTGGTGAACAGTGGAGTATTTGTATATCTAGTCTGTGTAAAGTTTAGACTTGTGTGATGGGTAGTTTTGGTGCTGATGCGAAGGAGGGTGGCATTATGTTTTGATGTCTGGACACCTGAGCAATGTCTCGGTGGTTGCCTCAGGGGTCCCTTTAACATCTGTTTTGTTTAATGAAACACTGCCAGCTTAGTGCAGTTGAATAGTTTGGTGCCTGGAGAAACTCTCGCCTTTGCAGATGACATTATAGCATATGTCCACGGGTGGAATAGAGCAAGAATGGCTAGACGGCTGAAAAAAAATATGAATCAGATAACCACTTGGCACAATGATAGTAATGCACTCATAGACTCAAAGAAGGCTTCTGTCATGTGGGGTTCATTGAATAATAGAAAGGTTAAGGACACCCTCCCTGTCATCTGCAGCAATGGTGTATACTTTGAGATGGGTCACACTCTTAAATATTTGAGAATAACTTTTGATGGGAGCCTTTCATTTACTCACCACATTGGCAGTGTTATTCAAAAGGCAGGGAGGAGAGTCAGTGTGATCAAGATTATGGCCAAGGCAAATCTCCCGCAGTTGTAGTTATTCTTGCTTATGCAATCTTTGGTACTGGGTTTGGCTTTTGGTATGCTCACTCTCTCGTCAACTCAGATCACAAGTTTGAAAAGGGTTCAAAACCTTTGAGCAATACTTGACTACACTAGAGATACACGAATCCAATCAATAAGGTACCATCTGGACTTGTCAAGCATTGTCACAAGTATGCTCAGATCATAGAAATGAAGACTTTACTATTATTTGTAGCAATCTGATCTATGTCCTAAGGGAGATATTTTTGCTTTTCCATAAGACCTACATTACAGTCAGAAGGTGTTCATCAGGGTCAATGAGCAACCAAACCAAAATAATCAACTAACGACAAGTTCTCCTAGTCCATATCAATAAGTCACATCATCCACATAACATAACTGTTGCCACACTAGTTCAACCCATTGTCAAAATAAAGATATACATTTTAGAGTTGCAATGCTCCTAATTACTAACATTGTGCTATGAATCTCAAATGTACACATTATAGGCAATAAAGCAAAAGAAATATCATAAGTGTTGAAATAAGTTGTCTCTAAAAACAAATAGTGAAGGTTGCATAAAATTACAAAAATCTAGAGCAAAGATGAGTGGGTGTAACAACCAATGTGAAATATATCCAGGAATCTATTGAAGCTAAATGGTTTGGGCTTGCAATATGTCTATCAGCAAACAGCATCCCATATCAAGTATTAACAATCATATGTACTAACAGAGGGGAAGGAAGAACTCCAGAAAGATATAGATGAGCAAAATTTGTAATGCCACATAAACAACTGGGTATGAAGAACAAAACAAACAGTTCTAATCTTCTTCTACAAACACTTCGTTTTTCCATAACCTTGTTTGGTACAAGAACAGAACAGTTTTACAATATTTTTTCCCATATACAACACTATCATACATGTTTAACTCTTCATTGATTTGTCAGTTCTTACATTCTATTTGCACTTACAACAGATATGAAGTTTATTTGTTGGATGAACAACTCCATACAATTCATCCCATATTTCTGAAAAACATGAAACTTTGACACATTGGACAAAGTTGCATTGCATCTCTGTATCTGGATTATTAGAAAGTACCACATTTTATGGTTCACATTTGTGCTATCAACACCTTTCAAATGTTCTATTTGGATGTAGCTTAGCTGTTACTTTAGTTGCATTTATCTTCATGTATTGATGGATCTAGCCTTATAAATAAATTGGTTTGGTTTCATAATGATGGCATATATGTATGTGTGTATATATATATATATATATGCACTACAATGTTCAATACAAATTATCTCTTGCATGTATGTATGTTTAGGAAAATATGTTTATTTGTTTACTTATCCCAATATCTGATCATTCCTTTTAAACAATATTTAACAAACATTAATAGTTCTGTATGCATTAAAGTTAAAAAAAAGCCAAGTGTTATGCCACTTGGTTTATAGGGAGTATAGTGTTAATGACAATAATTTTTACAGACCTTCAGCACATGATTTTTGGGGTAATACGATCGGTGTTATGCCCATACCACTTTACTTTCTCAGAAAAAAATCCAGTACCCATTTAAGGCTGGGTGAACCTGGAAGCAAGCAGTTAATCAGGATTGTACCTGACATCTTGTCCTTTGTAGTCCAGTTACCTAACCTCTGAGCCAAGGCTCCTCCCATATGCATTAAAGATTGTCTTAATTAAAATTTCCATTAAATGAAATGTCTACCATATTCCCTTCTTCCTTTCTCTGTGCCCCAAACAACTACTACTCTTTATTGTCGGCTCATTAAATTATGTTAAATTAATGTAGATGTGTTGTGTTGTCATTTACAGCAAGCTGCAATATTTTGTGCCTTTTGGCTTAACACATCCAATTTTAGCAAAGCATTTGTGGCTACCAGTTGTCTTCCTTTTTCAATCCCTAATCGCTTGGCCAACCTGGTTAGTCGGGGGTGTGGTGTGTGCGTGCGTGCGTGCGTGCATGCGTGCATGTGTGAAGGGACTATCTGGGATATGACTGCTGCATTTGAGCCTGATTGTTCATGAAATGTCCAGCATATATATCATCAGGTCATATGTCCTTTGCAGAATATTGTATTCACCAGAGCCCATTTGAAAGAATTTCTGCCTCTAGTCAGATCTCCTACTTCTTCTGTTGTCACGTTCAAGGTCCCTTGATGTTTTGAAACCACCTTCTTCTTGGTCTACCCATGATGCATCACCCAGGAACCATGCCTTTTATTATTGTTCTTTCCAGTCCACTGTGTCTTTTGACGTGGCCACAGTACTTTAGTTTCCTCTGTAGAATGGTGTTTAAGCCAGTTCTTTTTCATGTTTAAATCTTTTAATATGTCTTCTTCATCGCTTTTTTTCATTATCCAGGGTATCTTAAGGATTTATCTGTAGCATGTGATAGATGAGAATCTAGTCAGTAGAAAACTTTTGATAGAATCTGTATATGACTGGAGGGGAATAGCGCTCTTCATGCACACACAAAAGGGTACATAACTGTATCTTATTATTTTAAAATATATTGCCAATCAACCACTAATATCGTCAGAAATCAAGAAAAGTCGATGGTCATATGTTGGACATGGGATGAGGAGAGATAATAACCGAATAACAAAGCAAGCCCTCATGTGGGAAACAACAGGTAAGAGGAAAAGAGGAAGACCCAGAGAGACACTGAGAAGAACATTGATGAGAGAGGCAAGAGCAGCAGCAATCGGCTCCCTCAGTGAGATAGCATTGCTTGCACAGAACAGAGACAGATGGCGAGATTTGATAAAAGATCTTTACAAGGATTGAAAACTGCTAGAATAAAAATTTAGATAAGAGAAAGAGTATCTAGGTCTATGCCTTATGGGCCAATCGCTCGAAAGATCAATAGATAGATAGATATATGCTGAAGCATTTTTGTACTGCATTGTTCTAACTGTAGTAGTTCAGTGTTCTCGTGGCACTACGTAAATGTTTATTCACAAGCAATAAATATGTTTGACAACTTGATCATAAAACACTTTTGGCTGTGCCACTTCAACATGTTATTAAAGGCAAGTTGCACAAACAATATTTAAATTTAATTTCAAGGACCAAAGCACAGAAAACAGACTTATGGCAGTGATTTTGGTAGGTATTTTCTCCAATAGCTAAGTGGGTGTAACAATGCATGAAGCTAAATGTAATACTAATTTTTATTCTGGTGAAGCGATGTTCTTGTTTTATACTCCTACACCATGAGTTTTTTTATGCAAGCATTTATTTTTGGTTCGGTGTTTATTGTTGCTTTTTATTTTACTTCACTCACGGCTTTAATTGGGTGAACAAATGTTGCTTACTTTCATTAATAATGCATTCAACAGAAAATGTAGATTTTATGTAATCAAAGACAATTGTAAGATAGAACCACATCCTGCATCACATACATGGAGTGGCAACAGTTGACAATTAAGATAGTTCATTTACTTTATAGATGATGGTTCATTTAGTTCATAGAAGATAGTTCATTTATTTTATAGAAGATAGTTCATTTATTTTATAGAAGATAGTTCATTTATTTTATAGAAGATGGTTCATTTATTTTATAGAAGATAGTTCATTTACTTTATAGATGATGGTTCATTTAGTTCATAGAAGATAGTTCATTTATTTTATAGAAGATAGTTCATTTATTTTATAGAAGATGGTTCATTTATTTTATATAGAAGATAGTTCATTTAGTTCATAGAAGATAATTCATATATTTGATAGAAGATAGTTCATTTAGTTCATAGAAGATAATTAATTTAATTTATAGAATATAGTTCATTTAGTTCATAGAAGATAATTCATATATTTGATAGAAGATAGTTCATTTAGTTCATAGAAGATAATTCATATATTTGATAGAAGATAGTTCATTTAGTTCATAGAAGATAATTCATATATTTTATAAAAGATAATTCATATATTTGATAGAAGATAGTTCATTTAGTTCATACAAGATAATTCATTTATTTTATAAAAGATAGTTCATTTATTTGATAGAAGATAGTTCATTTAATTCATAGAAGATAGTTCATTAAGTTTATAAAAGATAGTTCATTCAGCTTATAAAGATAGTTCATTTTGTTTATAAAAGATGGTTCAAAAAAGATAATTCATTTAGTTCAAAGAAGATAGTTCATAGAAGATAGTTTGTGTTTAGTTTATAAAAGATAGTACATTTAGTTTATAAAATATGATTCATTTAGTTCATAGAAGATAGTTTGTGTTTAGTTTATAAAAGATAGTACATTTAGGTTATAAAATATGGTTCATTTAGTTCATAGAAGATAGTTTGTTTAGTTTATAAAAGATAGCTTGTTTAGTTTATAAAAGATAGTTAATTTAGTTTATAAAAGATAGTTAATTTAGTTTATAAAAGATAATTCATAGAAGATAGTTCCTTTAGTTTATAAAAGATAGCTCATTTAGTTTATAGAAGATAGTTCATTTGGCTTATAAAAGATCATTCATTTAGTTTAAAGAAGATAGTTCATAGAAGATAGTTCATTTAGTTTATAAAAGATAGTTCATAGAAGATAGTTCATTTAGTTTATAAAAGATAGTTCATAGAAGATAGTTCATTTAGTTTATAAAAATTAGTTCATAGAAGGTAATTCATTTAGTTCATAGAACATAGTTCATTTAGTTCATGAAATTGACTTTTCATTCAATCAAAATTCTCTGCACCTAGTTCACATATGGTGTTGGACAGATTAACAAATCTTTCAAAGTTAAAAATGAGCATATCTAGGGTGTCCCTATCAACCGTTCTTTTGATTGTTATGATTATTATAGACTTGGTATTGAGACAGACAATGGAGAATATCCCAGGAGAAACCATTTGAACAGATGGCATAGCTTTACTTGTCCATTCCTACCAATGCAAGAAAAAAACATCACAAATAAGCCAACAGGTTTAATTGAACATCATAAAGAGACAGCTAAGATTAAGAAAATTTACATCTGCCAATTAAGAATATAAAAGAGCTGTGTACATTCATTCTCTTTCTTTCTCTTTCTCACTGGTACCGAAAAGGTGTCGTGGTTTATATCATTTGTCATTCTTGAGCTGCTCGAACTGTCTGAATTAGTGATTTTCCTTTGTTGTTACATGTCTCTGTCACTGCATCTATCCATCTTCTTCTGGGTCTTCCTCTTGGTCTTTTTCCATGCATTCTCGAGAAGAACGCCCTTGATGGTGATTAGTAAGGATTCATTCTGACCAGGTGACCAAACCATTTAAGTTGTTGTTGTTCTATATATTCTTGGCAGGATTTTGTTCCTACTATTTTTCTTATGTTTTCATTTGGTATTTTATCTCATCTTGTGTTGTTTGTTACTTTTCTCAAGCATCGCATCTCACATGTATTGATCTTTCATACATTCATTACTTCTTTATTAATCGAACACCAGGGAAAAATTGAAAATGAAAAAGTGTTTTCCACTCTTACAAACTGTTGTTTAAGGAAAATTCTCATTTTGGCCACTCAAAATAAGCAACCAGGAACAGCCCAAAAGGAGCAACCAAGTGAAATACTAAGTGTGATGTCACACTAATTAACTATTGAGTTATTTGCAGGTCATCATCATTGCACTCCGAACATGTCCATAGGTGCTCAGATCCCCTCCTCTGCATGTTCCACAGTGTCCAGCAACTGACGACTCCAGTTCTGTGTTGGTTGATAAGTCTTCTTATACGCCCACTAAGTTTCTCATTTCTAGCTGTGCCCATCTTAACTCCCATCTCTTTCATCTGAAGGAGTTCCATGGAATCATTAATCAACTTTTTCAATACAGAAGGTTTTTATCAATGCAATGGAACTGATTTCAGAGACAAAATTTTTCATGGTTTTAAATATAAATCTACATATTGATATTTATCTAACACATAACATAATATATATGAATTTTTAGATAATTGAAGAAGGAATTCGATTTCACCAATACTATGATTATACATGTAAAAAGAATATGATTTCATGACAGTTTACACTACTCAGATTGAGAAGATGCACTCTGTGGCTAAACGTACATGACCAAAATTGGTATGATATACAGTGTGTCGAAACATACACAAAGAGTTAACAAAGGTGCAAGCAAGGGGAAAGTGCACAGTGATGGCAGACTAATGAAGGAGCAAACAAGGGAAAAACACACAGTGATGGCAGACTAATTAATGAAGGAGCAAACTAGGGAAAAATGCACGGTTTATGAAGGAGCAAACGAGGGAAAAATGCATAATGATGGCAGACTAATGAAGGAGCAAACAAGGGAAAAACACACAGTGATGGCAGACTAATGAAGGAGCAAACAAGGGGAAAAACACACAGTGATGGCAGACTAATGAAGGAGCAAACAAGGGAAAAACACACAGTGATGGCAGACTAATGAAGGAGCAAACAAGGGAAAACACACAGTGATGACAGACTAATTAATGAAGGAGCAAACTAGGGAAAAATGCACAGTGATGGCAGACTAATGAAGGAGCAAACAAGGGAAAAACACACAGTGATGGCAACCTAATGAAGGAGCAAACAAGGGGAAAACACACAATGATGGCAAACTAATGAAGGAGCAAACAAGGTGAAAAACACATAGTGATGGCAGACTAATGAAGGAGCAAACAAGGGAAAAATACACAGTGATGGCAGACTAATGAAGGAGCAAACTAGGGAAAAATGCACAGTGATGGCAGACTAATCAAGGAGCAAACAAGGGGAAAACACCCAGTGAGTGCAAACTAATTAATGAAGGAGCAAACATTGGAAAAACACACAGTGAGTGCAGACTAATTAACGAAGGAGCAAACAAGAGAAAAATGTACAGTGACGGCAGACTAATGAAGGTGAAAGCAAGGAAAAAATACACAGTGATGCCAGACTAAAGAAGGAGCAAACTAGGAGAAAACACACAGTTTGACAGTCTTATTAAGGAAGGGGCAAACAAGAAAAAAATGCAGTGATGTACACTAATTAATGGAGGAGCAAACAAGGAAAAAAGGCACAGTGATGGCAGAGTAGAGAAGGTACAAATAAGGGAAATATTCATAGTGATGGTAAAGTAGAGAAAGAACAAAGGAAATACTCACAGTGATGGTAGACAAGTGAATGAGCTGGATATGTTATTTACTGAGAAGAGAAACAGGAACAAGTATTGCCATGCAATGGACTAAGAGAAATGGCAACAGGAAAAAACAAAACAAAGACATCCTGTTGGAGAACTGTAGAGGACTAGATGTACAGTTTGGACCATACATGGGACATTGTGAAAGAAGGTTAGGGATGTGTGTGAGGATGGAGAGATCTTGCTATCTACAAGACATTAGCAGGTGTGTTCATTGCTGACTACTTTATTGATCCATGGTCAAGCACAATATAAATAAAAATGAAACTGCATCACAAATAGATGCTCCAACAGCTGCAGAAAATCTGGCTTTAAGACATAAAAACTAGAAGCATTTAGATAGTCAACATACAAAGATCTTGCAACAATATGTACTCGCAGAAACCAGAGTAATAAACATAGCTCAGAAATGGAAGCTTCAGTTTCCCATACAGAAAAACATACATGACTCAGAAATTAAAACATAATTTTTTTCACAAATCTTCATTGCGACAGTTGAATTTGATAAGACAGGAAGAAGACATGAATGCAAATAGGTTGACAACATACAGTGTTCCTGCAACAATGTGGACTCATAACAACCAATGGCAACGCATATGGCCAGGAAAGAAAATGTCAGATTCTGACAACTTTTTAGATATAGCAGTTATTTTTAAAACTTGAATTAATGTCCGAAGTAGCATTTGATTAAGAGTCAAGTAAACCTGTAAACTTGATTCCCATTACAAACGGTACTCATTTTAAAATTTAAATTAATGCCTGAAGCAGCATTTGATTAAAAGTCAAGTACTTCATTTGTAAACTTGTATCCCAGGCTACCATTATAACAGTTCTCATTGTTTAATAGAAATTAATGCCTGAAGCAGCATTTGTTTAAGAGTCAAGTAAACCTGTAAACTTTTATCCCAGGCTGCCATTATAACACTTCTCATTTTAAAATTTAAATTAATGCCTGAAGCAGCATTTGATTAAAAGTCAAGTACTTCATTTGTAAACTTGTATCCCAGGCTACCATTATAACAGTTTTCATTAACCTTTTTATGCCAGTTTTCAGACAGCTTTGTACTGTTTGCATTATTAATTTCATATGTTTTTTTTTTAAGTTTGTTTCCTGTGTTATACATTAATAATGATTCTTTTTAACAACTGCAACAGCTCTAATTACAAAGAAATAGGCCTACAGAGTGATTAAATTCTCATATTTGTGTGTGTTACTAAAGCTTTTTCATAACTTTGTTCATGTAAATATTTATTTTCTCACATAAGCATATATATTATATTTATAGAGAAGGTTTTGTAAAATGTGCTGGAAAAACAAGTAATTGAAATGCTTCTACTTATTTAGTTCTTTTAATATTCTAAAGATGCATTAAATACTTTCCAGTAACATTAAGACATTTAACATGTGCAATCAGTGATGATTTTTTTCTTGTCCAGTGGTTTTTCTTTATGATAATACTGTCTCCATGCACAACCATTTTATCTGTATTTGCTTGGTATGGGAAGTGAGCTCTTTCTTTGTTTCACTTTGCTGGGTTTTGGTATTCACATTGATTATTGGCTTAAATCGGGAATACAGATGTTGAAATAAAACAGCTTATACCTACAAACAGTGGGGAAGATATGCTGTTACATACATTGTTGAGTTTGGTCTACATTGAGAAATACCAGGGTGGGGATTTTCACTCAGAATAAAAGTAAAGATCATTGCAAAGTGCAATGAAGTTTACACAAGTACAAGTATTTGAATAAAAACTGAAGCACTGACTCAATTGCTTGCGCCAGGATCGGTGAACCAAAACCATCCAGACCCTGCTCCACCTCTCCGCGGTGCCTCCAGTAACAGACTAACCTGTCTAGTCTGGCCAAGCAAGCAGGGATCAAAGAGGGAAGACAACCCGGTACTCAAAAATGTCGTGCTGAAGTCGGATGTGTTGGGCCGAAAGGCGCAGATATCACAGTGTTACACTGCAAACTGCAACACAACGCAATCACGTCCACTTAACGTCCTTTTAAGGGCGGATGACGAAGAGGAAGTCTAAAGTCTACGAATACTCTAAAATACTTTAGTCATCGGGCGAACGCATCCATCCAATTGCTTTTGTGATATGTCATTAAATAGGTCAATTATTTTTTTCTTTGATTCCTAGTTCGTGTTTAGGAAATGTCAATATTAGTGGATGAGAAGTGATAGATGGTACATATAGAGATCTTCAAACTTCTTAGACTGTTGATCGTGGGCATTCATGAGTTTACGGCAATTGACAGCTCAGCTTCAAATACACTTGTTGTTGACACATTAATTATGAACAGGGGAGATAATGATCATATCATCATCATCAAGGGTCAGACCAGCTGGCGTAGGTGATCATGTCTCTCCGCAATTTTCGATCTCGACAGTTATTTATCATTTCTGTTGTTGACCTTCTCAACATTCTTCTGTAAAACCACATTTCTACAGACTCCAGTGATTTTCTTGTCTGTTGTCCTCTTGTCCATGATTCACATCCATATGTTAAGACTGGCTCACATAACATTTAAGAACTCTTTTTCTTGTTTCTATGTCAAAAATGGATTGCATAGTATATTCCTCATTTTTTGGAAAGCTGCTTTTGCCTGAGCCATTCTGCATCTCACCTCTGTTGTACATCCACCATCTGAGGTTAACAAAGTTTCCAAATATTTAAATTCATTTACCTGTTTTAATATAATTCCACTTGTCTTTATTTTGCACTGAGGTGATGTCTTTTTCTTTGTTGTTACCATTACCTCTGTCTTTTTGCTATTAAAGCTGAGTCCTTTATTTTTGCTTTCTTTCACTATAATGTCCAACATTTCTTGATGCATCATTTCTTGATTTCCAACAATGCATGATTATTCTTATCAATATCTTAGTCATGTGACTCATAAGGCTTATTGTGCGATGATCATTGCATTCAATCGCACCCGATTTCTTTGGTAGGGCTATGAATATTGATTTGAGCATGTCGTCTGGTATATATCCGCTGTTGTAGATATCATTCAATATTTTTGTTATTATTTCTATTCCAAAATCACCCATGGCTTCAATCTCTTCTTTAGTTATATTATCTGGTCCAAGAACTTTGCCTGCTTTCATATTGCGCAAGGCGTCTTCCCCTTCTTCTTTGAATATTTTTGGTCCTTCTCCATTATCCTTAATATTTAATTATGTTTGTTCATCATTATAAAGATCTTTAATTTATTCTGTCCATCATTCCATTATGCTTTCTTGTTCAATCAACAGTTTTCCTTCCTTTGATTTTAAACATCCAGTTTTTTATTGCATTTTTCTTCCTGTTAATTCTTCAATTTGTTTGTATATAGCTTTGGCATCTCCTTTTTTTTGCATTTCAATCTCTTTGCAACTCTGTTTTAGCCATGCTTCTTTTGCTTCATTGCATCTTACTACAATTTCTTTATTTAATCTCTTATACTCATCTTTATTTTCTTTATTTCCTCTTCTTGTATCCATTAGCTGCAAAATGTCATCTGTCATCCATTTCTTTCTTGAATTTGTCCTCACTGGTGGCATGAACTCTTTTGATGTTTGTTGCATTGATTCTTTTAGCATTTCCCACTGTTCAATGCTTTGTATCTTCTCTATTGCATTGTACTGGTTCTGATTTGTGATTTTATATTTGTCTTGCAGCTTCTTGTCTGATTTTAGTCAATCTAAATTTAACTTGATATTAACTGAGGCTCATTTTGTTGTTTTTAATTTTACTCTAAGCTTTCCCACAACTGGTACATGGTCGCTATTGCAATCTGCCCCTGGACTAGTTTTCATATATATCAGACTGTTTCTAAATCTATTGCTTATCATTATATAATCAATTTGATTACGTGCGTTGCCTCCTGGGCTTTTCCATGTCCACAGACGTCTTGGATGTTGCTTACACCAGGTGTTTCCTATCATCATGTTGTTTGTTCTTGCCCAATCAATAAGTTTCTCACCTCTTTCATTCCTCTCGCCTAAACCATAATGACCAACTACTTACTCAATTGATTTTTTTCCTACTTTTGTGTTTAGATCCCCTAGAACTATGGTGTTTTCATGTGGTTTGCATTCACGAAGTGCCTCATTTAACTTGTTGTAAAATGTATCAATTGTTTCCTCTAGACTGTCTGCTGTTGGTGCATAAACTTTTATAAGATTTATATCTATTGGCTTTCCATTCAATTTCACTAAAAGGAAATAAAAATAACAATGGGGTGAGAGGCAGTGACAACAGGCATGAGATCTCTTGCTGAGGTTGAAATGCTTGTCCAAAGCAGAGACATGTGATGAAACGCAATGCAGGTTGTGTGTAAAGTCTGAGGATAAACAGGAAAGATCATTCATCATGTCATTTTTATTTGCTGCCTCATGTACCATCTTCGGCTTTAAATGACAATAGGTAGTAGATCATTATCATTGAGTGACGTCTTAACATAGAAGCTTGGCTACACTTTGTCTTGTTTGAATTGTGTCTAATTGTCTTCACTTTATTACTTTTTCTTAGCGATGCGTATCATTTGTCATCATCATTGAGTGTTATCTCCTCATCGAAAGTTGGCTACCATGGAGTGCCATTCTGCTCTATGTCTTGCTTTGGTAGTGCAGGTTGTCATAGGTTGACTTATCTATCTTTTGATGTTACTCGTCCATGTTAGTCTTGGTCTGCGTTTGTCTTGTTTGAATTGTGTTTAGTAGTTGTTTTTTCATTTTTAGTTGTTTTAAAATTTCATCATTTGTTTTTTTTTCTTTCCAGCCACTTCTTCCTATTCTTCTATATATCTACATTTCAAAGGCTTTTTTTTTCTGTTCTGTTTTCTTGTTCTTGTCTAATGTCCATGTTTCTACACCATACAGGAATGTTGAGAAGATAAAACATTTTGCTATTCTTAGTTCTAAGCCCTGGTGTTATTTGTTTTGATGTTAGTATATTTTTTATGGCATTAGAAATGCTTTTTGTCACTCCTATTCTTTTGTTTATTCCACTTTTATATTTTTCTTCACTGGTTATAGTATGTCCAAGGTAATTGTAGCTTTGAACTGTCTCCAGGTCTATTCCTTCCACTTTGATATCAACTTGTAGGTTTTGAGTGTTATCATAGATTTAGTCTTTT
The DNA here is from genome assembly GCA_032433765.1 of Megaustenia siamemsis. Classification (NCBI taxonomy): domain Eukaryota; kingdom Metazoa; phylum Mollusca; class Gastropoda; order Stylommatophora; family Ariophantidae; genus Megaustenia; species Megaustenia siamemsis. Next base: position 72,510,997 of record JAVIAB010000106.1, on the reverse strand, counting down.
TGATATTCATACCTAATCTATATTTTTTGCTTGCTATGTTTATTTCATTAATTAATTGCAGATTTTCAGAATTTTCTGCTGGTAGTACAGTATCATCAGCATAACTTTGGTTATTGATTATCCTTCCATTAATATCTAAGCCTGGCATCTCTGTGATGTTTTTAATGATTTGCTCAGTGTATAGATGGGGGTTAAGGCAAAGAAATGCAAATGAATGCATAAAAATGTGAAGCTGCAGTAAAACCAAATGTGAGGGATAATTGAAACAAAATAGAAAAAATGGTATGGTAAAAGCTTTACGTGATTAGTAGACGACACAGATAAGAACAACGTTTCGGTTCAATAGGCCTTTAGCAGGAACAAACAAACAACACGCACACACAGATATGTAAGTAAATAAAATTAATCCTACATAGTTAACTAGTAACAAAACATCTGAAACAAAATAACCGAAACTGGTTAAAGAAAAGAAGTAATTTTTCTTTATAAAAAAAATAGAAGAAGTCATTTTTCTTTTCTTTAACCAGTTTCGGTTATTTTGTTACGGATGTTTCGTTACTAGTTAGCTATGTAGGATTAGTTTTATTAACTTACATATCTGTGTGTTGTTTGTTTGTTCCTGCTGAAGGCCTATTGAGCCGAAATCGGCTTAAATCTGTGTCATCTACTAATCACGTAAAGCTTTTACCATACCATTTTTTTTTTCAATTCTCCCCCAGTGTATAGATAGTAAAAAAGTAAAGTACCCCCGTCACGCCAAGTGGCGTATAGGGAATATGGTGTTAGTGACCATAAATTTTACAGACCTTCGGCGCATGATTTTTAAGGTAATGTGGTTGGTATTACGCCTGTGCCGCTTCACTTTCACAGAAAAAATGCAGTACCCATTAAAGACTGGGTGAACCTGGAAGCCGTCGGTTGGGATCAAACCCTACTCCTTGTCCTTTGTAGTCCAGTTCACTAACCACTGAGCTATCGCGGCTCCCTAGCGTATAGATAGCAGACTTCTAAAAGTAATCTTGGAAAGGAAAATACAAGGTAAAAGATGCAGAGGCAGACCAAGATTAACATGTATGAGTAACATAAAAAAATGGACAAGTCAACCTTTGACAGCCTGCACTATCAAAGCAAGGGACAAAGTGGAATGGTGCTCCTTGGTAGCCAACCTTCGATGCAGAGACAGCACTCAATGATGATGATGATAAATTGAACAAGCTTGATGATAGGATGCATCCTTCTCTTACTCCTCTTTTTATATCAATGGGTGTAGAATTCTCTTTGTTATATTTTATTATTGCTGTTTGCTCCCAGTATAGATTACATATTAGAAGTATATCTGTGTCATCTAGATGTATATCTTGTAAGCAGTCTATAAGTTGTTTATTGTGTATTCTATCACAATAAACAGACTTCTGGTAACATGGCGTAGCCTAGTAGCTGCTTGCAGATCGCTCTAGTGATTTACAATTTTTTTTTTGTGTCAATTCACATGGATTGAGTTTTTTGTGTGGTTGTTGTCATTCCGAAGGATTTATAAAGTGACTGAAATAATTACCGATAATAAACTAATAATCATACAGTGTTAAAACTCAATGCATGTAGGCCCATTGTAGCTTCAAGGACAAATGATCATAACCTACTTATAGCTGACAATCGCTCACCCTCGGATACCTGCCACCGACACTATTGTTTACAACCAGGGTTTGTGTGTGTATTCAAGTGGAATGTTTTCTTCCTGGACACTGGGCCTTAGTCTAACACACCATGGACACACGATAAGTTACTAAACATATGCATCGCTAGCACCGTCTGTTGCCGGAGGTCACAGGGTTGACAGAAACCCATTAATTAGAGATAACAGTTAACAGCCCGTCCAGGGTAAGGCCAACCCTGCAACAAGCAGCATAGTGTAATACCCGACATAAATGGCCAAGTAGAGGATGGTACCCTCTAAGTGTGATAGTGCTGCCCACTGTGTAAGAAATTGTGTGCACTGAATTCACTAGCCCATCCCCAACTCATGGGTCAAATGTGTTCTTGCCTCGATCCTTCCTTTTGTCAATCCCCATGGACATCAAAGGAGCGTAGCAAGGCAGTCATTGCACCGCTGACTCTCTGTGCAGGTTCCTTGGTGGTGGGGAATGCCAGTTTTCATCACTGCTGCAGACTGTGTCAGCGTTTCTGACGAGAGAATGATGAACCCGCTGACCTATAAGCAAGTGTTAAACTACTGGCAGGACGTGACGATCCTGGGACACCAACACACCGAGCTACTCTCCTTTGGGGATGAAAAGGAAAGTGCCCATGACACCCCCAATAATTATCATGCCTTGAATACGACAACCCACTTTATACGAGCTCGGGCGATGCCTCGGTCATCAAGGCCCGCGCTGTCCTTTTGCAACCTGGGGAGAGCAGTGACAAGTATGCTACCGGACCCCAACACAACCTTTCAACTCTCCGCATCCTGCAACTCAACATTTCAGGAATACGTACTAAAAAACTGGAGTTGGCGAAGCTACTGTCAGATCAAAACATCCACGTTGCACTCATCCAGGAAACAATGCTACCAAGAGAAGCTCATTTCCATATTACAGGCTACACCGCACACCGATGCAAGTGTCTGAAATGTCAAGGGATCATGCCGCTCATTCGGAACGACATACAGGCTGAGGTTTCCCCAGTAGAAACCAATGAAGAAACTGATATCCAAGAAGTGACAGTTTGGACAAACAACCAACCGCTAAAAATTATTAATGTATACAACCCACCAAAAACATGATCAGCCTACCACTCTTTACTAACACTGATCTTTTCAGAACTATCGTAGCAGGAGATATGAATGGCCACTCCCATCTATGGGGCTATAAAGACAGAAGCCACACAGGATTGATCATCGAAGAACTCATAAATACAACTACCCTTATATTACTCCAAAACTCTGATTCCCCGCCTACACTCCTTCATAGAGCCAGTGGAACCTCAAGTAGACCCAACCTCACTCTGGTGACAGCGGACATCCATCCCAAGTGCTCCCTCAGTGTCCTCGATGACATAGGTAGTGACCACAGACCAATTATACTAGAAATTTCCAACAATAAAGAAACCATAAGTAGTTGTCCAGCAACAGTGCCATTCAATTATAAAAAAACTGACTGGGTAACATTCCGGAACCTAGTAAACCAAGAATTTCAAGAGATAGATATAACAGCTGATATTGACACTGTCTATAACAACATCACAGCGGCTATTCTACAATCTGCTAAACAATCCATCCTCCGAGGACGCCGTGGTAAATTCAAACCGTTCTGGAACGAAGAACTAGAGTGCATTGACAAAGAAACAAAAAAAGCAAGAAGACAAGTCGAGAAACACCCAACCCCCGCCAACAAAACAAATTACAAATGATTGACTGCGAAGGTTAAACTACTAAGCGCTAAAGCAAAGAAGGTCACATGGATCAAGAAATGTGAAAACCTGGATTTAAGAAAGGAAGGCAAGCAATCATGGCGTCTTATTTCTAACCTATCAGGGAAAAAAAGACGCTCCAACATTGTGCCACTAAAGTCGGGTTCGGAAGTAATACCAGCTAGTACACAGAAAGCAGAAACCCTTAACAATTACTTCGCCAGTATCAATAAACAACGAGACAACCAAAGACTAGACTACGCTATTAACAAACTTACCAAAGAAATGGAAAAGCGCCATACGGTATGCGTTGAAGTCTTTGAAAAAGATTTCACCCTTCCAGAGCTAAAAGCTGCCCTTGATAAGTGTAAAAAGGGGAAATCTGCTGGCCCCGATAGACTGACTAACGAACTTATTACTAACCTCTCAATCAAAGAACTTGATGTTATCTTAGAGTTTATCAACATAACGTGGAGAGAGGGTAAGCTGCCGGCTTAGTGGAAGAAAGCAAATGTAACACCCTTACTAAAGAAAGGGAAAGATCCCAACGACCTCAGCAGTTACAGACCAATTTCCCTGACCTCTAATCTGGGGAAAATAGCAGAACGAATGGTCAACGAAAGGCTGTACTGGTGGCTTGAGAACACGAAGACACTCAACAATTACCAAGCAGGCTTCAGAAAGAACAAGCGTACCATGGACCAGCTGATAAGACTCACTCAAGAGATAGGTGACTCATTCCAGGAGCAAAAACACGTAATAGCCACATTCATTGTCATGAAACAAGAAAATGACAATCTGGAGAAAAGGTCTTCTATTTAAACTGCAAAAAATGGGAATATCAGGACGAATGTACAAGCGGATAAAGTGTTTGTGATCATTCCAATGCCAAAATCTTCTAGTGCCTGTATCATCTCTATCTGTATGTTGTCAGGTCCTGCAGCTTTCCCCTTTTTCATTGTTTTTATAGCTTTTTCCACCTCAGATTTTAAGATTTTTAAGTCTGATACATTGCATAGTTGATTTCTTTTCCCTTTCATTACAAAATAATTATGTTATATATTTCTGTCATCTATTGATTATATCTAATATATCTGTTAACACTTTTCTTTTTTGTTTGCAATACATCCACTTTCTGTGGCATGTTTATTTTTACTAGTCATTCTCTCTATTTCTGTATGCATCACTCTGAAATCTATTTTATTTTCCATAGTTTCGATTTCTAGACATCTTTGGTTGAACCAGTCTTCTTTTGCTGTTTTGCACATTTTGCGTATTTAATTAATTATTTGTAGTGTTCTTTGCTTGTTTTCTTTCACAATTTTTTCCAAGATGGCATCAGTCATCTTTTTTTATTTTCTGTTCTTTTACTTTTTGGGTTAGATGTCACAAGTTTCTTGAATGCTTTTCTTTATGCATTGCCTTTTGGTTGTAACTTTTTCATCTGGATTTTCTCTTCTGTACTACTCAATCCCTTCTTCTAACAGCTTCTGATATGTGTTCTTTACTTGTTTTGTATAAGTATCTTTAACATCTTTTTGATGTAAAGCTGTCATGTCTTGTGGTAATGTTGGTGAATTAAGATAGTAGATAGACATTTTAATCTACAATTATTCTACCATTGCTATGTGTTTGTTACATATCACATGAAATTATATCTTTCTATTCCTTTTCTCCTATTTTATCTCATAAATGGTATCGTCATCATATCATGAGTAAACATTACTAAACAGAGAGCAAATGAGAAGGAGAGATTTCATTCAAAAATATTGTTTGAAAAAAAAAACATTTAAAGTTTGGCTTTAGCTTGATGACTAAATCCTTTTTTTTTTTTAACCTTTTTCCTATTAAACAGATTCTTCAACAGATGATGAAGAGGAAAAGGATGAAGAGAAAGAAGAGACTGAGCGCTGGTCACAGAAAAATTGGGAAGACTTGCTGCTTAAAGTAAAGAAGATTTTTGTTGTTGTTGGTCATTTATATGTAGATGTGTCTGTTATTGTACATAGGCTAAGCTCATGGGTTTGTCATTGTTAGTCATTTATATGTAGATGTGTCTGTTATTGTACATAGGCTAAGCTTATGTGTCTGTTATTGTACATAGGCTAAGCTCATGGGTTTTGTTGTTGGTCATTTATATATAGATGTGTCTGTTATTTATGTATAGATGTGTCTGTTATTTATATATAGATGTGTCTGTTATTGCACATAGGCTAAGCTCATTGGTTTTCACAGATAAGCCCGAGGGAGATAGCAGTGATTTTGCAAGTGGTTTTATAATGGAGGTCATGGTGGCTGTACCTTAAACAATAATAAATATAGACATGAGACAATAAGGAACTGGGGCAAAGTTACAATAAAATAATACAAAATAATATTATACAGCTTTATATAAAAAAAAACAACAACACAAAACAAGCCTGAATGTGGAACCTGTGTCAAATACCAATGGATGGGTGGTCAGATGTCCATTATCTTCAGGTGGCATCTGTTTACTGTTCTTGATTTGATTCTAATAATATTTTTTGAGGTTGGTAATTTGAAAATACTTTTCCTAGGCTGTGCTTGAGTGGGATACTGAAGTAATTATGGATTTGTCCAGTGTGCAGTGATGATGATCCTAGCAACAAACAAACAATGATGTTGTGTGAGCCAGTATTAATATACAGATGTGAATCCTGGACAATCAGACAATAGACAAGAAATTGTAAAATAATCGCTGCCCCCACTTAGTATTTAATATTCTATATATTTTATGTCTGTGCTTTTCTTCAATAGGCAAGACAGAAGAATGTTGAAAATAAAATATGCAATTTTAAAAAAGTGATGAGGAAGTTCTGTAAGAGAAGACAAAGCAAAAAGAAAGATTATTTTCAACATGAGGAGAAAACAATAATCATTTTTTGCGGCCATGTAATGAGAAAGGGAACAACTTGATTATTTGTGACAGCTGGAAAAATTGAGGGAAGAAGAGATAGAGGGAAACAGAGAGAGAAAAAATAAAAGACAGTTGTATAGAGTGCTTTAGTATGAAGTCAACAACATAAGGGATAAACAGCTATAGGGATAGAAAGTTGGGGAGAGACATGATCACTTATGCCAGTATGCACATCATTGATGGGGAGCCGCGATAGCTCAGTGGTTAGTGAACTGGACTACAAAGGACAAGAGGTAGGGTTTGATCCCAACCAATGGCTTCCGGTTCACCCAGCCTTTAATGGGTACCGGATTTTTTTCTGGAAAAGTAAAGCGGCACGGGTGTAATACCAACCACATTACCCCAAAAATCATGTGCCGAAGGTCTGTAAAATTTATGGTCACTAACACCATATTCCCTATATGCCACTTGGCATGACTGGGGTACTTTACTACTACTTTTTTTTTTTTTTTACATCATTGATGATGATGGCTATGAAACTGATAATGAATCCCACGTGAATGCCATGTTCTGCAAAGGACATGTGACCTGATGATGATTTGCTTTTGAATGCATCTAACATATTTCCTACTTCTTTAGTATTTTTCCAGCTCTCATGTGAATAAGTATCCCCAAGTATCTGCATGTCCTTGCCCCTGGAAGCTCTTGGTTCATTATTTCTGGTGTTACTGTGCTCCCCAAGTATCTGCATGTTTTTGCCCCTGGAAGCTCTTGGTTCATTATTTCTGGTATTACTGTGCTCCCCAAATATCTGCATGTCTTTGCCCCTAGAAGCTCTTGGTTCATTATTTCTGGTATTACTGTGCTCCCCAAGTATCTGCATGTTTTTGCCCCTGGAAGCTCTTGGTTCATTATTTCTGGTGTTACTGTGCTCCCCAAGTATCTGCATGTCTTTGCCCCTAGAAGCTCTTGGTTCATTATTTCTGGTGTTACTGTGCTCCCCAAGTGTCTGCATGACTTTGCCCCTGGAAACTCTTGGTTCATTATTTATGGTGTTACTGTGCTCCCCAAGTATCTGCATGTCCTTGCCCCTAGAAGCTCTTGGTTCATTATTTCTGGTGTTACTGTGCTCCCCAAGTATCTGCATGTCCTTGCCCCTAGAAGCTCTTGGTTCATTATTTCTGGTGTTACTGTGCTCCCCAAGTATCTGCATGTCTTTGCCCCTGGAAGCTCTTGGTTCATTATTTCTGGTGTTACTGTGCTCCCCAAGTATCTGCATGTCTTTGCCCCTTTAATCTCTTGGTTCATTATTTCTGGTGTTACTGTGCTCCCCAAGTGTCAGCATGAGTTTGCCCCTAGAAGCTCTTGGTTCATTATTTCTGGTGTTACTGTGCTCCCCAAGTGTCTGCATGACTTTGCCCCTGGAAACTCTTGGTTCATTATTTATGGTGTTACTGTGCTCCCCAAGTATCTGCATGTCCTTGCCCCTAGAAGCTCTTGGTTCATTATTTCTGGTGTTACTGTGCTCCCCAAGTATCTGCATGTCCTTGCCCCTAGAAGCTCTTGGTTCATTATTTCTGGTGTTACTGTGCTCCCCAAGTATCTGCATGTCTTTGCCCCTGGAAGCTCTTGGTTCATTATTTCTGGTGTTACTGTGCTCCCCAAGTATCTGCATGTCTTTGCCCCTTTAATCTCTTGGTTCATTATTTCTGGTGTTACTGTGCTCCCCAAGTGTCAGCATGAGTTTGCCCCTAGAAGCTCTTGGTTCATTATTTCTGGTGTTACTGTGCTCCCCACGTATTTGCATGTCTTTGCCCCTGGAAGCTCTTGGTTCATTATTTCTGGTGTTACTGTGCTCCCCAAGTATCTGCATGTCTTTGCCCCTGGAAGCTCTTGGTTCATTATTTCTGGTGTTACTGTGCTCCCCAAGTATCTGCATGTCTTTGCCCCTGGAAGCTCTTGGTTCATTATTTCTGGTGTTACTGTGCTCCCCAAGTATCTGCATGTCTTTGCCCCTTTAATCTCTTGGTTCATTATTTCTGGTGTTACTGTGCTCCCCAAGTGTCAGCATGACTTTGCCCCTGGAAACTCTTGGTTCATTATTTCTGGTGTTACTGTGCTCCCCAAGTATCTGCTTGTCTTTGACCCTGGAAGCTCTTGGTTCATTATTTCTGGTGTTACTGTGCTCCCCAAGAATCTGCATGTCTTTGCCCCTGGAAGCTCTTGGTTCATTATTTCTGGTGTTACTGTGCTCCCCAAGTATCTGCATGTCCTTGCCCCTGCAAGCTCTTGGTTCATTATTTCTGGTGTTACAGTGCTCCCCAAGTATTTGCATGTCCTTGCCCCTAGAAGCTCTTGGTTCATTATTTCTGGTGTTACTGTGCTCCCCAAGTATTTGCATGTCCTTGCCCCTGGAAGCTCTTGGTTCATTATTTCTGGTGTTACTGTGCTCCCCAAGTATTTGCATGTCCTTGCCCCTGGAAGCTCTTGGTTCATTATTTCTGGTGTTACAGTGCTTTCCAAGTATCTGCATGTCCTTGCCCCTAGAAGCTCTTGGTTCATTATTTCTGGTGTTACTGTGCTCCCCAAGTATCTGCATGTCCTTGCCCCTTGAAGCTCTTGGTTCATTATTTCTGGTGTTACTGTGCTCCCCAAGTATTTGCATGTCTTTGCCCCTGGAAGCTGTTGGTTCATTATTTCTGGTGTTACTGTGCTCCCCAAGTATTTGCATGTCCTTGCCCCTGGAAGCTCTTGGTTCATTATTTCTGGTGTTACTGTGCTCCCCAAGTATCTGCATGTCCTTGCCCCTGGAAGCTCTTGGTTCATTATTTCTGGTGTTACAGTGCTCCCTAAGTATCTGCATGTCCTTGCCCCTGGAAGCTCTTGGTTCATTATTTAAACTGATGTAGGGTTTCTTAAATAATAGCACCAGGAGGCAAGGTGCCTGACAGCAACAACAGCAACAGAGCTGGAAGCGATCAGCGACTCATAGCTGATGGCTTGTGTCAGGATTAGTGAACCAGAACCATCTAGATCTTACTCCACCTCTTCACGGTGCCTCTAGCAACAGACCAGTCAGTCAAGTCAGGCTAAGCAAGGAGTGATTGAAGATGGAAGGAAATCCAGTACTCAAAAATTCCATACTGGAGTTGGATGTGTTGGGCCAAAAGGCACACATTTCATAATTCAACTGCAAACAACAACAAAATGCATCTACGCCCTCTTAACTTTCTTTTAAGGATGGATGATGACAAGTTCAATCTAATCTTTTAGTGGTCATCAGGTGAATGCCAGAAAGAAGGAAAAGAATATTTAGTTCCATACCTGTTGTTTTTTGTATGTTTATGTTCATTTATTTTTTTTAAAATTGTATTTTGTTTTTTTCTTGAATGTGTTAGCAAGTGGTGTCCTATAGAATTATTACAACTGTTTGAGAGTGTGCTCCACACCTCAAATGTGTTAACTAGGAGCAGGAATGAGCTGTTATCACAGTGAAAAAAAAATAAAGGTTCCCTCCCCTACCTTGCTGGACATAAGGGGAATATAATGTTAGTGACCATAGTTCTCTATGACCATGGAACATTTTTGGGTGGTGTGGTCTATATTGCACCAAGATTTAGACTTTATTTTGATTTTACTTTGATTTAAGACTTTACTTCCAAGAAGAATTTCTGGTACCCATTTTCAGAACCTGGGTGAACCCCAGAGCCTTGTTGGTTTGAAAAAAATCTGTCACCTCTGGGAATTGAACCCACACTCTTCTGATTAAGAAGGAACGAGAACACTAATTACCCAGCCACTGAAGCTTACAATAAAAGTAAAGTCAAGTACCCCTGTCATGCCAAGTGGCATATAGGGAATATAGTGTTAGTGACCATCAATTTTACAGACCTCCTAAATTTTACAGACCTTTGACACATGATTTTTGGGGTAATGTGGTCGGTATTATACCCGTGCCGCTTTACTTTCCCAGAAAAAAATCAGGTACCCATTAAAGGCTGGGTGAATTGGAAGCCGTCAGTTGGGATGAAACCCTACATCTTGTCCTTTGTAGTCTGGATCACTAACCACTAAGCTATCGCGGTTCCCGAAGCTTACAGTGTCATTCCATTATTCCTAGTCTTTCAGAATTGAAAACATTGTCCATTGTATTCCACTCCACCAAATATTCATTTTTGAAATGACTTTATTGAGAAATATTTACAAACTTTTGGTGTTTATCATCATTGACATAACAGTTTATATAAATGATATGTTAAATATTTAGATGCTTTCCAAGAGCTTGGATGTTGTGGACTCTGAAGAATGGACATCTGATCTTGGTGAAGCTCTAGGCCAACAGATTCCCCTGTATAATGCATATGTTGAGGAGAGGGTGAGTTGATTGTTATAGTTATTGTTCATTGGCATATATTATCTCCATTTTTGATACAGAGATGTGACTACAGATCTATCATGTGATAATTGTAAATCTGGCATTGAATGTTACACCTTGGCTTGTATCGTCTAAATTTGTATTGATGTAGGGGACTGGATTTTTTAGAGGTAAGATATCAGGCCTCTGGAAAGGAAGGTCTCAGGTTCGATTAACACCACAGGTGGTGGACATAAAAAATTAAAACCTGTGGTTTCTTTGTGGCTTTACCCTCCCCTAGTCTCTAGGTAGAGATATAAAATGTCCAGCACTTTCAAGAAAACGGAGGTACCATGTGCACGTTAAAGAACCCATGGCAGTTTAAATTCTAAAAGAGAAAGCCTAAAAATGGCCGCTATCCGGGCAAAAATTGTTAAGCAAATCTACCCATCCATGCCAAAGACAGATGTGTCAGGCAGAAAGGCACAGACATTGTGATTATGCTGTAAACTAGCGATACAACACATCCATGCAAGTAAACATTTCCCCCTCCTTATACCTTCCTTATTATTGCTTCTGGTGACCCCTGAGTGTTTGATTTGTTTCCTTTGATGTTGCATTTTTTTTAAAAACACAATGTGCGCTTCATAAAATTTACAAAGGTGTCATAAGAACGCGGCCGTTTGTAAAAAAAAATAAATTTCACCAATTTTTAAGAGATTAGTTTTTTTTTTCCCTCATGACGGAAGAAATCTCTTCTGCAGTCAGCGAGACATTGAACAAACCTTTGTAAAATGGGATAGGCAGTGAACGATGCTAAGAGGAAGCCGAACATACTGCTCAAATGACAGCAGGCCTGTGACTAGACAACTTTACAGCCTCCGTTAGCCACGGTGCCATATTTTTGAATTTCAGGCATAAATCCAACGTAAGCCAGGAAATGATTACCGCATCTGATTCCCATGTCACTCCTAGTGTAAGCACACAGCTGTGTAGCAAAGGTTCAAAGAAAATACTATTTTTGGAATTCCAAATGTAACATTTAAGGCTTGTAAATTTTAAATGTGATTTATGGATATGTGACGTAATCTGGGGTTAAGGTTTTCATATTTTTAAATTTTTTTTTTCAAACCAGAATTTTGCCTTCAAGTGCCTAGGGATAGTCATGCGCAAATCAACCAAGAAGGATTTTATCAGCAAACATGTTGACCTGATCTTCAGTACAGTCAAACATTTGGATCAGGTGGAGAGAGAGGTAGGTGGTTTCATCACAAATTCTTGCTCAATGCCTGAGGTGTTATAAGTGTTTTTATTGTAGAACAAATGCTTGAGAGAGTTTATTTTGTGTTTCGTTTATTTTATTTATTCATTTTTTTAAAACGGGTTGAAGCATGGAAGTTTAAATATGTGTTAAAAATTGTAAAAAGTATAATAACCCTTTCTTTCTATGTGCATATAGTTAGCTTTATGTTTGCACCATGTGAGCCAGTGCATCCATTTTCAGCTTGTAGCACATACTTCAGGATTGCAGCACACCTAGAGATCACAAATATGGCCCACAGAAACAAAGCTACATGACAAGCTATGGGGAGCTGGTGATGACCTCAAACACACCATCTTGTTCATGATCTATGCTGGGCTTAATGTCTAAATGCATAGCAATATCTGATCGCTGAAGAAGTAGAACTTGTATCTTCTTTCCTACTCTTTAATTTTTATTGACACTTCTCCAAGGCAGCAATTGCTTGTAGTCAAAGTTGTCTCTCCTATGGCAGTAGACTTACTAGGTTTATGAATCTTTCCTGTCTAGGTCAGTATAAAATTTTCCTTCTTATAGATTAATTTTCTGTTGGACCGACATGCTCTTCCTGCATTATAATTCATTTGATAACAAATGTAATGGAAATATCATGATTATACATGTAAAATTAGTTATACTGTACAACTGTGAATATTCTTGAAGTTTTATGGAAATTTTCAGGGATGGCGGTGACTAATCTAGCCACAAATTGTATATAAAATATACCTTATGTATACCATATTTTATTCTATCTAGCTACCTTTTGAGCATTGGTCAGCCCATAGGGCATAGACTCAGATACTCTTTCCTTGTTTTGAAAATTTCATTCTAGTAGTCTCAATCCTTGCAAAGATCTTTTATCAAATCTCACCATTTGTCTCTGTCTGAAGAAGCACCTCAATCTCATTGAGGGAGACAATTATTGCTAATTTCATTATACCAGAATTATTGGTAGCACCATCAATTCTTCTATTTATATTATATTCCTTGTTGATATCACTGGTGGTCTGGGTATTTCTAGGTCTCTCAGATAATGACGAAAAACAGAAAGTCTTGTGTGCACTCTGCACATGTTAAAGAACGCTTGATAATTAGAAGAGGGAAAATAGGAGGCCAAACAGCTGCTGACCTGGCAAAATTGTTAGAAAAATCTTTTCAAAACATCAGACTATCGTTGATAAAAATATGAGTATCTATTAAGTAAAAGAATATATGCCTGTATGGTGAGGGACATCTACTCCTACTGGGGACACTCTCAGCTGAGTACTGAGGATGCCAGTTATTGAGTTATTTGCGGGTCATCATTATTGCACTCCAAACATGTCCATAGGTGATCAGATCCCCTCCTCAGCAAGTCTTGCAGTGTCCAGTGACTGATGACTTCACATCTGTGTTGGTTGATAAATCTTATTTGCCTACTAAGTTTCTCATTTCTGGCTGTGCCCATTTTAACTCCCATCTCTTTCATCTGAAGGAGTGACGTGGACTCATGGTTATCGAAGTCCTGTGCCCTTCCCACATCTTGGAGGGCATTGATGATGTCTGTCCAATCCATTTGTTGACCGTCTTCAATGAAAGCACAGCTAGCCAACCTGTCCACTCTTTCATTTCCCCATCCGTATGTCCAGGGATGTAGGCAAACGTGACCTTACATATTTTTTACTTCTGCAGTGACTCTAACCATTGCATACCTACAGAATACCAGTCAATATGGCTGATAGGCAGCAGGAACTGTTAAAGGCTGTGTCTGAAAAGTTCCTTGTTGCAGTTTCCTCATATTCCAAGTTTGGCTTGCTGCCGGAGCTACTGAGTTAAATGCTCTGTGCACACCATGAGCTGTGTTTTATCCATATTGTGTTTTGATATTCCGATTACTTATGATGAATGATGATATCGTATGATGGGGAACAGATGGCTGTGTTCACTTTCTGTGTGGTTTCGCCTTATGTCTTTTGGTGTGTGCTGAGACTGCTACGATGGGGACTACAGTTACATTTCTTTGTTAGGGAGATGAAATATTAATTCAGATGATTCCACTGGTACGGGTGGTTGAGCAATTATGGATTTTAATTCGTTTGCAGTGATACCGGGACCTTCCATAACCATAACAGCTCAAGCTTGGCAACATTATACAAATTTAATAATAAAAATGACTGCAAGAACATTGTTGTCTTCATTATCATTCCCTTTTAATTAATATTTTGTTCTGTTTTATAATTTATGCATGGAATAATCTTTTGCAAAATATCTTTCCAATTTAGTAAGCATTTAGTTTGTTATACCTCATTTTTATGGCATAGTTTAGCTTCATTATTATGGTTTGAAGTATTCAATAAATTACTTTGTAAATGATTGGTTCATTTAAATTGAATGCAAATGCTGAAAGTTTGTGATGTTATTAGTTAAATATTTAGGTAGTTTACAAATTAAAAACAACAATTTTTTATTTAAAATACTTAATATGAAATTGCACAATCATAATGAGCCTCTTTTATGAGCAATATATAATAAATAGAACAAAAATGAACTGTTTCTTATCTCAAATAATTTGAGTGACTTTTTATGTTGTTCTTTTTTAATATTATTGATATTGTTTGCTACAGTAATTTATTGTAACATTTTGTAACATGGTTAATTTTAGTTTAATTACATTATGTGTGCATATATGAATCATTTTTCTTCTTTACACTTTAATTTGAATAAAAATATTTTTGTTTAGAACATAGATTGGTATTATATACATAAATGAGATAACGTTGTAAAATGTATTACATTTACATATTTTTGTTTCCTACATTTTTTATCTTTTTTTTTAAACTTCATTCTAATTGAAATGAATGTACTAATATTTCAGTGCTATTCTTTTGATGTAAGAACAACTTTAATTTGCATTTAAATATGCCTGTGCCATTTGTCTGTCTCTGTGTATGCTACTTGTGCTGCATTGTTACTTCACACTGAATGTTGCCTTCGTTCTCATATTTTATTATTAATATCTTCAGCCTATTGGAAAGCACATACAGTTTATTCTATTTACTTAAACACATAAATATGTAGCATCATAGTGACATGAAAGAAAATCACCAACAGAGCTAATAGACAACAATATGATCAGGAAGTTATGATGATTTCCTATGTCACCTAACATAACATTTAACACTGATGATATTAATATCTGTAACAGAGGTTTGTTTTCATAAGGAGATAAGCATATATATAAAAAATATATAGAATATTAAATACTATGTTGGGCCATGCGTAGAGCTGCAGAAAATAATGTAAAATAAACACAAAATTGTATAAAGCAGCTAAACTAATAAAGAGACAAAACATACTACGACGTTTCGGCAAAAGCTTTCATTTGGTACAATATGCGAACTATTCTAAAATAAACACAGACATCCAAGCACAAAAACTAAACAGGAACACTGTTCTGAAAAATGGCTGAAAAAAAACATTGGCCAAAATTTAGGTAGTTGTTGGTCACATGATTAATAGACTATAGGGCTGGTAGAATTTAATTGGATCAAAAAGAGCCAAACAAGGAAAAATTAGAAAGAGAGTCTCTCATAAGGATGGATGAAAGGAGGGGTTTCATAGGGTAGAATGAAAGAGAGAAAAAGAGGGAAAAACAGAGAAGACAAGAGTGGCTAGGGAGAAGAAGAGCAAGAGAGGTTATATAGATAGTGCAATGAAGAATAAAGATAGGATACAGGAAAGAATGGGAGAGGAGACTGGTGATTAAAAAAAAAGAGTTAAAAGAGTTTAAACCTATTTTTATAAGCAGAAATAATGAGAAAGGAATAGTAGTGTCACACCACATGGTGTATAGGGAATATGGTGTTACACGTTTTGCTAAGTAAACATCAAGAAATTCTTGTATAAAGCGGTCTTTCTTTCCCAGAAAAATTTGGTACCTGTATAATGTTGAGTGAACCTAGAAGAAACAGTTGATTGAGATCAAACCCAACATTTTGTCCTCAATAGACCAGTTCACTAACTACTGAACTTCTGCATCTTTCTAATGAAAGAGAAGCAAACCATAAAACAGCTAATTACAATAAAATGGCTTGTCTTTACTAATATTTCATGTTCAACTCAACATGTTGAGTGTGGTGTAAGTTCTCATATTTTATTGCAGTGCTGTGATTAATAAACTAACTTTCTTTTATATTCTATATGCACACCCTTGTTACATAAATGTTTCTATATGCTAGAAAATGGACCCTTACAACAGAGCTACAAAATAAAATACAGGCTATGGAGATGAAATGTTATCATAAGATTGTGGCACTTCTTACTTAAATAATATCATGAATGTGGAAGTTTGCTGAAAGATACAACAAGCAGTTGGTGTAGAAGATGATTTTTTTTATTATTGTGGAAAATTGCAAAATGAAATGGTTTGGCTACATATCTTGATCATGTGGCTTGGCAAAGACCAGTCTGTAAGGAAATGTGAAAGAAAGAGGAAGAAGTAGACAGAGAAAGAAATGGGAAGATAACATTAAAGAATGGACATGCCTGGTTTTGCTGAGTACCAAAAACTGAGTATAGATATCAATGTTGGAGATTGATGAAGCCTGTCTGTATTCAGTACCAAAAACTGAGTATAGATATCAATGTTGGAGATTGATGAAGCCTGTCTGTATTCAGTACCAAAAACTGAGTATAGATATCAATGTTGGAGATTGATGAAGCCTGTCTGTATTCAGTACCAAAAACTGAGTATAGATATCAATGTTGGAGATTGATGAAGCCTGTCTGTATTCAGTACCAAAAACTGAGTATAGATATCAATGTTGGAGATTGATGAAGCCTGTCTGTATTCAGTACCAAAAACTGAGTATAGATATCAATGTTGGAGATTGATGAAGCCTGTCTGTATTCAGTACCAAAAACTGAGTATAGATATCAATGTTGGAGATTGATGAAGCCTGTCTGTATTCAGTACCAAAAACTGAGTATAGATATCAATGTTGGAGATTGATGAAGCCTGTCTGTATTCAGTACCAAAAACTGAGTATAGATATCAATGTTGGAGATTGATGAAGCCTGTCTGTATTCAGTACCAAAAACTGAGTATAGATATCAATGTTGGAGATTGATGAAGCCTGTCTGTATTCAGTACCAAAAACTGAGTATAGATATCAATGTTGGAGATTGATGAAGCCTGTCTGTATTCAGTACCAAAACTGACTGAGTATAGATATCAATGTTGGAGATTGATGAAGCCTGTCTGTATTCAGTACCAAAAACTGACTGAGTATAGATATCAATGTTGGAGATTGATGAAGCCTGTCTGTATTCAGTACCAAAAACTGAGTATAGATATCAATGTTGGAGATTGATGAAGCCTGTCTGTATTCAGTACCAAAAACTGACTGAGTATAGATATCAATGTTGGAGATTGATGAAGCCTGTCTGTATTCAGTACCAAAAACTGAGTATAGATATCAATGTTGGAGATTGATGAAGCCTGTCTGTATTCAGTACCAAAAACTGACTGAGTATAGATATCAATGTTGGAGATTGATGAAGCCTGTCTGTATTCAGTACCAAAAACTGACTGAGTATAGATATCAATGTTGGAGATTGATGAAGCTGTATTCAGTATTGTCTCAATGACACCCCCCCCCCCCCAATCCCCAGTAACAGCCCCAAAGTGAAGGATGAAAGAAAAAAAAAGATATATTGCTTCTTTTTTTTTTTTTTAAGTTGGAACAGATCAGAATATTCCAGTAAACTTTTAAGGCGTAAACATTCCAGAGATAACTTTTTATATAAATAATTGATAACTAGAATTGCCACCTGTTTAAATAGTCTTGTTATCATCATTGATAGTGATAACAAATATATATATATTTATATACGCAGACACTCACACTGGAGTGTAAATGTTAAAATAAATTGAGTGCTGCACAGTCCAATCAGTCATCTTCATAATCAAATTCCAGCAGCTTCTTTGGTTTTTCAAGAACATTTTTTTATATTTCTTTTATCAAAATTATGTTTACAGTTATGGTCTAGCTGGTTCTCTTGTACTTCCCCATTAGGCATTCACATGGAAACCATCTGGTAAACAAGGAAGTTACAAGGAAGACCAAGATAATTGCTACAGAGAATTATTACTTGGAAAGGTTCAACCACAGAACTAAGAAACAAGCAAAACCTACAAGAACTAGCAGCAAACCGTCAAATATGGAGAACTATGATATCCATCCTGTATTATGTCTTTGGCCTAGGAAAGAACGATGAATGAGTTGCTTATCCAATATAACGCAAATGAAGATGTCATAATAGAAAGCTACATGATAAATGAAGCAATGAAATAAACATACCAGTGCTAAAAGTTACTGTTATCAAATCTCAAACTAATTTCAACATTTTCTATGTACAAATCAAGTACTGCAAATTGCTCACGCTCAGACAATTTAAACAATTTTAAATTACTGGTTTTTTTTCCTCTCCACATATAAAAAATAAAAATACTGCAATAAAAATAAAAACAGAAAAATTAAACATCTGAAAATTTATGTTTTACTGGCTGTAACAAAACACTGAAATCTATGTTCATATAAAAATTAGTTCATCAGGTGCAGTTTACAAGACATGTAATAATGAAATATAAATTAAAACATAAAGGTATAAATACATTTTCCCATGTGTTACCGTAGCCTCATTATGAGGGAGGTAAAGAATAGTGACACTGTGACCTTCCAGGCATATCGTAAGAGGTGACTAAGGAGGTTGATCGATGGCTTGACAAGCTGTCATTGTAAAAAGCATTGTTATGGAAACAGCGCCATAGATTTTAGAGCAGTGATCTCTGCAATATGTGCCATTTTGGCACGCAAGGTTTCTGTTTTTGATATTGTGGTTCTGCCCTATGTGCCGTCTTCGCCTCGAAAGGACAATAGATAGATAGATAGATATATTAAAGTTATTCTCATTGCTATTGTGCATTATTGTGCACACAGTATGATATCCAAGACAATTCTGTTAAGAAATTTCTGTAATTGTATTTTTAAAATGCACAGTTTAAGCTGTTCAGAGTGAAGCTTAGCTGCTGTTTATTGTTGTGTGCTATTTTTTCAGTAAATTAAATTGTTGAAGCCAAGAAATTGTATTTAAAATGCGTGATCTGAAAAAAAATGCATAAAAGAAAGCTTGTCACCACAAAGATCAGATGTTTAAGAGATCACTTGGTGTGACCAGAAAGACAGAATCAAAAATGAAATTATGAGAGAAAGAGTACGTATTGAACCAATCCTAAGCGACATACAAAAATAACAAATAAAATGGAATGCTGTGTGATTCCTTACCATACAAAGATTATATTAAAAGAGGAGAAAGAAGAAGAGCAAGAGGCAGATACAGAGTAAGATGGACAGACAACATCAAAGAAATGCTGCAACAACATCAATTGACAATGATTGAAGCTGTCAATAGGGCAAGAACCAGAACTTTGTATCTCTCTCAACACCAAAAAGGATACAAGAGGAAGTGAAGAAAGGAAGAAAGATTTCAAAATATGTATTTGATTATGTTAACAGAATGTTTCTAGTAGATTGCGTTTAAAGGAAAGAGATCAACTAATACGAATATATAACAGTGGCTGCTTATATTTTAGCTTGATTTTTTAAAAAGCATGCATCTTTTTGTCATATATGAAATTACCTTAATTAGTTTTATGTAAATTTTGTGTTTAATGAAAATGAACTATTGATAACTGGTTGCATCTTCTTCTCTTGACTTTCTTTGGGTTATGGGCAAATGGTTTTGTCTTGTTATTGTTCTCTTACTTTCATAAACTGTTGCTTACATAAAAGAGACAGAGCAAATTGCTGGAAATGGGAGACGTTGATCATTTGTTGCTTGTATACAACTTTAACTATCTTTCCCAAACTCTATTTAAAACACTTCACAATTTGTATCACTATCATTCATTTTTCCAATTAATTTGCATCAAATAGTGTATTTAAATGACACTTCATCATCATCAAGTACCGGGCCTACTGGCGTAGGTGATCATGTCTCTCCACAGCTTTTTATCTTGGCAGCTATTTATCATTTCTGTTGTTGACCTTCTGCTAAGCCATTCTCTTAAGCTGTCTGTTATTTTTTCTCTTTGCTTCCCTCTATCTCTTCGTCCCTCAATTTTTCCAGTTGTTACAATATATTCCAGTTGTTCTCTTCTCATTACATGGCCAAAAAATGATGATTGTTTCTTCCTGATATTGGAAATTAGCTCTCTTTTTGCTTTGACCTCTCTCAGAACATCTTCATTACTCTTCTTAGCTGTCCATGGTATTCTCAACATTCTACTGTAATACCACATTTCTACAGACTCCAGTGATTTTCTTGTCTGTTGTCCTATTGTCCAAGATTCACATCCATATGTTAAGACTGGCTCTACATAACATTTAAGAACTCTTTTTCTTGTTTCTATTGTCAAAAATGGATTGCATAGTATCTTCCTCATTTTTTTGGAAAGCTGCTTTTGCCTGAGCCATTCTGCATCTCACCTCTTTTGTACATCTTCCGTCTGAGGTTAACAAAGTTCCCAAATATTTAAATTCATTTACCTGTTTTAATATTGTTCCACTTGTCTTTATTTTGCACTGAGGTGATATCTTTTTCTTTGTTGTTACCATTACCTCTGTCTTTTTGCTATTAAGGCTGAGTCCTTTATTTTTGCTTTCTTTCACTATAATGTCTAACATTTCTTGTAACTCATTTTCACTCTTAGCGATTAAGACTGTATCATCAGCATACCTTTAGATTATTTATATTATTATCTCCAATTGTTATTCCAGGCATGTCCCTTATGGATCTTAAAATAATCTCACTATAAATATTAAACAAATCTGGTGACAGCACACAACTTTGTCTAACAACCTGTTTTATTTGTTGAAACATTCCCAATTGGTTTCCAGTTCTTATGGCCGCTGTTTGTTTGCCAGTACATGTTCTTTATTATTCTCAAATCTTTGCTGTGACACTTAGCTGAACAAAAATTCCTTGTCAGAATTGTGTAGTTTGTAAGATATAAAAAAAAAAAATATGTGCATATTTAAATGGATAAAAGTGTACAAATTTACTATAATAAAATTGGTAGTAATTAAATGCTGGTTATGATCACTTCATCCAAAAATGTAAGCACTTTAAGAATGTACGCGGTCATGTCTGCTTTTTACTGCCACTGAACAAGCTAAGGCTATACATAAATAAAATTTGACATCAAGCAAATATGAGTGTTAAGGAAAGGACCAAAAGTTAGGAAAGAAGTTAAGAGAAATTTGGTTACTAAAATGATTTATGAGGTGCGTGTTTAAAATTATTTTATTTTGTGAAAAAAAGCTATCTTTTTCTGGGTTTACCCAATGGTTAAAAACAAAATCCATACACATGGTGTAGTTGTCTTATAGTGGAGATATGTGTGGTTGTCTTATAGTGGAGATATGTGTAGTTGTCTTATAGTGGAGATATGTGTAGTTGTCTTATAGTGGAGAGATGTGTGGTTGTCTTATAGTGGAGATATGTGTAGTTGTCTTATAGTGGAGAGATGTGTAGTTGTCTGATAGTTGAGAGATGTATAGTTGTCTTATAGTGGAGAGATGTGTAGTTGTCTTATAGTGGAGAGATGTGTAGTTGTCTTATAGTGGAGATATGTGTAGTTGTCTTATAGTTGAGAGATGTATAGTTGTCTTATAGTGGAGAGATGTGTAGTTGTCTTATAGTGGAGAGATGTATAGTTGTCTTATAGTTGAGAGATGTGTATTGTCTGATAGTTGAGAGATGTGTAGTTGTCTTATAGTTGAGAGATGTGTAGTTGTCTTATTGTGGAGAGATGTGTAGTTGTCTGATAGTTGAGAGATGTGTGGTTGTCTTATAGTGGAGAGATGTGTAGTTGTCTTATAGTGGAGAGATGTGTAGTTGTCTGATAGTTGAGAGATGTGTAGTTGTCTTATAGTGGAGAGATGTATAGTTGTCTTATAGTGGAGAGATGTGTAGTTGTCTTATAGTGGAGAGATGTATAGTTGTCTTATAGTGGAGAGATGTGTAGTTATCTTATAGTGGAGATATGTGTGGTTGTCTTATAGTTGAGATATGTGTGGTTGTCTTATAGTGGAGATATGTGCAGTTGTCTTATAGTGGAGATATGTGTGGTTGTCTTATAGTGGAGATATGTTTAGTTGTCTTATAGTGGAGAGATGTGTGGTTGTCTTATAGTTGAGAGATGTGTAGTTGTCTTATAGTTGAGAGATGTGTGGTTGTCTTATAGTGGAGATATGTGTGGTTGTCTTATAGTGGAGATATGTGTGGTTGTCTTATAGTGGAGATATGTGTGGTTGTCTTATAGTGGAGAGATGTGTGGTTGTCTTATAGTTGAGAGATGTGTGGTTGTCTTATAGTGGAGATATGTGTGGTTGTCTTATAGTGGAGATATGTGTGGTTGTCTTATAGTGGAGAGATGTGTAGTTGTCTTATAGTGGAGAGATGTGTAGTTGTCGTATAGTGGAGATATGTGTGGTTGTCTTATAGTGGAGATATGTGTGGTTGTCTTATAGTGGAGAGATGTGTAGTTGTCTTATAGTGGAGAGATGTGTAGTAGTCTTATAGTGGAGATATGTGTGGTTGTCTTATAGTTGAGAGATGTGTAATTGTCATATAGATGAGAGATGTGTAGTTATCTTATAGTTGAGAGATGTGTAGTTGTCTTATAGTGGAGATATGTGTAGTTGTCTTATAGTGGAGAGATGTGTAGTTGTCTGATAGTTGAGAGATGTATAGTTGTCTTATAGTGGAGAGATGTGTAGTTGTCTTATAGTGGAGAGATGTGTAGTTGTCTTATAGTGGAGATATGTGTAGTTGTCTTATAGTTGAGAGATGTATAGTTGTCTTATAGTGGAGAGATGTGTAGTTGTCTTATAGTGGAGAGATGTATAGTTGTCTTATAGTTGAGAGATGTGTATTGTCTGATAGTTGAGAGATGTGTAGTTGTCTTATAGTTGAGAGATGTGTAGTTGTCTTATTGTGGAGAGATGTGTAGTTGTCTGATAGTTGAGAGATGTGTGGTTGTCTTATAGTGGAGAGATGTGTAGTTGTCTTATAGTGGAGAGATGTGTAGTTGTCTGATAGTTGAGAGATGTGTAGTTGTCTTATAGTGGAGAGATGTATAGTTGTCTTATAGTGGAGAGATGTGTAGTTGTCTTATAGTGGAGAGATGTATAGTTGTCTTATAGTGGAGAGATGTGTAGTTATCTTATAGTGGAGATATGTGTGGTTGTCTTATAGTTGAGATATGTGTGGTTGTCTTATAGTGGAGATATGTGCAGTTGTCTTATAGTGGAGATATGTGTGGTTGTCTTATAGTGGAGATATGTTTAGTTGTCTTATAGTGGAGAGATGTGTGGTTGTCTTATAGTTGAGAGATGTGTAGTTGTCTTATAGTTGAGAGATGTGTGGTTGTCTTATAGTGGAGATATGTGTGGTTGTCTTATAGTGGAGATATGTGTGGTTGTCTTATAGTGGAGATATGTGTGGTTGTCTTATAGTGGAGAGATGTGTGGTTGTCTTATAGTTGAGAGATGTGTGGTTGTCTTATAGTGGAGATATGTGTGGTTGTCTTATAGTGGAGATATGTGTGGTTGTCTTATAGTGGAGAGATGTGTAGTTGTCTTATAGTGGAGAGATGTGTAGTTGTCGTATAGTGGAGATATGTGTGGTTGTCTTATAGTGGAGATATGTGTGGTTGTCTTATAGTGGAGAGATGTGTAGTTGTCTTATAGTGGAGAGATGTGTAGTAGTCTTATAGTGGAGATATGTGTGGTTGTCTTATAGTTGAGAGATGTGTAATTGTCATATAGATGAGAGATGTGTAGTTATCTTATAGTTGAGAGATGTGTAGTTGTCTTATAGTGGAGAGATGTGTAGTTGTCTTATTGTGGAGAGATGTGTAGTTATCTTATAGTGGAGAGATGTGTAGTTGTCTTATTGTGGAGAGATGTGTAGTTGTCTTATAGTGGAGAGATGTGCAGTTGTCTTATAGTGGAGAGATGTGCAGTTGTCTTATAGTTGAGAGATGTATATTTGTCTTATAGTAGAGAGATGTATAGTTGTCTTATTGTGGTGAGATGTATAGTTGTCTTATAGTGGAGAGATGTATAGTTGTCTTATTGTGGAGAGATGTGCAGTTGTCTTATAGTGGAGAGATGTGCAGTTGTCTTATTGTGGAGAGATGTGCAGTTGTCTTATAGTGGAGAGATTAAGGTTTCTATTTAAGCTTGTGGACTCATCCAATACTGAACTAATAGGTTTTGTCAAAGTTATTCTTTTTACACTTCTTTATTCCTGTGCAGGCTGCAGGTATTTTGCACAAAATAAAACCGTGGTATCATTGATTCTTTGCAGATTATGATAACATACATTTTGTTAAATGATATTTCACTTTGAAGATAAAGGGTTATATATTACAACAAAGTGAATGAATTACATATACAATGCAGATTAAAATGTCTTTTTGTACCATATGACTTTTGTGGGATATATATGCTACATTACAGCTTGATCAAGTTGGATTTTTAAAAGTGAATTTAAAAAATTAGTTAAAATGAAAAGGAACATACTAAAAAGAAGAATAAATTGCACATCTATTTTATTTAGAGTCAAGTTAATCAGATATTCCAGACTTTAAAATGAATATATTTTTGTAATGATACAAAAGGAGAAGCAAATGTTCACAGTGAGGTCTTGAATTTCCATTGAACGTAAATCTGTTGAATAATGAACTTTTCCCCATGTTTTGGATAAATGTTGTAAAGTTATACATGTTGTAAGTGTTGCTTTTGTATTATGGGTTTTTATAAAATTGTAAGTTTACTTTCTTATGTTGTTCAGCTCGATAAAATATTCATATTTTTCTGAGATTTCTCTGGCTCGTTCTCTGAATTAAAAATGGAGAGATATGTGAATAGGTTTAGTTTATCTGACATGATAATTACCTACAAATTATCAATTTTTATTTGCAAGAGTATAAGTTGAGAAGTTGAGCAAAAGAAAAAAAAAAAAAAAAAAAGAAGAAACCAAAGAATGGGAAAAAAAGAAAAGAGAAACAGTTTTGATTATGTGGGGTTGTATTTGTTCATGAGTAATTATGTTCAATTGAATATTAATATTAGCCTTATTTTTTATTTAAATAAAGAAAAAGTGTAATTTAAAGCATGAATGTTGCATCATGATTGTCATCTTATACGCATGTAATCGACTTCTCAAAAGAACGCATGCCAAATTATTTTATTGCAAATAAGATATTTTGGCTGTTACGATTTATGTTAGCTTAATTTATGTTTACAGAACATGTTAAGTAAATCGCACGCAGAGATATTTTTAAGTACATAAGAAAGAGACAGCCTAGCTTTTTTGATCATGTCATGAAATAT
The DNA here is from genome assembly GCA_032433765.1 of Megaustenia siamemsis. Taxonomy (NCBI): domain Eukaryota; kingdom Metazoa; phylum Mollusca; class Gastropoda; order Stylommatophora; family Ariophantidae; genus Megaustenia; species Megaustenia siamemsis. The sequence goes on along the minus strand of JAVIAB010000106.1, from coordinate 72,485,612 downwards.
TGTAATAATGGGTAAGAGAAACAAAGAAAAACAGTGACAGAAAATAATAGAAAGCTTAACAGTTTGGCATGGAAAGAGATCAGTGGGAGATCTGGTAAGAGAAATCAGTATTAGGGATACACCAAGGGAGATGACTGTCTCCATTCCTGTCTGCTATTTCTACTTGAAGCATAAATTCATTAATGTATCATTAATATGTGAAAAACATGTGCAACAAGTTCATATCAATTTTAGTGAGAAAGAGTGATCATCTGTGCTCTATGAAGCCATTTCTGACCTTTGGAAGTGAATCATGGACAGTAGACAAACAAATGAAAAGATGATTAGAAGCTTCAGAGATTGGATTTCTCAGAAGAATGTTGAGAGTTCCCTGGACATCTGAAAGGACCAACAAGGAAAATCTCAACGAGGCCAACACAAAAAGAGAGCTCCTAAAAAACATCAGAAAAAAACAATCAACATTTTTCAGGCATATCATAAAAGGAGGCAAGTTGGAATACTTGGTTACAGCTGGCAAAATACAAGGAAAAAGAGATTGTGGAAGATAAAGAGAGAAGATATTAGTAAGCTTGGTGTCATGACATGGTAAATGGTCAACAACAAAATTGATATGATGCACTGTGGACAGAGAATTGTGGAAGGATATGATCGTAAATGCCAACTGGCATGGCATGTGATGATGTATTTTATGAAAAATATTGACTACTTCTGGTTTATCAGTTTGTAACGACTATTGGTTCTTACATGTCATTTAGAGCCATTCTTAACATATGGATGTGAATCATGGACAATAGGACAACAGACTAGAAAATCCCTGGAGGCTGTAGAAGTGTGGTTTTACAGAAGACTGTTGAGAATACCATGGACAGCTAAGAAGAGTAATGAAAACTTTCTGAAAGAGGCCAAAGTAAAAAGAGAGCAAATTTCCAATATTAGGAAGAAACAATCATCGTTTTTTTGGCCATGTAATGAGAAGGGAACAGCTAGAATATATTATGACAACTGGGAAAATTGAGGGACAAAGATATAGAAGGAAGTAAAGAGAAAAGTTATCAGACACTTTAATAGAATGGCTTGGCAGAAGGTCAATAAAAGAAATGATCAATAAATGTAGAGATCGAAAGTGTGGAGGGACATGATTACTTACACTAGCAGGCATGGCACTTGATGATGATGAACCATGATTGCTTTATAGATCTTCCTTGATATTTCATATTCTTTTAGGACCAACTATCGACTTTATAATTCTTCCATGATATTTTGTATCCTTTTAGATCTAACTGTTGTCTGATATATAAATCTTTTTTTATTTCTACCTCATAAAATGTACCTACCCACTCATATGTGTCTCTACAGAAAGAATTGCTGTGCTATTTATTCTTTATTGAATATAGCCACTAACCTATGTATGTTACTAACATATTGTCTTGTATTTTTTACTGTTGGAATGAAACAACTGGGACAAGATATTAATGTATTTCTTTAACTTAGGGTTGTGCCATTGCTATGGGATACACTGCCTCTTCTCACTTGGACACCGTCCTCAGCAAGCTGGAAAGTGTTGCCAAGAATGACATGGGCAAAAAGTCCTCAGGCCTTCTCAGCATTCTGAAGGTATCTAGTTCTAACTTCTGTATAATCATTGCTCCTAATTAAAGAATCTATCTATCTATTGACCTTTCGAGCCATTTAGGGCGTAGACCAAGATACTCCTTCTCTTATCTAAATTTTTATTCTAGCAGTTTTCAATTCTTTTAAAGATATTTTATCAAATCTCGCCATTTGTCTCTGTTCTGTTCAAGCAGTTCTATCTCATCAAGGGAGCCGATTCCTGCTGCTCTTGCCTCTCTCATCAATGTTCTTCTCGGTGTCTCTCTGGGTCTTTCTCTTTTTCTCTTACCTGTTGTTTCCCACATGAGGGCTTGCTTTGCTATTCGGTTATTATCTCTTCTTATCACATGTCCATCATATGACCATCGTCTTTTCTTTATTACTGAAGATATTAGTGGTTGAAGTGGTATTAAAGAATCTATCAATCTATCTATTGACCTTTCGAGCCGTAGCCGACCCATAGAGCATAGACCAAGATGCTCCTTCTCTTATCTGAATTTTTATTCTAGCAGTTTTCAATTCTTTTAAAGATATTTTATCAAATCTCGCCATTTGTCTCTGTTCTATGCAAGCAGCTCTATCTCATTGAGGGTCTACGTTTCATTAACAAAATTGTTTTTATGATAGTGGCTTGTTAAACCTCTGATCAACAGTTCTATACCAAGCCGGAGAAAAATAATTCCTCCATCTTGGATACAACCGGTGTTAAAGAATGCCAAAGTATAAATTAAATTACAGAGACGTGGCAAAGATGCCTGACAGTAACGGAGCTGAAAGTTGCCAGCACCTCAAAGCTGATGTCTGTTTCAGGGTTGGAACTTTCCAGACCTTACTACACCTTTTTGCTGTGCCCCTAGAACCAGACTAACCAGTCTAGATTGGCCAAGTGAGTAGGGATTGAGAGGGAAGGCAAGCTGGTACTCAAAAATTTCATGCTGAAATCAGATGTGTTGGGCCAAAAGGGACAAATATCACAATTCTTGTACAAATGACCCGCACAATACAACACATATATGCTCACGTAACATTGTTTTAAGGGCAGATAATGAAGTCATTGGATGCACGTAAGCAAGACAATTACAGAGAAAATATTCAGCAACAAAAAAGATACTGTTAATGAGGTCTAATAGTATTTAAATATAATAATTGTGAATTGCTAGGTAAGTATGCACAAATTGAATGATCTAATCTCAATAAAATATACTCTAACAGTAAATCAGGTAGTTATACCTGTTAATTGTGATTAAATATATTTACACTTTTTTCATGCTATAAATTTGTTAATTATATGTTAGAACATTATCTTGTAATAATTGCTTAATGAGTAATTTATCTTCCAGGATAAAACAGAAATTAATGTTGAACAAGTGAAAGCCACTTTGATGCTTTGTTATGGCTTTGTTGCTCTCTACTCTCCACCATCACTTATTGTCTCCCGTATGGAAGCCACCATCCTGCGTACGATCTTACCATACTTTTCCACTGTTAAGGTAAAAACCATTGCCGCCTTGAGATATGTAAACACACAACACTTACTTGCTCACTCACTCACTCACTCACTCACTCACTCACTCACTCACTCACTCACTCACTCACTCACTCACTCACTCACTCACTCACTCACTGTGATTCTCTATCTCTCTTTCTCTTTCTCTCCCTCTTTCTCTTACATCTTCCCAATGCATGCATACACACTACACATAATGTTTCAAACAAAATATAATTTAAATTAACAAACAAATGAGTAAAAATAACAATAACAGTTTTCTCTATACACCTGCACTCACAGACTGGAAAAAAGAATGCTATTAAAACTTGAAATAATAAAAATAAACAATGAATGTAAAAGAGACAAAAACTCAAATGGTTAAAAAACTTCTCTTATCACAGGACACAATTGTGAAACAAAACCTGATTCAGTGTGCTGATTTGATTGCTCATATTCCCACAGGACACAATTGTAAAACAAAACCTGATTCGGTGTGCTGATTTGATTGCTCAAGCTTTGCATCCAGAACACCTGGAACAGGAGCACAGATTCTCTTCAAGAGCAGAGTTTCTACTTCATATGCAGGTGAGAAATTTGCTCAGATGTATCATTGAGATGCTTCTCATTAAGTAAAGTAAAGTACTCCCGTCACGCCATGTGGCGTATAGAGAAATATGGTGTTAGTGACCCTATATTTTACAGACCTTCAGCACATGATTTTTGGGGTAATGTGGTCGGTATTACGCCTGTGCTGCTTTACTTTCCCAGAAAAAAATCTGGTACCCATTTAAGGCTGGGTGAACCCGGAAGCCGTCGGTTGGGATCGAACCCTACCCCTTGTCCGTGGTAGTCCAGTTCACTAACCACTGATCTATCGCGGCTCCCATGCTTCTCATTGTTAAGATTAAATATTATTCGCATGATGACTAAATAAATAAATCAATCAATCTTCATTATGCCTTTTGATACACAAGATCACCAATAGAAATCACAATTGCTGTCTTCACTGGGCTGATTTCTCAAGCCCTCCCTAATTGAAACCATTATATTCAAGATTTTGTTTATAAATATTTTTTTTTGGTCCCGCGTTTTTAAAATATTTATCCTTTGTTCTTTTTCCTGCTGGAGCCAAGTGAAGATTTATCTTTGGCAGAACTTTTAAGGAATTCTGAGAACATAGCCTTCTGGATTTTTGCTTGGCTTTAGCCAACCTCAAATACAAAATGTTTCCTTTGTTGAATGAGGGGTGATAGTTTGTATGTGTTGAATGATAGGAAATGTATGTTACGTAATTGTGTAGCAGAGCATCACTGTTACCACTGGTTGTGGTTAGCTCTTTCCGTACAGAAGCTTTATATCAATGCAATGGAAGAGATTTCAGAGACAAAATTTTTCATGATTTTAAGAATCAATCTACATATTTATCCAACATATAACATATTATATATGAATTTTTAGATAATTGAACAAGGAATTAGATTTCACCAATACCAAAATGATATAAGACATGCAAAAAGAATATGGTTTGATGATAATTCACACCAATCAAATTGAGAGTGGTGCACTATGCTGGGAAACGTACACAGCCAAAATTGGCATGGTGCACAGTGCAGTGAAACATATGGAAAGAGTTAATAAACCCTGATGAGCATTCATCAAACTGACTCACTAGTTTTGTTTAACTTTAAAAAAAAAAATAGACGTTTATTTATCCCTATTTTCTTTGTTTTTTTGGTTTAATTTGCTGTTACATGATATCCCAAGTCACATATATGTCATCATGTTATGTCACCTGTTTTGTTTTTGTTATTGTCTTTGAGAAGACAATCACCACCAAAAAACTGAAAAAAGAATGACACTTTAGTCTCCAAAACCATGACTTAAGGAACATTTAACCTCCTGTTGTTATTTGCTGTCTAGTTGTTTCTTATCTCCATTTAGTCTAACAGTCCCTCCCTACATTATCATAAATCAACAGGCTTTCTTGACATTATTAGAGATCAACAGTTTTCCGTACATTATAATAAATCAACAGTCCTTTTCTAAATTACAGTAAATCAACAGCTCTTCCCTACTTTACAATAAATCAACAGTTCTTCCCTACATTACAATAGACCAACATTCCTTCCCTACATTACAATATACCAACAGTCCTTCCCTACATTACAATAGGCCAACATTCCTTCCCTACATTACAATAGGCCAACATTCCTTCCCTACATTACAATAGGCCAACAGTCCTTCTCTACATTACAATAGGCCAACAGTCCTTCTCCACATTACAATAGGCCAACAGTCCTTCCCTACATTACAATAGGCCAACAGTCCTTCCCTACATTACAATAGGCCAACAGTCCTTCCCTACATTACAATAGGTTAACAGTCCTTCCCTACATTACAATAGGCCAACAGTCCTTCCCTACATTACAATAGGTCAACAGTCCTTTTCCACATTACAATAGGCCAACAGTCCTTCTCTACATTACAATAGGCCAACAGTCCTTCCCTACATTACAATAGGTCAACAGTCCTTTTCCACATTACAATAGGCCAACAGTCCTTTTCCACATTACAATAGGCCAACAGTCCTTCCCTACATTACAATAGGCCAACATTCCTTCCCTGCATTACAATAGGCCAACAGTCCTTCCCCATATTACAATAGGCCAACATTCCTTCCCTACATTACAATAGGACAACAGTCCTTCTCTACATTACAATAGGCCAACAGTGCTTCTCCACATTACAATAGGCCAACATTCCTTCCCTACATTACAATAGGCCAACAGTCCTTCCCTACATTACAATAGGCCAACAGTCCTTCCCTACATTACAATAGGCCAACAATTCTTCCCTACATTACAATAGGCCAACAGTCCTTCCCTACATTACAATAGGCCAACAGTCCTTCCCTACATTACAATAGGCCAACAGTCCTTCCCTACATTACAATAGGTCAACAGTCCTTCCCTACATTACAATAGGCAGACAGTCCTCCTCTACATTACAATAGGCCAACAGTCCTTCTCTACATTACAATAGGTCAACAGTCCTTCTCTACATTACAATAGGTCAACAGTCCTTCTCTACATTACAATAGGTCAACAGTCCTTCTCTACATTACAATAGGCCAACAGTCCTTCTCTACATTACAATAGGCCAACAGTCCTTCTCTACATTACAATAGGCCAACAGTCCTTCTCTACATTACAATAGGCCAACAGTCCTTCTCTACATTACAATAGGTCAACAGTCCTTCTCTACATTACAATAGGTCAACAGTCCTTCTCTACATTACAATAGGTCAACAGTCCTTCTCTACATTACAATAGGTCAACAGTCCTTCTCTACATTACAATAGGTCAACAGTCCTTCTCTACATTACAATAGGCCAACAGTCCTTCTCTACATTACAATAGGTCAAAAGTCCTTCTCTACATTACAATAGGTCAACAGTCCTTCTCTACATTACAATAGGCCAACAGTCCTTCTCTACATTACAATAGGTCAACAGTCCTTCTCTACATTACAATAGGCCAACAGTCCTTCTCTACATTACAATAGGCCAACAGTCCTTCTCTATATTACAATAGGTCAACAGTCCTTCTCTACATTACAATAGGTCAACAGTCCTTCCCTATATTACAATAGGTCAACAGTCCTTCTCTACATTACAATAGGTCAACAGTCCTTCTCTACATTACAATAGGTCAACAGTCCTTCTCTACATTACAATAGGCCAACAGTCCTTCCCTATATTACAATAGGTCAACAGTCCTTCTCTACATTACAATAGGTCAACAGTCCTTCTCTACATTACAATAGGTCAACAGTCCTTCCCTATATTACAATAGGTCAACAGTCCTTCCCTATATTACAATAGGCCAACAGTTCTTCCCTACATTACAATAGGTCAACAGTCCTTCTCTACATTACAATAGGTCAACAGTCCTTCTCTACATTACAATAGGCCAACAGTCCTTCTCTACATTACAATAGGTCAAAAGTCCTTCTCTACATTACAATAGGTCAACAGTCCTTCTCTACATTACAATAAAATAGTGTTAAATGGACATAGTTGTGTTGTGATTTATTGTCTGCACTGTAGGCACTTCTTGACACAACACATCTGACTTCAGTACATTGATCACTGAGTAGGGTTTTTGCCTCCCCTCTTCCATATCTGATCTTTTGACTGAACTGTTCCAAGGATTGCCACAGGGAGGTGGAGTAGGGTCTTTGATCAGTTCTGGTTCATTGATCCTAGTGAAAGCAGTCTATGAGTCACTGACTTTTATTTAATCTCATGCATTGTCTAATAAATAATTTTGTCCCCACAACAAGAATATAAAAGTGTAGTGTGTTTAATTGTTCATGCTGATTTAATTACAAATGCTCAATTTTATTATGAGTTCATAAAGCAATTTTTTATGATTCTTTTGATATGCTTTATGTGTAATATGCCTATGTTTTTATGATTAATTAATTATAACTTCATTTTCTTATTAATTTAGTTATGTATTTCATGATACTATATTTGTTGTTGTTTGTTTGTATTCACCAACTTTGTATCTCTAGCAAAGTCCTGAGGGACTGCATTTTGCTTGAATATAATTTTTTCCTATTTTTTTTTTCCACACTGGCATCTGTGTGCTCAGGTGTCTATAGTAAAAAAAAAAGTAAAGTGCCCCAGTCACGCCAAGTGGCGTATAGGGAATATGGTGTTAGTGACAATAAATTTTACAGACCTTCGGCACATGATTTTTGGGATAATGTGGTCGGTATTACGCCTGTACCGCTTTACTTTCCCAGAAAAAAATCCGGTACCCATTAAAGGCTGGGTGAACCCGGAAGCCATCGGTTGGGATCGAACCCTACCTCTTGTTCTTTGTAGTCCAGTTCACTAACCACTGAGCAATCGTGGCTTCCTTCAGGTGTTTATAAAGGCTGATACTCTCCAATTTCAGAGGCACCCATCCTCATATTTCTATCCAGAGTTTTAACATTTTTGGTAGATTATTTTTCCTATTAATTTTTCCTAGACAGCGGCTATTTTTAGCCTACTCTTTTTTATTTCCATCTGCCAAAGATTCTTTAAAGTCATCATCATCAAGTACTGGGCCTACTGGCATAGGTGATCATGTCTCTCCACAACTTTCAATCTCGACAGTTCTTTATCATTTGTGTTGTTGACTTTCTACCAAGCCATTCTCTTAAGCTGTCTGGTATTTTCTCTCTGTGCTTCCCTCTATCTCTTCGTCCCTCAATTGTTCCAGTTGTTACAATATATTCCAGTTGTTCTCTTCTCATTACATGGCCAAAAAATTATGATTGTTTCTTCCTAATATTGGAAATTAGCTCTCTCTAAGCTTTGACCTCTTTCAGAACATTTTTATTACTCTTCTTAGCTGTCCATGGTATTCTCAACATTCTTCTGTAAAACCACATTTCTACAGACTCGAGTGATTTTCTTGTCTGTTGTCCTATTGTCCATGATTCACATCCATATGTTAAGACTGGCTCTACATAACATTTAAGAACTCTTTTTCTTGTTTCTATTGTCAAAAATGGATTGCATAGTATCTTCCTCATTTTTTGGAAAGCTTATTTTGCCTGAGCCATTCTGCATCTCACCTCTTTTATACATCTTCCGTCTGTGGTTAACAAAGTTCCCAAATATTTAAATTCATTTACCTGTTTTAATATTGTTCCACTTGTCTTTATTCTGCACTGAGGTGATGTCTTTTTCTTTGTTGTTACCATTACTTCTGTCTTTTTGCTATTAAGGCTGAGTCCTTTATTTTTGCTTTCTTTCACTATAATGTCCAACATTTCTTGTAACTCATTAGCGATTAAGACTCTATCATCAGCATACCTTAGATTATTTATATTATGACCTCCAATTGTTATTCCAGGCATGCCCCTTATGGATCTTAAAATACTCTCACTATAAATATTAAACAAATCTGATGACAGCACACAACCTTGTCTAACACCCTGTTTTATTTCTTGAAACATTCCCAATTGGTTTCCAATTTTCTTTAAAGTACAGAACGCATACTGGACCTCCTGTTTTTGACCCTTTTCCGAGAGGAATAGACATCGGATCTCACTACCCAGACACCAGGAAAGGGTAAAGCAATGAAGAAACCATGAACTACATTTTTTTAAAAATAAATTTTTCTGCAGCATGTGGTGGGAATTGAACCCGGGATCTCCTTATCTAGAGATTGATATCTTATCTCTAGACCATCTATCCCCCCATTTTATCTGTGAAATATCTACAGTTTTATAATTAACTATAACTTTATTTTCTTGTTAATTTAGTATGTAAGTAAAGTAAAGAGCCCCGTCACACCAAGTGGCGTATAGGGAATATGGTGTTAGTGATCATAAATTTTACAGATCTTCAGCACATGATTTTTAGGGTAATGTGGCCGGTATTACGCTCGTGCTGCTTTATTTCCCAGAAAAAATCCAGTACCCATTTAAGGCTGGGTGAATCCGGAAGCCATCGGTTGGGATCGAACCCTACCTCTTGTCCTTGGTAGTCCAGTTCACTAACCACTGAGCTATCGCGGCTCCAATTTAATTTTGTATTTCATGATAGTATATTTCAAAATAATAATCCTGTTAATCATTAATATTTTGCTGTTTGTGTTTAATGAATAATTTGCTCATACTGCATATCATGATGGGTTTACTGATAGTTTGTTTTTGTGTTTCAGAACTACATAAAGGCAGAGCCAACAACCCACATTGCAACAGAGACTCGTTTCCTAGCTATGAACACCTGCACCAACCTTATGTATCTTTTATTTGTTTGTCTTTAGATTTGGGAAAATTGAGCAAGAGCCCTAATGATAGAATCACACAGGTCAAGATATTTTTAATAAAATGATAAATATTTTATGCAATAAGTTATTATCATTGGAAACTTAAAAGAGAGTTTTGCAGGTACTGTTTTATGGTTGTCAATCATGGACAGTAAAGAAAGAGATACAACATTGGACAGCAAAAAAATCTAATGAGGAGGTACTAAAAGAGGCACATGAAAAGAGGAATATTATAAATTAAATAGGAAAAAGCATTCCAGATTTGTGGGAGCTGTGGAGAAGAGGTAGGTTGGAGTACTTAGTAACAGAAAAATAAAAGACCGAGGAGATAGATGACTTGGTGCAGCAAAAAGTTAATGGTGGAATTATTACACAAAAATAAGTATTGTGGAGGAAAATGGTATCCAACATGAACCATGAGGGAACAAATAAAAGCCGTTATTTTTTTTTAAAATTGTATAATATCTGTAGCTATCACTTCTTATTGAAAGTAGAAAGATTATTGTGTAAAATACTAAAGGAAATATTTTGTAAAATGGTAAAAGAAAAATTATTTTGTATAATAGTAAAGGAAATATTTTTTTGGTTAATTTCTGAAGAAAAGATTACTGGCAAATAAAATCACAGATAACTGAAGCACAATTGGGATTCAGAAAAAAGAAGAGCTACAAAGCTGTAATTTTTTTTAATTGCATTAAAACAACTTCTGAATTAGTTAGTGTCATACTATGGTGAAACTGATGTCCAAAGTTTATCTGATTAGCTCTATCATCTTTTATTCATTTCATTTTCTACATAATCCTGTATTAAGATATTTCTCTTTTAGCATTTATCTTCATTTTGCCTCCATTTTCCTTCTTCTACTTTCCTTCCTCATTTGCCTTTTAGTGTTGAGATGAGAGATCATTTGTGATCTTTTACTCTTCTGTTTGCCTCTGCTGCTGTTATGTTTCCTAGTGTTTCTAATATTCTGTTAATCCATCTTTTTCATGGTTAGTCCTTGGGTCTGGTGTTCTCGCAACATTTATTGAAGGCTCGTTCTGTAGTGTTTTGATCTTTCTGCCTTGACATGTGGCCAAACCATTATATCTATTGTTTCTTTATATATTCTATGGCGGGGGTTATTCCTAACTTTTTAATCAGTTGTTAATTTCTGATCTTATCTCTCAGGCTGTTTTCTGCCATTCTTCTAACACACTTCATCTCAGTAGAGGTTACTTTTCTTATTGTTCTTGCTTCTAGGTTCTAGAACTGGTATTAGTAGCACAGCGTTGGGATGAAGAATGTATTGTAGAGTGCCTGTTTTGCCTCTAGAGTTATTTCCTTGTTGAACAATAGTGGTGATAGCAGTCCAATGATTTAACAAGCTTTGTTGTGTATTGAGTTTAAGTCTGCTCCATTTTCCATGTAGTGACTAAATGTTTCACTTGTCCCTTCATAACACTGTCACCTGTGATTAATCAACCTAAAAGAGAAGAAAACTTTTGCCTAACTGTGGTTAGCATGACTAAAAAAAAAATAGAAAAAAAAAAACTCACGCCCGACTGATACACATGGCTAAAAGAGAAGAAAACTCACACTTGGCTGATTAACATGGCTAAAAGAAACTAGTTCGCAAATGTGATAACATAGCTAAAAGAGAAGAAAACTCACTACAATAAAGAATTACATATAGCACTATGTTTTACAGGGAGCCGTGATAGCTCAGTGGTTAGTGAACTGGACTACAAAGGACAAGGGGTAGGGTTCGATCCCAACCGACAGCTTCTGGGTTCACCCAGCCTTAAAATGGGTACCGGATTTTTTTCTGGTAAAGTAAAGCAGCACGGGCGTAATACCGACCACATTACCCCAAAAATCATGTGCTGAAGGTCTGTAAAATATAGGGTCACTAACACCATATTTCTCTATACGCCACTTAGCGTGACGGGGGTGCTTTACTTACTTTTCTTTTACTATATTTTACACCTTCCTGTCTGGCACATTTGTCTGCAGCACACATTTATTTAGGACTATTTTTTTTATTGCTTTGGTATTTTTGCCTGCATTTGATGAAACATATTCCATTCAACCTAAAATTGTTGTAAATCAGGAGAACCGGGCTTCGAATCCTGGTAGGGTCAAATGTTTTTTTCTAGTGGGTTAAAATAAAAACTCAGACTTAAACACCTCATAGTGACTGCTCAGGACAAGCTGCCTTTATTCTCCCATCCTGTATGTTTCCCCAGCAGACCTCAGTAATGAGATAATGCTGTAATGATAGTTTTTTTAATATTTTTTTTATAACATAAAACACTATTTGGGGTATATGAAAATATATAGATCTCAAAAATAGTTAAAATTTATTTGTAAAAAGTTAATGAAGAAACACTATATTAATAAGAATGAGCAGTCTTATATGGTGGCATTACTATTCTTAACCAACTATCGCAGTAAACTGAATCAAGCATTGACTCCAGCAGAAGTGTTCAGCCTAGTTCAAGTCTGCACCGATTCCCTTTTCCCGCTGTCAATAACTGGAATGCCTCAGAGGAAAAACAAGGAAGAAAATCCTGCAGAAATCTTAGAGATGGAAACCATGATGGAAACTGCATTCAATGCCTTCTATGATGTTCTGAAGGAGATTTTAAAAAAGAATTGCACTTCTGATGGACTGGAAAGCATATTTAAGGTAAGTGGTGATGTGGGTTTTGTTTGTTTGGCATGATGTCATCTTTGTATCTGGCCTGGAGTACAGACAATGTCATAGAAGGAAATCAGGCTTTAGAATTAAAGAGAACAGGTTTGAAGTTTCATAACTGTGAGATAGACGTTTTTCATAACTGTGAGATAGACGTTGCTGTTATATTCACTCATCTGTATTGTGTATGTTGAAAAATCATTTGAAACCTCTCAGAGTTAATATATATCTTTGTGTGTTTTTGTTTGTATTGCTCTAGAAGTGGAAAAAGAAATTGCATTTAACAGTTCACAGCAAAATGGGTTAAGGTTACCAGACCAGACAATGGTGGTGGAATATCCACAAGGAAGATATGGGTGTAAAGAATTTGTAAAAAAAAATATTACTAGATACGTAGGTGGATAGAAAAGAGTGGCCAGTATATAAAAAGACACCTAGAGACTGTATGACAAAGCAGAGAGAAGCAGACAGGCACTGAAGCAGAGATAGGGAGCGGTAATCACAAATTAGCGATTAACAATTAGTAGAAAGCAAGTAGAATGGCTATTATTACTACTATAGATAGATAAGTTAATAAATAACAGATATAGTTAGTTCACAAAAGGACTGGTGTTTAAATACCTAGAAGTGTGATCTGTAATGTTTTTAATAATTTCAGGAGTATATTTGAGTCCAGTTGATATTCACACCGCCCGGTAGTACTATTATAATATTATTGACTAACTTACAGTTGATAATACTGTCCAATTAATTTATTATGTGTTAATATAACTTGTGACTACTATGTAACAATAGTACATGAATTAATATGTTTTCGTGTTATGGAACACCTCAAGTTTTTTTGTCTGTCAAAAACATGAATGTGTTAAAAAAAAAGACAAATGACCTATATATATGAAGTACAAGAATTAAAGCATTAAATTATGAGAAGCATAGAAGTTAAAATATACAAACATATCCAGTCTTCTTTACAACAGCATAAACCAGTCGCCTTACAAAGTGCTTAAACATACATTTACAAGGCTTCAAGTAGTATGTAAACCTACTTTACATTTCCTGTGGTAGAATTAGAACTCTGGACCTTCCAATCCAGAGGTCAACACCTTACCTCTAGACCACCCCCCCCCCCCTAGTTTGTAACTCTAGCTCCTAAAGTGGCTTTTTTAAAAATTTTTTCAGTAATATAATTAATCTTTATATAATTAGTTGTTTTATCTTTCTTTTATTTAGCATCACTATTGTAACAGTCAGATAATGCAGTAAAATTATTTTAATTTCAGCATCTTGGTCATTGGATGCTTTCTGAGGTTGAACATGAAAGAGAAAGGGCACTTAAGACATGGCTGATTGTACAACAGTTTTACCTAGAGATATTGCAGGTCAAGGTTAGTGCCAGTCCTTTGAATCGTAAACTTTATTATATTTACTATCTTGCATCTTCCTCTTTGAGAATGTCCTCATTGGTCTTTTTAGCTGTCCAGGGAATTTTCAACATTCTTCTGAGAAATCCCATCCCTTTGGCCTCTAATCATCATTTCATTTGTTTTTTTACTGTCCATGATTCGCCTCCATGGGTCAGAATTGGCTCTATATAGCACACTTGAACTCTCTTTCTCACTTCTTTTGACATAAACTTGTTACATAAGGCGTTATTAATTTTCTGAAATGCTATTTTGGTCTGATCTATTCTTTTTATTTCTGTGGTGCATCTTCCATCTGATGTTATTATTGTGCCCAATTAATGTTATGAGGGACCATCATTTCTTTAAAACAATTTATAAAGTATAACTTATCACTAATTCATCTTTGTTTTTTATGCTATATTTCCATCTCATTTTAATGATTCCTTTTAGTTGTCTTTGTGGTCTTTAGTGCTTTATTGTCTGTTTTTCTGTCTCACTATTCATCATTGTGTGTTCTAGGAGCCACAGAACTTGGACAACATCGGTATATTCCTGGGCAGATTGATTCCGCGATGTACAGACCCAGTGTCAAAAATCCGGCAACTTGCCATTGACTGTGTTCACGTAACTCTTAAAATTTCTCTTAAACTTGAAGGTAAGCTTATAAATGATCTCTGAAGTATTTAACATTTTATAAATTTAGATGAATTTAAAACCCTAGATAATGGCACCGTCATAAAATTTACGAACTCAAAATACAAATTTTTGGAATTCAACATTTTTCTGCAATCACACATTTTCCTTCTCCTTATACCTTCCTAATTATTGCTTCTGGAGTTGACCCCTGAGTGTTGGATTTGTTTCCTTTGATGTTAGTTTTCATTTTTCAAACACCAAGTACACTTTGTAAAAAAAATTACAATGGTGTTCTCAAAATGCAGCTGTGTTTTTTTTTTGTAAATTTTATTTTAAAGAAATTTGTTTTTTTTTTAAAAATATTTTTTATTTATAATGATGGGGGAAATCTCTTCGACTGTTGGCAAGACATCAAAGACATTTTTGTAACATGGGATAGGCAGTAAATGACACTAGTAGGTAGCTGAACATATGGCTGGATTGACGGCTGCTTGTAAATAAACAATGTAACACCTCCGGTAGGCGTGGTACTATGCTGTCAAATTTCAGGCTACAAATAACTAAAGCTAAGAAATGATTGCTGCATTCGATTGCCATTTCACTTCTAGAGTGGAGGCGAAGGCGCGCCTCCCAGCACCAGAGCTGTAAGTTGTCAGCGATCCACAGCTGATGGCTTGCTCCAGGATCGGTGAACCAGAACCATCCAGACCCTGCTCCACCTCTCCGTGGTGCCTCTAGTAACAGACTAACCTGTCTAGTCTGGCCAAGCGAGTAGGGATCGAAGAGGGAAGACAACCCAGTACTCAAAAATGTCATGCTGAAGCTGGATGTGTTGAGCCGAAAGGCGCAAATATCACAGTTATCTGTAAACCACAACACAACGCAGACACGCCTTCTTAACGTCCTTTTAAGGGCGGATGATGACGAGGTACACTCCTTAAGTCATCGGGCAAATGCAAGCAAGCAAGCAGCAACTTCTAGAGTAAACACACAGCGGTGTAGCAAAAGTTCAAAAAGAAAATAATATTTTGGATCTCAAATTGTAACATTAGTGTTCATAATTTTTACAAAGGTGTCGTAAAAACATGGCTCATGTGATAGCTGTTATAACCTAGCGTTAACAAATTCACTACCAAAGGGTTCAACACACTCTGGCCAGGTCATTTTTCAGAATTTTTGTTACTTTGAAAAAACAGCAAGAAAATTAATGAAAATTGATATAAAACACACATTTTGTTTGAAAAGTGCTCACAAATTTAGCAAGTTGAATTTAACATTTTAAAACTTTTTTTTTTCAATCTTTGTTCATTAATTAGTAATTTTAATGTCATGAAGAACATACTAACATCAAAACAAATAACACCAGGGCTAAAACTAAGAATAGCAAAATGTTATGTCTTCTCAACATTCCTATATGGTGCAAAAACATGGACATTAGACAAGAAAACAGAACAGAGAATTGAAGCCTTTGAAATGTGGATATATAGCAGAATAGTTAGAATTGGATGGAAGGAAAAGAAAACAAACGATGAAGTCTTAAAACAACTAAAAATGAAAAGAGAACTACTAAACACAATTCAAACAAGACAAATGCGATTTTTGGGCCATGTTAAAACACAACAGCCTACTAAAAGTAATCCTGGAGGGGAAAATACTAGGTAAAAGAGGCAGAGGCAGACCAAGACTAGCATGGATGAGTAACATCAAAAGATGGACAAACCAGCCTATGACAACCTGCACCATCAAAGCAAGAGACAGAGCAGAATAGCGCTCCATGGTAGCTAACCTTCGTTGCGGAGATGGCATTCGATTATGATGATGATGTTAATTAATTAGTGGTTGTGTTTCACTGTGTTTTGCACCATGTGGTCCAGACATCTGCCTTTAACACACATTTGTTTTGAGTTGCTTCCCTTATATTTAGTTTTCTTGATCTTCTTTAGGCAATCCA
The DNA here is from genome assembly GCA_032433765.1 of Megaustenia siamemsis. Taxonomy (NCBI): domain Eukaryota; kingdom Metazoa; phylum Mollusca; class Gastropoda; order Stylommatophora; family Ariophantidae; genus Megaustenia; species Megaustenia siamemsis. The sequence continues at coordinate 72,469,006 of JAVIAB010000106.1, read as the reverse complement.
CCAGACCACAAGGATCATATGGTAGATGCTTTACCAACCCTGAAAGAACGACTCAAAAAAGAGGACCCCAATGTGCTCTTCAGTGTAGTCAATGATTTATCCAAGGTAAACTTTTGATCTGCTTAAGCATCCTCTCTTAAACTATCTGATATCTTTCCTCTTTGTTTCCATGTCTCTTCTTCCCGTAGGGGGCCACTGGGGAAAACCACCCAACTGGGCTGCCGACGTTTGGTCAACCCATATTCAATTCCCGCTGGAAGCTGTGTGACTTGTACTCGTGTTTCGAAAAAAAATACACCTGCGGTCGACCCAGCCGCTGGCTGAAATAGGTACCAGGGTATTACTCTGGGAAGGTGAGGAATGCTGCCTTGCATCATGAGTTTTAATGCATGAAGCAACACTCGAACACTGAAGTGTTTGGAGTCTTCTGAATAGGCGGCCAAGCACATGTGGGTGAGTGAAAACTTTGGTGCTAAGATGCCATTTCAAATCTCGTACTTCAGCTTTGCCTTATCTTTTTTCTTTAGTTTTCCTGTTGTCATAATGTTTTCCACCTGTTTTCGTTACATATTTTAAAACTGTTGATTGTTTTCTCCTGATGTTTGTAATAAGATTGGTAGCAATGGATGCTCAAAACATTAATCAACTAGAAAAGTTCAAACTACACCAGCCCTTGCTAGGCTGAAACCTATTTGGACAGATCTGATAATCATTCTTGGTTCTTACATCAGGCTGATGCATGCTCTTGTTATATCAATTTTTCTATATGCTTGCGTTCAGAGCTACATAATAAAATGCAAGCTATGGAGATGAAATGTTATCTTAAGTTTTTGGACTTCTCTCACTTGGAATCTTATCATGAATAAAAAGTTTGCAAAAAGATGCAACAAGCAATTATAATACATGATGATCTTTTGACTACTGTGATGAAATGCAAAATGAAATGGTTTGGCAAAGACCATTCTGCAAGGAACTATGAATGAAAGAAGGAGAGGTAGACAGAAAGAGATTAGAAGATAACATGAAACAATGGCTTGCTTTGCAAAGTGTCAAGGAATTACTGAGGATAGAGATCAGTGGAGAAGGTTGACGAATTATGTTAGTAGTGCCCAAAATACCCCTAAAGTTATGGGAAGAAGAAGTTTGTAATAAGGTCTCTTTTTTGGAGCATTCTTGGTTCTTTTTTTAGCTGCTCATTGTATTCTCAACATTCTTCTGTAAAATTACATTTCTATGGCCTCTTTTTCCATTGGCTCAGGATTGATTTCCGTGTTTGAAGTCTCTCTACATAGCACTGAAAAACTTATTTTCTTTATCAAAGATGTTGGTCTCACTTTGATAACATGATCGCTGGACAAGGAGAGTCTAAAATTGCTCCCTATGTGCCATCTGGGGCTCAAAAGATAGATAAAGATAAGCACAAATATGAAATATATAAAATACTACAAGAGGGAGCCATGATAGCTCAGTGGTTAGTGAAATGGACTACAAATGACAAGAGGTCGAGTTTGATCCTGACCAACGGCTTCTGGGTTCACCCAGCCTTAAATGAGTACTGGTTTTTTTTCTGGGAGAGTAAAGCAACAGCACCATATTTTCTATACGCCAAAATTAAAAAATAGAAAAAAATGGTATGTAAGAAGCTTTACGTGATAAGTGGACGACACAGACTAAACAACGTTTCGGCCCAATAGGCCTTCAGCAGGAACAAACAAAAAAAAAACACACACACAAAACTAATAATGAAACAACCAAAAACTAAGATATAAACACTAAAGTAAACACTAAGGACGAAATACAAACATTAATTAGCAGCAGTATTGTACTAGTAAAGGGTTAAGGCATAAGAATGCGAAGCTGCAGTAAAGCTGAATATGAGGAAAAATTAAAAAATACTTTAGTATTTATATCTTAGTTTTTGGTTGTTTCGTTATTAGTTTTGTGTGTGTGTGTTTTTTTTTTGTTCCTGCTGAAGGCCTATTTGGCTGAAACGTCGTTTAGTCTGTGTCGTCCACTTATCATGTAAAGCTTCTTACATACCATTTTTTTCTATTTTTTAATTTTTCCTCGTATTCAGCTTTACTGCAGCTTCGCATTTTTATGCCTTAACCCTTTACTAGTACAATACTGCTGCTACTTAATGTTTGTATTTCGTCCTTAGTGTTTACTTTAGTATTTATATCTTAGTTTTTGATTGTTTCGTTATTAGTTTTGTATGTGTGTTTTTTTTTGTTTGTTCCTGCTGAAGGCCTATTGGACTGAAACGTTGTTTAGTCTGTGTCGTCCACTTACCACGTAAAGCTTCTTACATACCATTTTTTTCTATTTTTAAATTTTTCCTCATATTCAGCTTTACTGCAGCTTCGCATTGTTATGCCTTAACCCTTTCCTATATACCACTTGGCATGATGGGGGCTCTTTACTTTTTTTTTTTATCTACATGAGGCCAGGAGTAGAGCTGAAGAGAAAATGTGAAATAAACTAAACAGTATGAACCAGAAAGACAAGATAAACTACAATGTTTCAGTAAAAGCTTTCATCAGGTATAACATACAAAAAATATTAAAGTTAAACAAAGAAATCCAAGCACAAAAACCAAACACCAATCTAAAGAATAGTGGTGGCCAGGATTTATATTGATAATGGTTTTATGATTAATAAACAAGAGGGCAGGTAGGATTTAAGTGGACCAAAAGAAAGCAAACAGTGAAAAATAGATAGATAAAGTGCAGGATGGGCTCATGAAGACAGTGGCCATTATATTAACAATAAAGACATTGGTGTCTTTAAAGATCGTTTTATTTTTTTTTTAATGTGCAAAATCTTTTGTGCCCTGGTAGGTTATAGCGAAGAAGCTGCCTGCGGATCACTTGGTGCCCTTCATCGAAACCTTACAGCAGGGACTTCTGGATGTTCAGTCTCATAGTTCTTCAGGGGCTTGTGTTGTGCTCAATGGAATCATGAAGCTGAGAGGTGGAGATGTCAGAAATAAGGTAAGCCTGACTCCTCTGTTGCTTTTCTTTGTCCCACTTTCTTCATTTTCTCTTGTACCTGTTCAGGTGTCAAGGGAGACACAAAGTTCTGGATGTCACCCTTTTGGTGGCCAAACTCACTGTCAATTGATGTTGTTGTAGTGTTTCTTTAATATTGTCTGCAATTCTTACCCTGAGTCTGCCTCTTGCTCTTCTCCCTCCTCTTCTTTTAATATATGCTTTGTATGGTAAGGAATCACACAGTATTCTTTCTAGATGAGCAAACCAATTTATTTGTTGTTTCTGTATGTAGATTATTATTGATTCAATGCTTACTCTTTCTCTTATAATATAATTTTTGATTCTGTCTTTTCTGGTTACTCCCAAGTGCTTTTCTTAGACATTGCATTTCTGTACTCCTCTGTTTAATAATTAATTTATTGTTCAATTCTTATCTTTATGATCAAGCTTTTCTTCTTCTGCTCTTTGACCCTGGGTTGGTGAAGTAGCCAAAGGTCAACATACCTGGTTGCTTCTTGTAAATCAACAAAAATCTCTTCATTAACTTGTCCTTGTCTACAAAATAGACAGCGGCTTACACTGTTAGCAATATCTCGTAGAGTAACAACATTTTCTTTCTGGTTTTCTATAATTTGATACAGATAAGTACTAAATTGTCTGTCAATATAGTTTCCATATGTCATTTTGTCTGTTCTTATCTTTAAAATTTAAAACTTATGTATATTTTGTAGGGCCAAAAAGTTGTTATGTAGTTGCATCATTTACCCGTAATGCTGTAACATACTTTTTATGTGTGGTTTATTTTTATTTCTGGCTGTGGACTTAAATGGTTGTCTATAACTGACATGCTTGTCACATCCTGTACAAAAAAAAGAAGGAAAGCCATGGAAAACAGTCAATAACAGAACTGATACAATGCTCTATAGATTGAGATTTATGGAAGGAAATGATTGCCTCTGCCAACCGGTATGGCACATCATGATGACTCTTTTTTCAGCTTTCAAGCCTTGTCATCATGCGAACATGACTCTTTGTCCCTTTTCATGATGAAGGGGTAAGAACAACATCATGACCAAACAATGAGCTGATGGCATGATCAGTACTTGTATAGGTGTGTGTGTGTGTGTGTTCTGAATTTTCCCCTCAACATGTGCAATGGCTGACACACTCTGTCTTCGGCAGGCTGGATCTCTGGTTCTCATTTTCTTAGGCTGGGATAATCCAAAAACTTTGTTGATTGTTGATCTGAAAAATATTCGCCAGCATCTGGAAATTCAACCCAGGCCCTGCTGTGACATTTTGTAGTTCAATTAAAAAATATCTCTGAACATTGCTTGGTCTGTGGTTATAAATTGTTGGCTTTTAGATGCTACCAGTCTGGCCAACACTGTGCAATATATGTTATGTAGAAATAGACAACAGACTTCAATCAGTGACTCAATCAGAGCCCTTCAGGCACCTGTTTTGAGCATAAGCCAAGGGCAAGGTTTTTCCATTTATTCTTATTTCTGGATTTTTTTTCTCTGTGTCCATCCAGTCAAAGCCATAGTAAGAATAGATCTGGTCATCAGATGATGTCTCCAAGATTTTAAAGACAAAAATAGTAATATTGTGCTTCAATACAATTTTTTGTCAAAATCTATACATCTGGAAGTTTTTCAAGTTACTTATTTGTAAATCTTGTTGCAAACTATAGGTTGATACATTCCTGAGTTCCCTGTATGAGAAGTTATGTCAGATACAGTGCCCGCAAACTAAGACAGGAACCTTGCGCACGATACGCACCATGGCAGGGCACCACCTCATACCAACTCTAACATCACTGCTAGCATACCCCTTACCTTATGATGAGTAAGTATGCACTACCATGCCATTCTTTGACAATGAACACATAGTAATTATTAGTGTCACATTTCTCATCATCTCAACATAGGTCTAAAGTGAGTATCTTGTTTGTAGATTTAGATAAAATAATGACAACATGGATGAACTCTGGCCCCCTCATCTCCAAATACTGCAGCTGAGTTCTGGTAAGGCTTAATAATGACAATATGGATGAACTCTGCCCCCCTCATCTCCAAATACTGGAGCTGAGTTCTGGTAAAGCTTAATAATGACATATTGACATATTTTTCCATATAAAGCAGCAAAAGTGTTGGACAGACTCAGAGCATCTGAGTTGATAATATCAAGGAAGAGCATTGTTCTTTTTTGAAAGTGTAATGTTGCTGTTTGGATTGAAAACACTTTTAACACTATCTCATGTTTGCCTGCATGCCTCATCTCTTACTTCCTTGGGAGCTTTGGAATGTCAGCATTATATCAATTGTTTACGATCTTTCTCCATTCCTCCCTTTTGTATGCCAGGTCAGCACCTCACTTTCATGGCTTGTAATCTCATTCTTCTTCTGCTTGTGCAAAGTTCTCCGGACAACTACTCCTGTTTATCATCACCCATAAAAGGATGTTTAATGTTAGCATGAGGTGTTGTAGGGAGCCACGATAGCTCAGTGGTTAGTGAACTGGACTACAAAGGACAAGAAGTAGGGTTCGATCCCAACCGATGGCTTCCGGGTTCACCTAGCCTTAAATGGGTACCGGATTTTTTCTGGGAAAGTAAAACGGCACGGGCGTTATACCGACCACATTACCCCAAAAAATCATGCGCTGAAGGTCTATAAAATTTATGGTCACTAACACCATATTCCCTATACACCACTTGGCATGACGGGGCTCTTTACTTACTCTTTACTTATGAGGTGTTGTGTTACAAATTTACAAAATAGCCATGATAATTGCACCTTTCTGCCTGAACAGCTGGCCTTTGAATGTAATTGTTGGCTAAAGGGGTTGCTTTCGCACTTTGATCCCTACTTGCCTGCTCAGACTAATTAGTCTGTTTCTATGAGCACCACTGGGAGGTCTAGTAGGGTTTGGATCAATTCTGTTGCTCACTGGTCCTGATGCATGCAGCCAGCTGCCCATAGCCCAGTTGCTGGTAGGTGTCTTGGTGTATTTTCATTTGAGTTCTGTATTTATAAAAAAAAGTAAAACGTAAAGGTTCCCTTCACGCCTTACTAGGCGTATGGGGAATATGGTGTCAGTGACCATATTTTTCTATAACCACTGCACATTTTTGGGTTGTATGGTCAGTATCACGCCAGACCACCTCTACTTCCCAGAAAAATCTCTGGTACCCATTTTTAGAGGCTGAATGAACCCCGGGGCCTTGTTAATCAGAAAAAAAAAATCAGCCACTGCTGGTCAGGAAGCGAGCACACTAACCACTCAGCCACCGAGGCTCCCCTCTGTATTTATGGTCACCATTATATATAGCCATTAACACTTTAACTACTTATGGTGAGTGGACTGGATTTTTGTAAAAGGACCAGCGTCCAGTCAACTGTATGGCTAAAAGTTACCTAGTTTTTGTTTTGTTACTTACTTATTAAGACACTTTTTAAGTTGAAACAGGATAAAATTTCTAGCTAAATGTTTATTTTTACAGAATTTAACATAAGGCACTAGTATTTGATTACTTTTTGTAAAAATAAAAGATTTTCATGAGATATCATTTTTCTTTTCTTTCGGAAACAATCCCTTGAAATTGCCTCATTTCACAAGACAATTTACATCAAGCTATTTATTGCAAACAATTTTAGAATCGATTCTAATGTTTGTAACGAATCATAGCACAAAGTTTTTATATTATTCGATTATGGTGTAGTCTCGGAATAAATAAAAAAACATTTTTTAAAAACACATTCCTCAAGTTTTTATGAGACTATTTGTCCATGTTGTGTGGCACATACCGTTAAAAACATAAAAATATACTCTTTTTTTTAGCTTTTTTTGTGCTAATTTTGAAGGAAAGTTGTGTGTTTATCAAAAATTATTAATTCTGAAAGAGTTTAGTTATAAAGACAATGCATATATGATCGATGGCAAGATCTGGTAAGTGAAATGAGAAAAATTGTATTTATCGCATATTCTGAGACATTTTTCTATAAATCTTCTTCTTTATAATTATTATATTATTTTAACATTTTTTTTACTACATATGTACTCTTACTTTAATCATCTTTTATTTGGTGTATAAAACATGTAGATTTTTAAAGTATATACATTGTTGATATGATTTTTAAGACAGTGGTGTCCTTCCATTTTTTTCTCTCTCAGTTCTCTTTGGTATGGGCATGTGTTTTCTTCGGTACATTAAGTGTTTAAATACAATTGCAGAGTGGGAATACAATTGCAGAGTGGGAATACAATTGCAGTAGGAATACAATTGCAGAGTGGGAATACAATTGCAGAGTGGGAATGCAATTGCAGGGTGGGAATACAATTGCAGAGTGGGTGGCTGAATTGATAACTTCAAAATTCAGACCCAAACACCTCATGGTGGCTCCACTAGACATGTGGCCTTTATTCTTCTGTTTGTTTTTTTTCTATCTGTGATGAAATCAAAATTCAGACCCAAACACCTCATGGCGACTCCACTGGACATGTGGCCTTTATTCTTCTGTCTGATAAGTTCCCAGACAACAGAAATGGCATAATGTCATAAAGATAGTTGCTGTTAGTTATATTAATAACAATTGATGATGACAAGAGCTTTCAGATATGCATAGATGATGTGCTTCTCAAGTAGGTGTGCTCAAAGCCATTACTATTTGTGTATACAAAATGTATGGTCATAGATGGGAGCAACATAAAAAAAAACATGGATGCTAACATTATATTCCCTAAATACCACTGATGTGTTGAGCTCCTTTTTCATTAAACAATCTATTTTATATGATAATAAAGTAGGGAAAGAATAGCTACATACCTTGCATACTCACTAATTTATTTGAATCCTAGTGTCGCTACATTTAAATAAAATGAACGATAAAAATAATGAAGTATTTAATTAATGCACAATTTTAAAAATACATACACAAGCAATGAAGAAGGCAGGAAGTAATAGAAAGACTGGACACTGGAATGAACAACTACATCTGGACAAAGTGGTTTTCCACAAACCAGGGTTTTGTAAACTACTTCTACAGTTCAATTTATTGTTCAGCAGACTGCCAGCTTTTTTGTGTTGTTTATGCTGTTTGATGTATATTTATTTTCTATTCCATGTTTGTTTCTTTGAATCATGTGTCTAGCCACAGATTTTTACCAGTTTTTTTTTCAATTTTAAATGTTGAGTCATTCAATGCCAGGCTGAAAAGTAGATTCTGGACAAAAAGTAGATTCTGGACAAATCAATTTATTTCATCTATTTCCCTGTTTTTGATGATTGTAGAAATTAAGCGACCTATGGAAGCGAATCATGGACAATAGACAAACAAATGAAAAGACGATTAGAGGCCACAGAGATGGGATTTCTCAGAAAAATGTTGAAAGTTCCCTGGACAGCTAAAAAGACCAATGAAAAAGTTCTCAAAGAGGCCAACACAAAAAGGGAGCTCTTAAAAAACATCAGAAGGAAGCAATCAACATTTTTTGGGCACATCATGAAAAGAGGAAAGTTGGAATACTTGGTTACAACTGGCAAAATAAAAGGAAAGAGAGATCGCGGACGACAAAGAGAGAAAATACTGGATAGCTTGGTGTCATGGCATGGAAAACAGTCAACAACAGAACTCATACGATGCACTGTGGATAAAAGATTGTGGAAGGACATGATCGCCAACGCCAACCGGTACGGCACATGATGATGATGAGAAATTAAGCTGTTCATTGGTTGATTTATAATTATTTAAGTCTATAAGGTATGTAAAGTAAGCCCTCAGGTGGGAAACAAAAGGTAGGAGGAAAAGTGGCCACCCCAGAGAAACACTGAGAAGAACATTGATCAGAGAGGCAGAGACAGCAAGAATCGGCTCCCTCAATGAGATTGAGATGCTTGCACTGAACAGAGACAAATAGTGAGATTTGATAAATGATCTTTGCAAGGATTGAGACTGCTAGAAAGTAAAATTTAGAAAAAGAGAAAAAGTATCTGGGTCTATGCCCTATGGGCCGACTATGGCTCGCAAACATATTTTTTTATTTATGAATCAGACTACTATTCTTTGGTGAATCGTCATCAACATCATCATGTGCCATACTGGTTGGTGTAGGTGATCATGTCCTTCCACAATCTTCTATCTACATTGCATCATATCAGTTCCGCAATCAATCATGTCCTTCCACAATCCACAATCTTCTATCTACATTGCATCATATCAGTTCCGCAATCTCTCCTTCCTTGTATTTTGCCTGTTGTTTACCAAGTATTCCAACTTTCCTCTTCTCATGATGTGCCTGAAAAATGTTGATTGTTTATTTCTGATGTTTTTAGGAGCTCCCTTTTCTTTTGTGAATAGAGTATATATTATCGTTTAGATTTTAAAAAAATTATGTCTTTTTATTTAGGAATGTGGTTGAAATTTGGAAAATCCTGGCACAGGATGCCAATATTACAGCCTCGACATTTGAACACTTTCTAGAACTTCTGGTGAAGTCACTTCCTTACGAAGAATCTAGAGATCATACGACCAAAACAGCCACAATAGTTCCTCTCGCAGTAAGTAATCAAATACTTGTGCTGTGAATAATTCACATTTAATGTTGCATGCTTTTACTATCACAGTATGTTTGACCATTTTATTCTTACAAATGAAAACTGTTTTTAATGGACAGATACATTTTTTAAAAGGCACAGTTACATTCTTTTAATGGGCAGTTACAAATTAACCTTTCAATTGACAGTTACAAATTAATCTTTCAATGGACAGTTACAAATTAACCTTTTTAATGGACAGTTACAAATTAACCTTTCAATGGACAGTTACAAATTAACCTTTCAATGGACAGTTACAAATTAACCTTTTTTAATGGACAGTTACAAATTAACCTTTTTTAATGGACAGTTACAAATTAACCTTTTTTAATGGACAGTTACAAATTAACCTTTTTTAATGGACAGTTACAAATTAACCTTTTTTAATGGACAGTTACAAATTAACCTTTTTTAATGGACAGTTACAAATTAACCTTTTTTAATGGACAGTTACAAATTAACCTTTTTTAATGGACAGTTACAAATTAACCTTTTTTAATGGACAGTTACAAATTAACCTTTCAATGGACAGTTACAAATTAACCTTTTTAATGGACAGTTACAAATTAACCTTTCAATGGACAGTTACAAATTAACCTTTCAATGGACAGTTACAAATTAACCTTTTTTAATAGACAGTTACAAATTAACCTTTTTTAATGGACAGTTACAAATTAACCTTTTTAATGGACAGTTACAAATTAACCTTTCTTAATGGACAGTTACAAATTAACCTTTTTAATGGACAGTTACAAATTAACCTTTCAATGGACAGTTACAAATTAACATTTTTTAATGGACAGTTACAAATTAACCTTTTTTAATGGACAGTTACAAATTAACCTTTTTAATGGACAGTTACAAATTAACCTTTCTTAATGGACAGTTACAAATTAACATTTTTAAAAAAATTAAATATATTCTTAGGTTACATATGCCCTGACTGAGATTTTCAAAGTTGAAGAGGCCCAAGAGAATATGTTGAAGCTTTTCCCTCGTTTATTTGCTGCTCTCCTTGTGAGGGTAGGGTCATCCATTGGAGTCAAACCGCCAAAGGCTCTGGTGAGTTACAAGTGGTATATTTAACAAACAGAACGATTAATCAACGCCTTAAAATAATTTAATGTTAATATACCCAAACTATTGGATGAACTGTGTAGTTAAATGAGCTGGCACCTTGAAAGGTTCATTGATCTGACTCCTTGATCAGATGAATGAACCAGTGCCTGTTTCATTCAATAAACCCATCTTTCTTTCTTCTTTCTGTACTTCCTCTTTTACCTATTCGGGTGTCAAGAGAGATGCAAAGTTCTGGTTCTCACCTTTTTGGAGACATCAATCATTATCAGTTGATGTTGTAGTGTTTCTTTAATGTTGTCTGTCCATCATACTCTAGGTCTACCTTATGTTTTTCTCCCTTCTCTTCTTTAATTATATGCTTTGTATGGTAAAGAATTGCGCAGCTTTCTTTCTAGATAGGCAAACCAGATTATTTGTTGTTTCTTTATGTAGCTTAGGATTGGTTCAATGCTTACTCTTTCTCTTATATAATATCATTTAAGATTTTTTACTTTTCTGGCCACTTTTCTTAGACATTTCATGTCTGTGTTTGACAAACTTTCTTTGAAGCTTTGTTGTAAGTGACCATGATTGGCATTGGTAGCACAATGTGGGAATGAAATACACTCTGTATAAATTGTTTCTTGGTAGTAATAGGTATTGCTTTGTGTTTAAGTATATGGGATAGGTGTTGCAATATTTGGTTTGCCTTGTTGCATTGGAAGTCTATTGAATTTACCATTTTCTGAGAATTTTGTTCCCAGATATTTAAAGTTTGTTACTTGGCAAAATTATATCCATCTTTTGAGCCGAAGACGGTACATAGCGCAGAAGTTCTAGACTCTTTGTGTCTGGCGATCTATATTATCCAGCATCAGATGCTGCACAGGACCCGCATTGTATCTCACTACATGATTGATCTGGGTGAACCTCCCAGACTCATGAATGGAGCTGATGTCTGTTGTTTTTGCATCTCACCTCAGTGTTCTTTCTAGTGTTTCTCTAGGGCAGCTTCTTTTTCTTTTATTCTCTGGTTTCTATTTGAGGGCCTGCTTTGAGGTTCTCTTATTCTTCTCATCACATGTCCAACATATGGCCACCTTTTTCTCTTGATTATAGTTGATATTTTTGGATGCTTTGTCATTTCTATTATTTCTATACTATTGTCTGTTTCAAAATGGTTAGCAGCTATTTAATAATCAATATCTCTGTAACCACTTGATCGAAATTGTTCAAATTTTGCACATGGCATAATAATCTCAATGTACCCATGAATATATTTTTGTTTCTAATTAAAAACGTATGGTTTTAAATTTTCTTTATTTAATGTATACAAATTTACTACCTCCTAGACAAACCATTATTTTATATGGTTTACCCCTTCATATTTCTGACCTATTTCGTTTGCTAATCTTTCATGCAATTCCCGTCATTTGTGTAGTTTCTCTGCACATTTTTGCACGATGTTTGAACAAGTAAATTTTGGATGTTTATAAACAGCTTCCGTTTCTATTCATTAGTGTTGTATAAGTCATTGTGTGTTCTAGTCATTTATTGAAATGAGTGATAAAGTCAAGTTTCTGACACTGCAATGAGCCATCATCATTGGATGCCGTCTCCGCATCGGAGGTTGGCTACCATGCAGCGCTATTCCACTCTGTCTCTTGCTTTGATGGTGCAGGTTGTCATAGGTTGACTTGTCCATCTTTTGATGTTACTCGTCCATGTTAGTTTTGGTCTGCCTCTGCCTCTTTTACCTTGTGTTTTCCCTTCCAATATTACTTTTATTAGGCTGCTGTGTCTTTTAATTTGCCCCTAAAATTTAATTTGTCTTATTCTAATTGTGTTTAGTAGTTCTCTTTTCATTTTTAGTTGTTTTAAAACTTAATCATTTGTTTTCTTTTCTTTCCTCCAATTCTACCTATTCTTCTACAAATCCACATTTCAAAGGCTTCAATTTTCTGTTTTGTTTTGTTATCTAATGTCCATGTTTCTGCACCATACAGGAATATTGAGAAGATTGTAATATTTTGCTATTCTTAGTCTCAGCCCTGCTGTTATTTGTTTTGTTGTTAGTATATTTTTCATGGCATCAAAATTACTTTTTGCCATACCTATTCTTTTATTTATTTCAGTTGTACATTTTCCATCACTGGTTATAGTTTATCCAAGGTAGTTGTAGCTCTGAAATGTCTCCAGACGTATTCCTTCAACTTTGATATTTAATTGTAGGTCTTGAGAATTTGTTTATATGCAATCAGTATGTGTATAATAATTATCGTTTATAAGGAATATGCTTTGTTCTTCACTCAAATATTTGGATAAAATGAATAAAAATTATATCTCACATAGTATTCAGATAAGAAACCCCTTTAACATTTGAATTGTGTTACACTTATGCCGGAATAGGCCAATTGCTTAAATTACGGTAAACTATTTTCTTCAACCACAAAATAACTGCATCTGTCAAAAAGATCAAAGGAATTAGCTGTTACAGGTGAATGACACTATCTGCAATATTGCATTTTAGAAACCTTTTGGGACATTGAAAAAATAAGAACAAATGCAAAATATCATGTTTATGTGTGTAAAGGTTATGGAGATATTTGAAGTCAAGCATTGATAAACCATTTTGAAATGAACAATAGTCTTGAATTTGTTCTATGGTATACACAAAATTATATAATTAATGATAATTTGACATTGTTTTTATTATGACAGTATTAATATTTACTTTTTAAAATAAATGTTTTGCAGAAGCAACAGCAAGAAGATGTGAAGTCAGACAAAAAGAAGAAAGGCAGTTTTGTAAAAGATACTAAAAAAATAGTTCCCATTGAGTAAGTATCAAAAATATAAATTATTTTACTTCTACTGCATTATTGATAGAATGTTTTTGTACATTATACTGTAGTTTTTATTATTTTATATATAAAATAAAAATCAAATAACTTGATTAACTCTTTCCGTACGTTTCAACGCACTGTCCACCATGCCAATTTCAGCCATGTACATTTTGCTGCATGGTGCATCACTCTCAATCTAATTATTTTTTTTCGTCATCAAACCATTTTCTTTTCCCATGTCTTACATCATCTTGGTATTGGGGAAATATAATACCTTGTTTAATGAACTAAAAATTCATATATAATATGTTATATGTTGGATAAATATAAATATGTAGATTTATTCTAAAACCCATGAAAAATTTTGTCTCTGAAATCTCGTCTGTTGCATTGATAAAAAGTTTCCATACAGTAAGAGTTATTTATAAGATTACGTATTGTTTGAGCACATTTTTTAATATGTTTATTTTGCTTGAACCCAAAGTTAATAATAATAATATATATTTTCTCTCAATATAGCAAAATGTTAGTCCCAATATAACACAGTAAAACATCTACAAATTGCAAAAAGAAAAAATTGATGAAATTGATATTTCAGCTTAAGTATTGCACTTCCTGTTAGGACAGCCCACTCCTAACTTTCCCGGCAGGAACCAAGAAATAAAGCAAGCCATTTCAGTTGGTCACATCAATGATGCCTATGAGGTTACCCAGATAAATAATCTGTGTCACAACAGGCTGGCTAATGAGATGCGTATAGATGTAACCCTTGCTGTGGGGGGAATTTCTGATACAGGAAATCTAATATATCACTACTGCTAGGAGGGACAAGCTCCAGTGTCTGTGGCAAAAACAGAGAAAGTCGTTACAGCCTGCCACATTAATAGGATCCTAGAACATGTGGCTTGAGGTTACAAGATGGATCCTGGATGTTAATAAGCAGTTAATATATCTCTCACTCAGTGAAGTTACCAAATTACACCAAATTATTGATATCACTTTAAAAATTAGATGAAATGTTACAGAGAATAAAGTATTAAGGAAATTAGATGAAAGGTTACAGATAGGAATGTAATGAAAAAATTAGATGAAAGGTTACAGAGAATTAGGTATTAAGGAAATTAGACATGATTCAAGTTTTAAACTTTATATTTCAGAGTTGCTATTACAGCTCTGAAAACATTTTTAGAACACACCAAGATGGATGATATGCTGCAACATTTAGAGAAGGAGGGAGCATGGGCAAAGATGAAAGATGAAGTTGAATACCCAGAAGCCATTACTCAATTAGCCAAGTAAGCGTACCATTTTCAGATATCGATCTATTTATCTATTGACCTTTTGAGCAGTGGCCGGCCCATGGGACATAGACCCAGATACTCTTTCTCTTTTTATACATTTTTTTTCTAGCAGTCTCAATCCTTGCAAAAAACATTTATCAAATCTCACCATATGTCTCTATTTTGTGCAAGCATTTCAATCTCATTGAGGGAGCTGATACCTGCTGCCTTTGCTTCTCTGACCAATGTTCTTCTCAGTGTATCTCTGGGTTGGCCTCTTTTCCTTCTTGCTGTTGTTTCCCACATGAGAGCTTTCTTTCTTATTCGGTTATTATTTTTCTTCTCATCATATGTCCATTGTCTATTCTTGACTACTGATGATATTAGCGGTTGATTGGCGATTTCTCTAATTTCCTTGTTTGTTTTGAATTTGTTCAGCGCTATACTAGTACTTTCCTTTGACATTTATTTTCAAATGCATTCAAATTTACACATTCTGTATCAGGTCTACATTTCATTAACAAAGGCATTTTTATGATAACAGCTTGTTAGACCTCTGATCAACAGATCTTTGCCAAGCAGGAGAACATTTTCAGATGTAAGTAAAGAAGTAAAGAGCCCCTGTCACGCCAAATGGCGTATAGGGAATATGGTGTTAGTGATCATAAATTTTACAGACCTACGGCACATGTAAAGGATTCATAGATTACGAAAAGGCATTTGATAGTTTAGACAGAAGAATGCTTTGGAAGTTGCTGAGTCATTATGGAATCCCCATAAAGTTTATTAACCTGATAAAAACAATGTATGAAGGAACAAAATGTAGTGTGGTGCATGAAGGACAGCTTACAGAAGCATTTGAAATAAGAACAGGAGTAAGGCAAGGATGCCTTCTGTCTCCATTTCTCTTTCTACTGGCCATAGATTGGATTATGAAAATAACTCAAAACAACAGAAATGGGATCCAGTGGTCACTGACCAAACAACTTGATGATTTAGACTTTGCTGATGACATAGCTCTCCTATCACACAGCCACCAACAATTGCAAGATAAAATGAGTATATTAGATGAGAGATCACAACAGCTAGGACTAAAGATTAATAGAGATAAGACCA
Organism: Megaustenia siamemsis; assembly: GCA_032433765.1. Lineage (NCBI taxonomy): Eukaryota > Metazoa > Mollusca > Gastropoda > Stylommatophora > Ariophantidae > Megaustenia > Megaustenia siamemsis. The sequence continues at coordinate 72,453,114 of JAVIAB010000106.1, read as the reverse complement.
ACATTATGAGAATTAATGCAGTTGGCAATAACCAAATAAAACTAGGAGAAATACCTCTACTAGACGTGCGATCTTATATATATCTGGGCAGTAATATAGATAAAGAGGGAGGAACAGAAAACGATACCAAAATAAGGATATCAAAAGCAAGAGGAGCTTTCATTGCACTGGGAAACATATGGAAATCCAAAGAAATTAGGCTAAATACAAAAATACAAATTTTCAACTCCAATGTTAAGTCGGTTCTATTATATGGCTGTGAAACATGGAGAATAACAAAATTGACAATCACGAAGGTACAGACTTTCATTAATGGATGCTTGCTCAGAATAAAGGGATGGAAATGGCAGGACAAAGTCACAAACGTGGAATTATGGAAATGTACCGGTCAAATACCAGTGGATAAAGAAATACAGCGAAGGCGATGGCGATGGATAGGACACACACTACGGAAACCAACTGAGAGTATTACACAACAGGCCCTTTTTTGGAATCCCCAGGGGAAAAGACAAAGAGGAAGACCAAGGAATTCTTGGAGAAGACAGATTGAAGCAGAGATGAAGATGATGGGGAAGACATGGAATGATCTTAAAAGAATTGCAAAAAACAGAACGACTTGGAAAGTGTTTGTTGAAGACCTATGCTCCACTGGGAGCTAAAAGGTAGAAGAAGACGGCACATGATTTTTGGGGTAATGTGGTTGGTATTACGCCCGTGCCGCTTTACTTTTCCAGAAAAAATCCGGTACCCATTTAAGGCTGGGTGAACCCAGAAGCCGTCAGTTGGGATCGAACCCTACCTCTTGTCCTTTGTAGTCCAGTTCACTAAACACTGAGCATTTTCAGATATGCAATGGGGAAATTAGTTTTTAGTCAGTGTTTCCTGTTTGTGTAAACATCTAATTATATGCTTCCATAATCTCCTCATCCATTTTTTCAGCTATCTTGCTCTTATCCCCTATTTGTTATGATCATTTAATTTACATTAATATTTAACACAAGTTCATTTTGTGTGTCAAATGTTGAGGGAAATTGCTGAGTCTTGTACACTGACACTAGGGTAGCATAATAGATTATTGTAAGTAGGGAATAGGTAAATCATTGCAGTGCTGCTGTATAGCTGGTAGCAAGGAGGAAATGGTGGGGTGTGACATATACTCCTACAAGGTATGGTGACAGCTTTACAAAAAGGAACACAACAATATACTGGTGTTTCAGCCTACATGCAGCCTTCTTTCAAATTCTAAAATATGTTTTAGCTTAATCATTTTTACATATTGTCAATTTTTATCCTCCTATATATAGCACCTCCTGCGTGTTACCAGGACCTCGTTATGAGGGAAGTAAAGAATAGTGACACTGTGACCTTCCAGGCATGTCGTAAGAGGCGACTAAGGAGGTTGATCGATGGCTTGACAAGCTGTCATTGTAAAAAGTATTGTTATGGAAATAGAGCCATAGATTTTAGAAACAGTGATCTCTGCAATATGTGCCATTTTGGCACGCAAGGTTTCTGTATTTGAGATTGTGGTTCTGCCCTATGTGCCATCTTGGGCTCGAAAGGACAATAGATAGATAGATATGTAGCACATCTCCCTTTTGTTTTATCATTTCATCTCTTATCCCTCTTTTTATTTCTCCTTGATTTACCTGTCCCTCAATTCTAGATGTAGTAGAGCTTATCTTTGTTCCGTTATCTGTTTGTGTTATTCTCGTTCTCTGAAGAAGGCCGCATGTAGGGCAAAACATCAGTATTTTGTTGTGTTCCTTTTTTGTAAAGCTGTCACCATACCTAGTTGAGTGTGTATCACACCCCACCACTTGCTCATTATTATAAGTAATGAATTTAGTGATAAATGGTATAGTGCTAAGAAATTAATATTAATAATGAACAATAAATTTATTAACAGCAGAAAGACAGAATAAAGAGAGTTTGAGCTTTATAATTTTTTTTTCAGGAGCCTGATAATTGAGGAGAAAGAAATCCATATTAATGATATTGTCAACTCACTGACTTCAGTGTTATCAAGTTTGTACGAGTCGCAGAGAGTGACAGTTGCAGCTTTCTTCGCTGAGGTCTGTATGTTCAAACTCTTGTTATCAGACATTACATTTTGTTATTGTGGATATTGTGTTTGTTAAATCTTTGTTAGAGTCATAATCTATTATCTATCTATTGTCCTTTCGAGCCGCAGATGACACATAGGACAGAAATTCTAGACTCTTTGTGTCCAACAATATTTCTATCTATCTATCTTTCATTCATCTGAAGTATTGTCTATATCTGCAATGTCGTTTCCTGTATAAATTTTACTGTTTTTTTTAATTCTTGCAGTGGCACATATAGTTTGGTTTGTAGTGTTGTATCTATGGTTAAATGGATTTTCCTTAGTCTACTATATTCAGTACATTCTTGAAGTTTGTGTTCAGCAGTCTGGGGCGCCTGTCCACATCTACATGTAGTTGAGGTGCCATTCTTGAATTTTGTATACATGTGACTGTGGAGTCGATTGTGTCTTGTTCTGAGACATTTAATGATAACTTGTTCACATCTGTTCATATTATGAAAGGCATCCTGATTTGGGGCTTGTAGTTTTCTGATTGATTTGATTATCTGTTTCTTATGATGGTATGTAATTGGTGCATCTGGTTGTGTGCCTGTTGAACCTACCTTTGCCCAACAATCTTTGTTATCAAATATCAGACCATGCACATGACCCACATTGTATGTCATCACATGGCTCTGTTCAGGGCAGGTCTCTCAATCTCTGTGAGTTAGCTGATGCCTGTTGTTGTTGCCTCTCACCTCAGTGTTTTTTTTTAGTGTTTTTCTCGATCTGCCTCTTTTTCTTTTACCCCCTAGTTCCCATTTGAGGGCTTGATTTGCTTTGAAATTCTCTTATTGCCTCTTCTCATCACATGACCAACATATGGCCACATTTTTCTCCTGATTATAGATATTTTTGAATGCTTTGTCATTTCTCTCATTTTCTGTATTAGTCTTGAGTTTATTCCATAGTATACAAAGTATTTGCCTGTGGAATTTGTTTTCAAAAGCATCCAGTTTTATTTTCTGTTTCTTTAGTTGTTTTCCAGCTGTCACATCATAAGTAAGAGTGGATAATACATTTGATTTGAAAATTCTGTGCTTTGTTTTTGTAGAATCATAATACTAGCCATTAAGGTGTACTTATTTTTGTTAAACGTTTTGATTAAAGATTTGAAATGTTAAAAATACTCTCACCAGTGTAAAAGACAGAGGGAGGAACAGAGAATGATACTAATATAAGGATATCAAAAGCAAGAGGAGCATTTGTTGCACTAAGAAACATATGGGAATCCAAAGAAATTAGGTTAAATTCAAAAATAAAAATGCTCAACTCCAATGTTAAGTTAGTCTTATTATATGGTTGTGAAACATGGAGAACAACAAAAATGACAATCATAAAGATACAGACTTTCATTAATGGATGTTTGTGCAGAATAAAAGGATGGAAATGGCAGGACAAATTCACTACCATAGAATTATAAAAAAGTATCAGTCAAATACCAGTGAATAAAGAGATACAGCAAAGGTGATGGCGCTGGATAGGACACACATTGTGGAAGCCAACTGAGAGTATTACACAACAGGCCCTTTTTTGGAATCCCCAAGAAAAAAGATAAAGTGGAAGACCAAGGAATTCTTGGAGAAGACAGATAGAAGCAGAGATGAAGATGATGCGGGAGACATGGAATGATTTTAAAAGAATGGCAAGAAACAGAATGGCTTGGAAAGTGTTTGTTGAAGACCTATGCTCCACAGGGAGATGAAAGGTAGAAAGAAGAATATTGTCATGTGTTGCCCTCCGCTTATATTTTCTATGGGGGACTGGTTGGTCTCAAGGCAAGACGCCGGTCTCAAAATAAAGAGGTTGTGAGTTCAAATTGGGCCCTTTTTTGGAATCCCCATGGAAAAAGATGAAGAGGAAGACCAAAATATTCTTGGAGAAGACAGATGGAAGCAGACATGAAGATGATGGGGAAGATATGGAATGATCTTAAAAGAATGGCAAGAAACAGAATGGCCTGGAAAATGTTAATTGAAGACATATGCTCTACAGGGAATTGAAAGTGTTTGTTGAAGATCCATGCTCCATAGGGAGCTGAAAAATAGAAGAAGAAGACATGAAAAGGGACCAAATGGTCTAAAGGAAAGACCTTGACCTAAATTTAAATCCTGCTACAAGCTTTGAAAATGTTTGTCTTCGAATCCATGGTTTCTTCATGGCTCTCTCCTGATTCCTGAATATTAAGATCTAATATCTTGTCCTCTAGGACAATGTTGAAAAAAGGAGGCTACGTGTGCACTCTGCACATGTTAACATACTCTTGGCAGTTGAAAATCAAAATGAGTAAGCCCAATTTCTGCTACTTGGGCAAATATTGTTTGGGAAATGTTGTTTTTGTCTGCTCACCCTGTTATCTTCCCATAGGAAACTGTGTAAAGCATAAATATTTGGTGCATACAGTAAACATTTGGTGATTGTGATAAATATTTGGTGCATAAGGTAAATATTTGGTGCATAAGGTAAATATTTGGTGCATAAAGTAAACATTTGGTGATTGTGATAAATATTTGGTGCATAAGGTAAATATTTGGTGTATACAGTAAACATTTGGTGATTGTGATAAATATTTGGTGCATAAGGTAAATATTTGGTGTATACAGTAAACATTTGATGCATGTGATAAATATTTGGTGCATAAGGTAAATATTTTGTGCATACAGTAAACATTTGGTATATTAGGTAAACATTTGGTGCATAAGGTAAATATTTTGTGCATACGGTAAACATTTGGTATATTAGGTAAACATTTGGTGCATAAGGTAAATATTTGGTGCATATGATAAATATTTGGTGCATATGATAGATATTTGGTGCATACAGTAAACATTTGGTGTAGGTGATAAATATTTGGTGCATAAGGTAAATATTTGGTACGTAAGGTAAATATTTGGGGCATATGGAAAATATTTTTAAACAGGTTTGGTCCAACAGTTACTTGTATCCTTGTGGCACACCAGATGATAAAAAAAATGCTGGCCTACAGGTATGGTTAAACAACTACCCTCTCCGTCATATGTCGTGACTGATGAAACAACGTTTTAGAGAACTGTATTGTAGGATAGTTAATAAATTGTCATATTACTAAAAGGTTAAAATTAATAACAAATTCTGTTATATTTCTAGCTTGTTAATCAGAAATGCAAAGGAGATGAGTCGCTGGTCCAACTCGTGATGAACAGTTTGCTTGGCAGACTAGTGGATGAGTCCCATATTGTTCGCATGCTGTGTGTCAGAGGCTTGGGAAATATTTCTAGCGTTGGCAAGGAACAGGTGAGAAGTGTACCTTTAACAATTTGCTGTCTTTACTTAAAATGATGAAAGCAAATCGAAAATATGGAATATTTGTTGTTTATAAATCACAATTTTGAAAGGTATTTATTGTTTTAAATAATTCAGCTTTAAAATTAGTTTCAAAATAAATTCATAGCATTCATATTTTTGAAGCTACAGGCATTTACAATCACAGATAAGAGTCCCCTTGTAAGGCTGCTAGTGCATTTGGTAATGCTCTAGAAAATAAAGTTTTGTAAAGCTGTTGAGGATGCCCGATTAAATCAGGCCTTGTTGCACTCTTTGTAAATGATGTGCTGGGGATGCACTAACAAAAATTCTATCTATCTATTGACCTTTCGAGCCGTAGCCGGCCCATAGGGCGTAGACCAAGATACTCCTTCTCTTATCTGAATTTTTGTTCTAGCAGTTTTCAATTCTTTTAAAGATATTTTATCAAATCTCGCCATTTGTCTCTGTTCTGTGCAAGCAGCTCTATCTCATTGAGGGAGCCGAATCTTGCTGCTCTTGCCTCTCTCATCAATGTTCTTCTCATTGTCTCTCTGGGTCAGGCTCTTTTCCTCTTACCTGTTATTTCCCACATAAGGGCTTGCTTTGCTATTCGGTTATTATCTTTTCTCATCACATGTCCAACATATGACCATCGTCTTTTCTTTATTACTGAAGATATTAGTGGATGATTGGCGATTTCTCTAATTTCCTCGTTTGTTTTGAATTCGTTCCACATGATACCAAGTATTTTCCTTAGACATTTATTTTCGAATGCGTTCAACTTTGTTTCTATATCTCTTGTTGTTTTCCAGCTTTCACACGCATACGTAAGGGTTGATAGTACATTTGAACAAAAATTAGACCTTTAATAAATATAAATAGTTAGAACATAGATCAGTCATAAGCAGAGTTATCATCCCTGAACTCCAAGTAGGTTAATCACTGCCCAGTCATTTTCCACAAATAACACAAGGTGTGTTTGTTGGTTGTTTCTGTAGCTCACTGCTTACACTAATTTCTTTCTATCTCCTAAATTGTCACAGATTCACCTAAGTCTAACTTAAAATTTCAAGGATCTTAGAATTGTTCTCTTCTCAGTGTTTGTGTCTTTACTGAAGATAATTATCTTTGTACAACTAAAAAATATAAAATATTTCCCTTTTATTGAACTCTAAAATTGCCCTATATGCAACCACCCCTCCCCCCACTCTTTAATGAGTGTAAACTTCCCAATCACCATGACAGTCGATCCATACAAATCTCCAGAAGTTTGAGGTCTCTTGATGTTCTGTCTACTTCTAATTAAACTGTTCATTTTGGACCCTTCAAAATACAGTCTGAGTGTAAGACCCTAACTGTTATAAACATGTGAAGAATGCTAAGCTCTTTTCATAAAAAGAAAGTTGTTAATGACCTTGTTGAACACCTATCTTGACCTTGATCCTTTCAGTGCCGCTAGAGGTTGCATAGGGCTCCTAGTGTTTTTCATCATCCATCACTATTCTGGAAGAGGTGATCAATCTTATCCTGAGTCTACACCTGCCAACTTTACTTCACTTCTAAGTGTTTCTTTTCAGTGAATTTCTAGGTCTTCCTATTTTTCTGTATATTGATGTTTCCCTTATATGATCCTGTCTTGAAATTATTATTATTTTTTTTTTTGGTTTCTTTTCAACACATCTAACATATGTCCATTTTTTCCTCCAAATGGTAGATGGGACCATTGGTTGCATGGCCATTATTCTTATCCGTATAAGTCTATATGAGCCTTGAATTCATTCCGTTGTACACGGAGTAATTGATCTATACATATAACTTAAAGTTAGTAAAACACTTGACACATGAAAATATTGTGTAGTGCTAGTATTTCATCCATGACTATCGGGGCATCAAGGAGTGATGCTATCAGTAACACACCAGACAGCCCTGAGAGAGACAAGAAACATGACACAAGGTTGCCAGTTGGTAAAGCTTTTCAGTTGGTAAAGGTTACTAGTTGGTAAAGGTTACCAGTTGGTAAAGGTTACTAGTTGGTAAAGGTTACCAGTTGGTAAAGGTTGCCAGGTGGTAAAGGTTACCAGTTGGTAAAGGTTACTAGTTGGTAAAGGTTATCAGTTGGTAAAGGTTACTAGTTGGTAAAGGTTACTAGTTGGTAAAGGTTATCAGTTGGTAAAGGTTACCAGTTGGTAAAGGTTACCAGTTGGTAAAGGTTACTATTTGGTAAAGGTTACTAGTTGGTAAAGGTTACTAGTTGGTAAAAGTTGCCAGGTGGTAAAGGTTGCCAGGTGGTAAAGGTTGCCAGGTGGTAAAGGTTGCCAGGTGGTAAAGGTTGCCAGGTGGTAAAGGTTGCCAGGTGGTAAAGGTTGCCAGGTGGTAAAGGTTGCCAGGTGATAAAGGTTACCAGGTGGTAATGGTTACCAGGTGGTAAAGCTTGCTGCAGCTGTAAACTGAGAGTCTACCCTCTAACCACTTGGTCAGTAGATGAGTGTATCAAACACTTCACCCTCACAGTAAATAACTAAAAATACAAAAGTTTACAGGGTTGCTAGCTTAAAGATGTAAACCATTATAACTTTTTTTATCACTTCTTTGTCATGCTGATTTTTTAGGTCCAGATGTATGCCACCACCATCTTGTCTGCAATGATGGCTGGAATGGACGACAAGGAAGACCCAGAAGATTACATTACCATAGAAGCCATGAGTGGGCTTTCTCGTATCTTGAGTGAAATACAAGAGGAGCACATAAGAGCCATCCTTATTAATGTTTCTCTGAAGATACGGCCATGCTTTGAAAAGGTTTGTGTCCAGATTATTGTTCCATAAAGGAGTATCTCAATTTCAGATATAAAGATGATATAGTTTTGATAGCAAAAAACCATCTACAAAAATCTTTTAGATGAAATTGTGCCAGAAAGTGAAAAAAAAAGGCCTTACCCTCAACATCGAAAAGATAGAGACTATGATAATATGAAAGAAAATAAACACATAAAAATGTAGAATAAAATTAAATGGAAAAATTCTGAAATTAGTGAATTGATTCAAATATCTGGGATCAGTAATAATATCAGATTATAGACCCACTGTAGAAATTAGAAGCAGAATAGGATGAGCAAAGACAGAATTCCATTGAATGAAAAACATCCTATGTAACAAATCATTGTTAATTAATGTTAGAAAAGATGTCCTAAAGTGCTGCATCAAACCTGTTCTACTATGGGGAAGTGAGTTATGGATGATAAGTAAGACAACAAAAAGAACATTAGAGGCAGGTGAGATATGGTTTATCAAAAGAATTCAACGAATTCCATGGAAAGCAAAAATTACAAATGAAAGATGTTTAAAACAAGTTGGAGAAACCAGAAATATCAAAATCATAAGAAAGAAACAATCTACATTTGTTTGACATGTCATGCAAAAAGAAGGCATTGAGAATACTATAACAACAAGCAGAATGAATGGAAAGAAGAGCAGAGGAAAACCAAGAGAAAAAATATTGAACAGCTTATCGAAATAGCATAATAAAAGATCACCGACTGAAATTATGACACGCATGAAGGACTGAGTGATGTGCAGAAAGTTGATCACCTACACCAACTGGCATAGAACCTGATGATGATGATGAAAGGTATGTCCATGTTTCTTAAGGATTTTAACAAATAGATTATAGATTTGAGATATCAGACAGCACTTAGGCTGAAAGATGTCAGTACTCACAGCTTGCATCATAACCAACAACCAGCAGCTGATCAAGATCCTACTTCACATCTCTTTAGTGGCTCCTGAAACAGACTGACCATGTGCTGTTGGTTGTATTTAAACCCTGGTTGGGGGGACTGGTTGGTCTCAAGGCAAGACACAGGCCTCAAGACAGCGAGGTTGTGGGTTCAAATCCCGGCTGCACCAGTTGGAATTTTAATTTATAATTTCTTTCTGCAGCAACCACCCCTGGTCTCAGCATCGAGGCCTGGCTTGAAATGTCAATTACTCATGGACGAAAAAAATATGAGTACCTATGAAGACAGAGTTATCTGCCTGTATGGCGAGGGAGACCCCTGTACACATGGCTGCCAGGAAAAAATGGATTAACACACAAAATTCAGTTCCTAGTCTCTAGGGACTTTGTCAGTGGTAGAAGCTGGCAAACGAAAAAAAAAATGGCTGCCTGGTCAGCAATAAGTACATTTTTTGCAGCTACATTACCATGATCCCTAATACATAGAGAGAAAGCAAAAATATGCTACAGTGAAGATATCTCAGGTACTGAATTAAAAATCAGAAAAATATGTGCAAAAACAACATAAAAGAGCAAAATTAACAGGCAGCTTGTACCAAGATCAAGCACATATTCATTGCACATTGCCACCAAATCTTCATGTTATGACTCACAAAAAAACACCTTCAATATTTCAATGTTTCCACGCTAAGTGCAAACTCACATTTAAATCACATTTTCAAAATTTCTCTTTAGGATTTGTATTCATGTTCTTGTTGTTCCTGATGAAGGACTTAGAACATTCATAGTTCACTGTTGCTATGTCATAGTTCATGTTGTTGAATTTCTGCCAGGATGTCACACTATCCAGGATTTTCTCACTGTCATCATATGTATTATTTTATTAAACATCTTCCCTGTTGTCATCATGGATTTTACACCAAAGAATAACATCATCAAATAAAGAAAATTTTTGTTGTTATGTACCTCATAGGACAAGTGTGCAGTAAGAGCTCAAGCCTTCAGGCTGTTTGGTAATCTATCCAGGTTTGGTGATGGTCCATCTAAGGCTCCATTCCTGGAACAGATTCACAGTAACTTCATCAGTCTGCTGCTTCACTTGAATGATAAAGAAGAAGAAGTCAGAAAGGTAGGTCACAGTACTTATCACCAGTGTTTCATCACATCTTTTCGTTCTTTCAAATATATAAAATACTGTTCATTGTTTGCTCCAGGCTTATTGTCTCTGTGTTATAGCTGATTATTAATAAATGTAATTTTTTTTTGTAGTTGTTAATATGTCACTTACCTTCTTTCTTTTCTTTCTGGCATTCACCGGATGACTCTGAAGGAATGGATAGTCTTCCTCATCATTCATCTGTAAAAAGGGTGTTAAGTAAGCGTAGATGCATTGTGTTGTGTTTATTGGTACATTTCGGTTCAATACATCTGACTTCAGTATTTTTGAGTAACGACTTACCAGCCCTCTTTGATCCTTACTTGGTCAAACCAGACTCGTTAGTCTGTTACTAGAGGCACTGTGAAGAGGTTCAATAGGGTCTGAATGATTCTGGATCATCGATCCTGGAACAAGCCATCTGCTATGAGTCGTTGGCAGCTTCCAGTTCTGTTGCTGTCAGGTGCCTTATCTTCATAAGTTACTTATTTGTTTATTTATCTTATGTCTATTTCTCTTTCCTCTTATGCCTTTTAGGATTTAGTGAAAATTGAGTGTTGTTTGCTTTGCCTTACACATGGTGTTTTGTGTAGTGTCAAGATATTTTACTTGTCTATCTCTTATAAGGTCTTTTTCTCTACCTCATTTGTTGTTGCATTTGGCTGTTATGCTTGTTGTGGCTACCAGGGCCCCCAAGGTTAGAGGAGAAAGGAATAGAGCCACTGTTACCCGCCATGCATGCCGTATGAGGTAACTAAGGAGGTTTGGATTTGTTGCCTGTGCTATCAAGTAGGACGTGCATGGAGCAACCTTGTCAATGGATTTTGCAGATGCATTTTAGGAGATGCTGTGACAAGTGGAGCAGTGGATATGAGAAATTCCTCACTGAAACTGGTTCCATGGATAGAATAAAATATTTAATGCTTGTTGTGGGATGTTTTTTGCTGGTAACCACCTTATATGCTCAAACCTTTGAATTTGTGAATGAAGCTCATGGCTTGTACTATTCCTAATCTTTTCCTAATTTCTTTATATTTAAATCAAATTTTGTCTTTTATGATCAAATTATGTATTCTTCATAGCTATTGTAATTCAGGATTTGTGACTTTTCTTTTCTTCTTTGCTGTTAAATCCATTTTTGGCACTGATAACACATATCCAGAAATACTGAGTTGTATATTTCTCTTTTTGTATTCATCATATGTTTGTTTTTTCCTTTATACTTTATTATTGTTTATTTTTTAAAATTAATGATAAGGTGTCTGGCCTGTTAATAGTTTCTTTTATTGAAAAGTGTAATAATTACTGTATAACAAAAGGCTGTATTTATTACTGTATGTTTTACGTTGATGAAGCATATCATCTGAATCAACTCAAAAATGTTTCCTTGTAATGAAAAAGTATATAGAAGATTTTACGTAATGTCAATTTATATATTTTAACAAAATTAAATATATTAATTTTTTTTCAGGCATGCAAGTATGCATTGCGGCTTTTAGGTCCACTATTAGGTTCAGAGGTTATGAATGACAAGTTTCAGCGCCACCTTGTGGAAGGAGGACATCTTCACTATGGAGAATTCATGAATGATTTAGCAAAACTGATTGTAAGTAATTTCTTGCTACACTAATATTATTATTATTATGTAATAAACATATGTTATTGTTTCATTTTAGTGCAACTGTGCCGTCATTTATTGTATAAAATGCTGTTTGTCTGTTTTATTTTATAAAATTGCTTTTAGTGTCAGAATGTTTTTTTAGTAATATATTTATATATTACTGTCAGGCTCAATTCCTGTTCAATTACTGTCTTAATGAATTTACTACAAATTTAAAATATTGAAACAGCTTTCCGCTATCATCAAAGAAACAGTCATCACCATCATGCAGCATAAAAATAAACAGGACAAATCTGAAACAAGTGCAACGCGTCAACTACTTTGGTAGAATAATAACATCAGATGGAAGATGCACCACAGAAATAAAAAGAATAGCTCAGGCCATATTAGCATTTCAGAAAATGAAAAATATCTTATGCAACAAATCTATGTCAATGGAAATGAGAAAGAGAATCCATCGGTGCTATATAGAACCAATTCTGACCTTTGGAAGTGAATCATCGACAGTAGACAAACAAATGAAAAGACGATTAGAGGCCACAGAGATGGGATTTCTCAGAAGAGTGTTGAAAGTTCCCTAGACAGCTAAAAAGACCAATGATTCTCAAAGAGGCCAACACAAAATGTGGTGGTTTCACAGAATTTTAAATGATTCACTTCTGATATTGAATATAATAAATAACCTTATATTGAAGAAAGCTATCTCCTTGCATACACTTTAATCACTGATTAAGTATAATCTAAAGATTATGTGTTTTTTTTAAAGAATTCAAATTATCTATATATCTATTGACCTTTCGAGCCATAGCCGGCCCATAGGGCGTAGACCAAGATACTCCTTCTCTTATCTGAATTTTTGTTCTAGCAGTTTTCAATTCTTTTAAAGATATTTTATCAAATCTCGCCATTTGTCTCTGTTCTGTGCAAGCAACTCTATCTCATTGAGGGAGCCGATTCCTGCTGCTTTTGCCTCTCTCAGCAATGTTCTTCTCAGTGTCTCTCAGGGTCTTGCTCTTTTTCTCTTACCTGTTGTTTCCCACATGAGGGCTTGTTTTGCTATTCAGTTATTATCTCTTCTCATCACATGTCCAACATATGACCATCGTCTTTTCCTGATTACTGAAGATATTAGTGGTTGATTGGCAATTTCTCTAATTTCCTCATTTGTTTTGAATTCATTCCACGCTATACCAAGTATTTCCTTAGATATTTATTTTTGAATGCGTGAGTATATATATATATATATATATATATATATATATATATATATATATATATATATATATATATATATGTGTATATAAATACTTTTTTTCTTTTTCTTCTTTAGATTCAGGATTTTCCAGATAAAATAAACTTCTATGTGATGGTCTGTGTGTCCTTCTTCAGAAGTACTTGGTCAGAAATAAAAAGCAATGCTGCCATGTTTATAGGCAAGTTCTCTTGTGTTCATTTTTATTTAGTGATTTCACAGTTACAAAAAAAAAAATTTGCTTTCTTTTGGAATCTGAAATTTAATGGAAAAAGAAAAACTAATAAATAGAAGAACAGGATAGAACTGATAAAGCTGGCCCAAAAACATAAACAAATGGAGTTTGTTGAAGGCCAATGCTCCACAAGGAGCTGAATAATTAATAATAATGTGTACTGCTTCAATTGCTTCAATTTTATTCTCACAGTACAAAAGAGTTGATTTAATTTTAATCTTGATCTTGATCTTTCCAATGCCACTAGAACTCATATAGAGCTCATAGTGTTTTTCGCCATTAATCTCTATTCTCTGTGAGATGTTCGACCTTATCTAATAAGTCTGAGCCTACCAACTTTGCTTCTCTTGTAAGTGTTCTTTTTAGTGTCTCTCTAGGTCTTCCTCTTTTTCTGTATCTTGATATTTCCCATTTTGTTTTGGAATTCTCTTCTTGTTTCTTCTCAACACATGTCAAACATATGTCCATCTTTTCTTCCTAATGATAGATGACATCGTTGGTTGCATGGCCATTTCTCTTATCTCTGTATTAGATAAATTAAATTTTAATGGCAAAGTTTAATTAGCTGCATATCATACAATATAGCATGCTTGTCAGATGTTTGAGATTATCATTTTTGGTATTTAAATGTGAGTTTTTAAAAAAGCATTATAGGGTCCCAAAACTCAAGTACCTGAGGAAAGTTTTCACAGATGATAAGAGGCATGATAGAAAAACTGAAACAAGATATCAGAATAACAGAGCAGAGGTTTACTGTTGCCATATCACAATCATCAAAACAATAATTAGTACATTTCTGCTATTCTTCTGTTGTCAGTATAAAAAATGGTCATCATCTGAAGCACAAGAAAAAAAGATTACATGTAAGATCAGATTCTTTAGAAAAACCATTAATGTTGCAGGAAATTTATCTATTGTTCTTTTGAGCCAAAAATGGCACAGAGGGTAGAAATTCTGGACTCTTTGTGTCCAACAAAATTTGCGATTGAGCATCAGACCGTGTACAGGAACCGTATTATATCTTGCTACACAACCCTGCTATTGGTGAGTTGTTTACTCTCAGTGAGGGAGCTGTTATTGCCTCTTGCCTGAGTGTTCTATTTTTAGTTTTTCACTAGATCAGCCTCTTTTTTCTTTTACCCTCTGGTTCCCATTTGAGGGCCTGCTTTCAGATTCTTTTGTTCACTAGAAATGACAATGAGAAATGATGACATCAGAAACAAGAAGCCACTCTTTGGTTCAAACCTACACAAAGAAACAAAAAGTGATTTCTCATCTAAAAATATTTGAAAGGAGTTGAATAATTACCATTACTAGTCTATAAGAGCTGAAAATTTGGTGTCAAAGCTCATTGTAAAGGTATGAAATATGAACCAACATCATACCATTGGTGACGTCCATAAAGTGCCCTGCTGCCTAGCCAGTAGTTAACTTCAGAATCCATGCTGATGTCACCTTCAACAAGAATTTCATAGCAATTATGATGTTTAAAAAAAAAAAAAAAAAGTAAAGTACCCCCGTCACGACAAGTGGCGTATAGGGAATATGGTGTTAGTGACCATATATTTTACAGACCTTTGGCACATGATTTCCTTTGTAGTCCAGTTCACTAACCACTGAGCTATCACTGCTCCCTCATTATGATATTTAGCAATGGCGATATTTCTTTACCTGCCCAGAGCATGAACTCTCACTCTAACTTTCCTGAGCAGTGGATGCTGTTTATAAATCTACGATTATCCCCTCTGCCATTAGTTTATCTGGAGCCACGATAGCTCAGTGGTTAGTGAACTGGACTACAAAGGACAAGGGGTAGGGTTCGATCCCAACCAACAGCTTCCGGGTTCACCCAGCCTTAAATGGGTACCGGATTTTTTTCTGGGAAAGTAAAGCGGCACGGGCGTAATACCGACCACATTACCCCAAAAAGCATGTGCCGAAGGTCTGTAAAATTTATGGTCACTAACACCATATTCCCTATACGCCGCCACTTGGCGTGACTGGGGTACTTTACTTTTTTTTTACTTTATTAGTTATCTATCTATCTATTTTTCATTCACCTGAAATATCGCCTATATTTGCAATATCATTTCCTGTATAAATTTTACTGTCTTTTGTAATTCTTGCAATGGTCCATATAGTTTTGTTTGTATTATATCTATTGGTCAATGGAATTTCCTCAGTCTACTATAGTCAGTGGAGCCGCGATAGCTTAGTGGTTAGTGAACTGGACTACCACGGACAAGGGGTAGGGTTCGATCCCAACCGACGGCTTCCGGGTTCACCCAGCCTTAAATGGGTACCGGATTTTTTTCTGGGAAAGTAAAGCAGCACGGGCGTAATACTGACCACATTACCCCAAAAATCATGTGCTGAAAGTATGTAAAATATAGGGTCACTAACACCATATTTCCCTATACGCCACTTGACGTGACGGGGGTACTTTACTTTTTTTACTTTTACTATAGTCAGTGCAGTCTTGAAGTATGTGTTCAGCAGCCTGTCCACATGTACATGTAGTTGAGGTGCTGTTCTGAGGCGTATAATGATAGCTTGTTCATATCTATTCATATTATGAAAGGCATCCTGATTTGAGGTTTGTGGTCTTGTGATTGATTTGATTATCTGTTTCTTCTGATGGTAGGTAACTGGTGCATCTGGTTGTGTGCCTGTTGTGCCTTCCTTTGCCAGCTGAGCTGCTCTCTCATCTCCTGTCTGCCATTAGTGATAATTGAAACAGTGTCACCTTGTCAGTGGGCATGTTCATTTTGCATGTTTTGCCGTGTTTTCCATTAGCTCAATGAAGATGAAGAGCTGAATGAATAGACAAGATTACAGAAATCCTGTAATGGTAGTAACTAAAAATTACCATTATAACATGCCTCAGAAAGGTCTCAGTTTGATTCTCTGAAGGGACATATTTTTTTTTGGACCATCTAAGCTCTAAGTTTCAGCCAGCCTCTAATGAGTGCCAGAGAATTTTTGGGAAAGTAAAGGCAACCTGGCATGAAATACCACATCATCTTAGTGCAGTGGTCATGGAAAAAATATGGTCACTAATTCCACATTCCCCATATGTCTAGTAAGGTGTGGAGGGAACCTTTACATTTGTTTAAATATTAGCACACCTCAGGGTAGAAAACTGCAGCTTCCAACATTGCTTCAAGACAGATATGAATATCAGGAAGTATGCGTCCTAGTACTTGCCCTTGTAGTTTTGCTGTTAATTTGGTACAGTTTTGCAATTAAGTCAAATGAAAAATCAACACAATAAAAAATGGTCTCTTTTAACTCTTACCATACGTTTCGACACACCGTAAAGATTTCAATCACGTACGTTTAGTCATACATCACTCTCAATTTGATTAGTGAAACCTTCATCAAACCATATTCTTTATATATATATTGTATCAGCTTGGTATTGGTGAAATCTAATTTCCTTGTTCAATTATCTGACAATTCATATATAATATGTTATGTGTAAGATAAATATAAATATGTAGATTGATATTTAAAACCATGAAAAATTTTGTCTCTGAAATCTCTGCCATTGCATTGATAAAAACCTTCTGTACTAAAAGAGTTAATAATTTCTTTTTTCTGCTTTGTCTCTGATCACAGGGTTTCTTCTAGGCAACTTGCCTAAAGATTTGCAGAATAACATCACAAAGGAGCATATTTGTGGTGGTGAGTAATCAGATTTGAGTGTTTCTCATTAACCACATGATTGTTTTTAAATTAATGATATTTTCTGGTAAATTGTGTTCCACTTTGACATATTTAAACACGTGACCAATATTTTAACTGCTGCTCCAATAAGCAGTCTGACTTATGAGCCATCTCTTCAATCGTTGTAGTGTTTTAGGTAACATTTGTTTAATTTTGTTGTTGTTGTTGCGTTCGCCAGCTTTCAACTCTGACGAAGTCCCTAGAGACTAGGAACTGAATTTTGCGTGTTAATTCATTTTTCCCTGGCAGCCGTGTGCACAGGGGTCCCTCGTCACACAGGCAGATAACTGCGACTTCGTAAGTACTCATGTTTTTTCCGTCGATGAGTAACTGACGTTTCAAGCCAGGCCTCGCTGCTGAGACCAGGGGTGGTTGTTGCAGAGAGAAATCATAAATAAAAATCCCAACTGGTGGAGCCGAGATTTTAACCCACAACCTCTCTGTCCCGAGGCCGGCATCCTGCCTTGAGACCAACCAGTCCCCCATGGACTTGTAATATGAGGAAAAATAGGAAAAATGAGGAAAAATATTTTTTATATTTTGAGAACAAACTATGAGGCAGATATGAAGACCAGCTGTGAGTAATGAAATTAATGAGAGCAGCTTATCTCAGCGTAAGGGCTTCACAGCATAGGAAAGTAAGCATAACAATAAAAATAAGAGATTTACAATAGTAGAAGATTAGTCTAAACATATTTAATTGAGCTGTTGCATTAAAAATTTCTAATTTTAATACTAAACAATCTTTAAAAAAGGAAAAAAAAATTATCTTTACGGCATTTTCCAATTATTGGGGTCTGCTGGTGGGGAATTATAGGACCAGAGAATAAAAGTGCTTGTCCAGTGCAGTTGCCATGAGGTGTTCTGGTTTGAGGTTTTATTTCACCCCCGATAGAAAAAACGTTTGACTCTACTGGAATTCAACCCTTATTCTCCGGGTTTGTACTCCAACAAGTTATCGATTTGGCCACCCACTCTCCAATATTTTTCTTTTATTTAACATTTTATACATATATATATTTTAATACTGCATCACATAATGTTTAAAATGTATATAAATATGTCATATGTCTTCAGCAGATAAAACCCAAGTTAAAGCAGGAATACATCACACAAGATGTCCTGTTTCTTGCCATTCTCTTAAGATCATTTCATGTATTACCCATCCTCCTCATCTCTGCTTCCATCTGTCTTCTCCAGTTATATTTTAACCTTCCTCTTTGTCTCCTACCCTCTTGATTCTAAAAAAAGGGCTTGTCGTGTAAAACTTTCAGTTGGTTTCCGTTGTGTCTGACCTATCCAGCATCATCATCATCTTTGTCGTATCTTTTTGTCCACTGGTATTTCATCGGTACTTTTTTATAGTTCTAAGTTAACAATTTTGTCCTGCCATTTCCATCCCTTTATTCTACGCAAGTATTCAGTAATGAAAGTCTGTATCTTCATGATTGTAATTTTTGTTGTTCTCCATGTTTCACAGCTATATATTAGTGGACTGATTTAACATTGGTGTTAACAATTTTTATTTTTTAATTTAATCTAATTTCTTTGGATTTTCATGTGTCCTAGTGATTTGAAGGTTCCTCTTGATTTTTGTATTCTTAACTTTGTTCTCACCTTACAAATCCAGACAATTCTTCTGCATTTAATCATCATTAAGTAGCGTGCCTGCTGGCTTAGGTGATCATGTCTCTCCACAACTTTAGATCTCGACAGTTGTTATTTATCATTTCTGTTGTTGACCTTCTGCCAAGCCATTCTCTTAAGCTGTCTGGTATTTTTTCTCTTTGCTTCCTTCTATCTCTTCATCCCTCAATTTTCACAGTTGTTACAATGTATTCCAGCTATACCCTTCTCATTACATGGCCAAAAAATGATGATTGTTTCTTCCTAATATTGGATATTAGCTGTTTTTGCTTTGGCCTCTGCATCTTATGTAACTTATTAATAATTTAGAAAATTAATTACTTTAATCTTACTTCTGTTCTGATATACAATTACATGTATAGATAACCATATTCATCTTTTTAGCCCTGATCCTGCTATTAAAAGACCAATCTCCTCTGGTGAGAAGCAAATCAGCAGAAGCGATGAGTCTGCTGCATGAGTATTAATGGAGTCTTCAGTGAGGGACATTTTTCATCATTGCTCCTTAAAACTCTGTTGACAACTTGGAATGGGTTGAGCAAGAAAGAAGATAGTTTCGAAGCAATAATTGCAGCTATTAATTAATCTGAATAAATATTAAATAAAGATGTTTGTTATATAATAAAACACTTCTTGTTTAAATTGTTACTTGTTCTAAAATAACTTTATGATGATTAGAAATCTGCTTATTTCAGAAAGTTATTGCTTGCAAAATGTGCAGGTTTTTTCTGTGAATTATTATAGTGAGTACTTTATTTTAATTAATTAATTAATGACTTCATCGTGTTTTATCTTATTATGTACTTAATGCTGAACAATTTATTGATTTTTTTCCTTTTTTTTAACTTGTAAAAGTAAAGTAATTAGCATATCCTTTGCAGAATGTTGCTATTACCCCAGCATTTTTTTGCTCTGTAATTGTCTAGGCATTATACATCAGTGGTTTGCTATTACCTTCTGATGGCAGGCGTGGTCCTAAGGATGGTAATTCCACAAATCGCTTGTAGCTTTAACATTTTTGTTGCTAAATGCCATGTCATCTGGGTCAGGTGATCATGCCTCAGAAGTGAAGCTACTGATTGGTTATCAGTACATGAATCAGTACATTTATCCTGTTGGTGTTTCATTTGAAATCAATTTTTTTCTTTATTGTTTAATTAGTTCCAAGTGACATGTAAAGACTTGATTGCTGGTTTGTGCATACAAATGTGTGCAGAAAAGTCTGATTATTTATAATGAATGAGTTAATTCTGGCTGGTTATAAATGTACATGTGTGCTTCTTTTTGTGCGTGTGAAAGTGTTTAATGATTTAGGTTTGTGTTGTTGTGTCTTCCTTCAATTAACTCTTTATGCTAAATTTTCATTGCAGCTATTGTGCATTTTTTTTGCAGCGCTAATTTTGTTATTTAATGAAGGTTAATTAGTTACAATCTTATCTTTAGTTCTTTCCTTAATACATAAAAAAAAGCAGAACCTAAAAGTTTGTTAAGATTCCTAGTTAAAAGTACATGATAGTGAATGCTATGAGATTTTGACTGAAAGTAGCAAACACATAGAACAGACAAAGTTTGATGATGCTGTTGTTGAGTAGTGGAATAGTTGTGACAGATAAACCTCAAACATTGAAAATGTTGAGAGCAAAAGAATCTTTACAAATAAAATCGCAGCAGGAAGTAGCAATGACATTCTATTCGCATTTCTTATTTCCTTTTTATTTAAATTGGAGCACAGGGTCCACATATAAGATGAAATCCAAATAGGCAGTAATAGGCAAACTCTGTCATGTACTTTTTTGTTATTTCTATAGCAATTTTGTTTTAGATGATGAGTTAATGTAATGCACAGTATTTCTCCTTATTGCTCTTATCTTGTATTTCAGTTTTGACATGGTGCTTTATTCATTCCTCTCTGAGTTATATAAATGTTTGTATATAAGTGAGATTTAACTAAAGTGTTACTGAGAATGGCAAATTGCACTAACAATAAGAAACTGTATTAATTATTCATTTTATTGTATTATTATGCATTGATTTAGCTTTTAAAACATCAAAATCTATTTAACATAAATTCATCTAACTACAGCTTAATTAGTGCACACACCATAAGGATAAAGGAAGAAGTGGGTACAAATTAGTTGATAATATTCCACTGTTTCTTCTAATATTGAATGATGTAAGCTAAATCCTACATTAAAGTCTCTTCTTCCTCTACCTTTTTAGCTCCCAGTGGAGCATATTGTGTGTATTAAATAACATTAAAGTCTGGTCATGTATACAAATTTCTGGTCATTAATGGATGCTTGCACGAATATAAAAGGATGGAGATGGCTGGACAAAATCACTAATGTAGACCTATGGAAAGTACCAGTCAAATACCAGTGGAAAGAGATACAATGAAGACAATGGTGCTGGATAGGACATTTACTGTGGAAGCCAACTGAGAGTACATGACAGGCCCTTTTTTGGAATCCCCTTGATAGGAGAAAAAGAGGAAGATCAAAATATACTTGGAGAAGAAAGGTTGAGGCAGAGATGAAGAGGATGGGGAAGATATGGAACGATCTTTAAAGAATAGCAAGAAACAGAATGGCTTGGAAAGTGTTTGTTGAAGACCTGTGCTCCACAGGGAGCTGAAAAGAAAAAGAAAAAGATATAGAATAACAAAATACACACACAAAGATTTGTTTTGCATTTAGTGAATTTGTTTTGCATACATTGTGTTTGTTAAAACTCTTGTTTCCCTTTTGAGTCTAATCAACATATTAAAAGAGTTAAAGCAGACAACAACAAAAAAGAAAAATACTACAAAATACTTTAATTCTCAAATGAACTAACTTAAGCTGTGATCAGTTAGTTTGTGTATGTCTCAAGAAAAAAAAATTAATGCATTGTTTTAGATTAAATATGGTATGCATATCTTCATTATTAATGTTTAGTTGTCCTCATTAATTCACTATGTTTCAAGAGATTTAAAATGTCAAAGAGAATTTAGCAGGCATTAATACTCATATCCCGATTCAATTATCACTTTTATGTTCATTTTAATAAATTCTTTAATGTTTTTTTCATCATTAAAATCATAATTTTTTAAAGACAAATATTTGTTTTTCTAAGTAATATCTTACACTCTTGCATCAATAGTTATTGAACCTGACATTTATTGTTTTGATAAAATATAATATTCTATGTTAATAAAAATAAATATAATAAAATATAAATAATCATTGGACAGATATCACCACTATTGTCCAACAAGGAAATAACTCTTAGAGGCAAAACGGGCATTCAACAATACAATCTTCATCCCAACGTTGTGCTACTATTGCCAGTCATAGAACGTAGATGCAAGAACAATAAGAAAGATAACCACTACTGAGAATAAATATGTTAGACAAATGACAGGAAACAGCCTGAGAGATAAGATCAGAAATGAAGAACTGAGAAAAAACTTGGAATAATCCCCACCATAGAATATATAAAGAAACAGATAAAGTGGTTTGGCCACGTGACAAGGCAGAAAGATCAAAACAGAACACGACAAGCCTTCAATACACATTGCAAGAACACCAGACCCAAGGTCTGATCATGAAAAAGTTGGATTGACGGAATATTAGAAACACTAGGAAACATAACAGCAGCAGAAGCGAATAGAAGAGCAAAATATCGCAAATTATATCTCTCCTCGACACTGAAAGGCAAATGAGGAAGGAAAGAAGTAGAATATAAAATATGTAAAATTTACTTTTAACATGTCTGTGGTGTTCTTTTCACTTAGGTTTATGAAAGTTAAGAACCTTCCATCTGAAATAGTTTTGCTTTAGTGTCATATTTATTTCATATTGTTACTGCATAACAGTTCATTGCCTGACTGTGGTCATTGATTGGATATACGAGTTAAAATGATTCCAGTTACTCAGAGCATTGCATTTATATTCAGTTTTAATACTAATGTTTGAATTGACAGAATGTTCACACAGTTTGGGATGTTTTGTCAATTGCCTGAAGCACTGGATAACTTGAATTAGCTCAGCAGATTGGAGGGAGGAGGTGGTCTATAGGTAAGCTGTTGACTCTGGACAAGATGGGCCAGGGTTTGAATCCTGCCACAGGTGGTAGGAATTTCTCTCTGTTGATCCATGGTTTCTTTGTTGCATTTACCCACCTCTGAACTCTGAGTAGTGAGAAATGATATTTAGCCTTCTCAGATAACGGCAAAAAAAAACACGAGTTTGCACTCTGTGCTCAGCAAAGGATCTTTGACTAGCTAAAAGTATAAAAGGGTCGGCCAAAAATGGCAGCTGCCTGGACAAGAATTGTTAAATAAAAAAATCTACCTATATCAAAGATGGGTGTGTTGAACAAAAAGGTGCAGATGTTGCAGTAAACTAGTGATACAATGCATACAAGATCAAGTGAATGATAAGAAGAAGCTAAGCAATTAATTGCAGAGAAAGGGCACTGATGAAGGCCTACTTTAAATTCCATATTTCAAAGATAAAGAGTAGCCTTGAACATTGAAATAAGTGCCAACCATTGTGGTCAAATAAGTGCCAACCATTTTGGTGAAATAAGTTCCAACGATTCTGGTAAAAATACAAAACCTGAGCTATTTAAAATTATAGTCCTAGTGAGAGCCTCAGAGAGAGCGTCAGCAGCATGGTGGTTATGTTTTGTTGTTATGATAGTGAGCATGATTTCACGCCTGCTTGACACTCTCCAGACCTGGTTTGATGCTTTCCAGGTCTGGCTTGATACTCTCCAGACCTTTCTTCATACTCTCTAGGCCTGGTTTGATACTCTCCTGACCTGGCTTGATACTCTCCAGACCTTTCTTCATACTCTCTAGGCCTGGTTTGATACTCTCCTGACCTGGCTTGATACTCTCTAGGTCTGGTTTGATACTCTCTAGGCCTGGTTTGATACTCTCTGGACCTAGCTTGATACACTCTAGGCCTGGTTTGGTACTCTCTAGGACTAGTTTGATACTCTCCAGACCTGGCTTGATATTCTCTACACCTGGCTTCACACTCCCCAGACCTGGCTTGATATTCTCTACACCTGGCTTCACACTCCCCAGACCTGGCTTGATACTCCCTACACCTGACTTCACACTCAACACAGCAAGAAGAAGGGAATGGCAAGTAATTACTTGTGAAATCAAAGAAATATGAGGTGAATTGAAGAGAAAATCAAATAAATACCCTCTTTTCTTCTACCTTTTAGCTCCCAGTGGAGCATAGGTCTTCAACAAACACTTTCCAAGTCGTTCTGTTTTTTTGCAATTCTTTTAAGATCATTCCATGTCTTCCCCATCATCTTCATCTCTGCTTCAATCTGTCTTCTCCAAGAATTCCTTGGTCTTCCTCTTTGTCTTTTCCCCTGGGGATTCCAAAAAAGGGCCTGTTGTGTAATACTCTCAGTTGGTTTCCGTAGTGTGTGTCCTATCCATCGCCATCGTCTTCGCTGTATTTCTTTATCCACTGGTATTTGACCGGTACATTTCCATAATTCCACGTTTGTGACTTTGTCCTGCCATTTCCATCCCTTTATTCTGCGCAAGCATCCATTAATGAAAGTCTGTACCTTCGTGATTGTCAATTTTGTTATTCTCCATGTTTCACAGCCATATAATAGAACCGACTTAACATTGGAGTTGAAAATTTGTATTTTTGTATTTAGCCTAATTTCTTTGGATTTCCATATAAATAAATACCCAGTGTAACATAATTATCCATACTTTGATAGAGATACAAATTAAGGATCAAGGTGAACATATAAAATGGTAATATGGAAACTCAATAAATTGGACCCTGAGGAGAAAACTCATGAAATGATTAAAGGTAAAGATAAAGTATGAGACTTGAATTGGCGTCTTAGCATGCGCGTTTTCACCCATATGTGTTTAGGCACCTATCCAGAAGTGTTCGGAGATTTCTGGACAGTGTCACTTCAAGTATCGAAACTCACAATGCAAGGCGGCATTCCTCACCTTCGCAGAGTACTACTACCCTGGTACTCATTTCTGCCAGCGGCTGGGCCGACCACGGGGATATTTTTTTTCCAACCACAATTACAATTCACACTGCTTCCAGTGGGAATCGAACACGAGTTGTTCAAATGTCAGTAGTATAGTGGACTGGTTTTCTAAACTAGGCTACTGAGGCCATGAAATGATTAATTGATGGCAACCAACTTTCACTCACTGGCACTAAAAATTCTGGGTGAAACTACACTGAGATGATATATTAAGATATAATTCAGTAACTTTGTGCAGATATTACGGCTCTGCCATCAACTGGTGACACAATGCATCAGCACCCACACTGAATGCTAAGAAGATTAAGAATTAACTTTGCATTTAAGTGTACCAGTGTTATCATGTGAAGATTAGTATATCTTTTTGTTCATTGTGTCCGCATAATCTGTGCAGTAAGGGATTACATTTCATCTGTTATTTTCTCTATATTGTTATTTAGAAATATGGTTACTTAGAATTGTATAACTTGCCTTCGTTTGAATTTAATGGGTAAATTAATCAACCTTTGATTGTTTATTATTTATATTATGTTTCTTGTATGTTGGTGTTCCCGATGAAGTTTGCACATTATCATTATTTTTATTAGGGTTGGTTCTGAGGTTGCTG
The DNA here is from genome assembly GCA_032433765.1 of Megaustenia siamemsis. Classification (NCBI taxonomy): domain Eukaryota; kingdom Metazoa; phylum Mollusca; class Gastropoda; order Stylommatophora; family Ariophantidae; genus Megaustenia; species Megaustenia siamemsis. The sequence goes on along the minus strand of JAVIAB010000106.1, from coordinate 72,427,704 downwards.
GTGATACTACTGGAAGTATTTCTTAATGTGTTGATTGCTCACTAATCTGGGTTTGACTCTTCAAGTGATAACCACCGAACAACCTCCTTGATTCATCTTTGCCCCTATCTTCCAGCACTTTCTGCTGGTATACTATACTTGAAACATCAGCAGAAACATTCACATATCCATGCGGACAGATGCGAATCATCTTCAATGTCATTTATTGCCATTTTCTTCTGTCTCTATTGTGATATCCTTCCCTTTAGTAGTTTCTGTAAAATTACAGTTTTGTTAAAGAGTCTAGTTTTTTTCTTTCATGCGTTTCCTACAGAATATGAACTGTTCATGAATATGAATATAGTTCAGAATTTGATTGTTATTTTTTTGGGAGAAAACATACATGTTCAAGTTACTGAACATTTTGAGAAATGTCAAATAATAAATTTCCTCGCATGACTTCTTCCCCAACCTTCACTGTAATTGTTATACTAACTGGTTTCAGATATGTTGTAATATTGTTGCTTTGTTAATCCAATTATTTTTTGATAGTTTATATATCATATTCTTTAGCGACCACTCTTTCTTTTCCTTCCAACATTCTCTGTGATTAGTGTAGATTTGTCTCAACGGTCTCATTGTGCAATACTGAACAAATTATTGGAATAATTTATTTTATTTCCCGATCTGCCTTTGTTTGTCTCATCACACATATGGGAACATGATGCATGCATCAGCTAAAAATATTTTAAATTTAAAAAAATAAAGAAAACCACAAACATTTTAATTTCCATTCTATTTCTGCAACATTCTATCTTATCTGCACACAAATATGCTATATATATATATAGAAGGTATGTTTGCATTATTAATATTGGTCCTGGTATGATGCCAACCACATTACCCAAAAATGTGCAGTAGGCATAAAAAAATATTGTCACTAACACTATATTTCCCCATACGCCTAGCAGGGCGTGGAGGGAACCTTTACTTTACTTTTCTTTACATTTTTGCTGATGACACTTATATTTGCATTGATAAATGATGAACCTTTCTGTTGTTTGCTGTTGCTCAAATAGGGAATATTTCCATTTGAAGGCATGAATGGTAGCTGTCAGAAAGTGTGGGAAGAAAAGTTCAAAGTGCCTGGTTAACAAAATGAATTTAAGAAATAAAAAATCTGGGACCAGTGAAATATGAATAATAATTTGAAATAAGTGTTTTTGCTATGCAATTCGAACATGTATAAGCCAAACAATAGAAAGGACAACAGTAAAAAGTGCTAGAATTGGCTTGAATTTGAACCATCAGCGGATAGTGCCCCTCACTTTAACACACACCATGTTTGGGAACAAGACCTCACGCAGATAGACTGTTTTCTTCTTCTGCTGCTGCCACCATGCTAAGTTTCCTGTGAGATGGGTGTTCCTCCTCAAAATGTTCTTGTTTGTAGATGCTCATCATAGCCTTCTCTCAGAGCCATGTTTTGGATCTTAAAAGTTCACAAATCCAGTTTTTAGTTGAATTGTTCTGACTAGGGACATCTAACGAGAAATTGGTTTAACTGTGTTATTTCTTGCATAACAGTCCCATGGACATTTGCTTGCCTCCATGGACATTTGCTTGTTTGCATTTGCATGATCACTAAAGGAATACACCTCTTCATCATTCACCTTTTAATAAAGGACGTTAAGTAGCATGTATACACTGTGTTGTGTTTTGCAGTAAAACTGCAATATGTGCGCCTTTCGGTCCAAAACATCCTATCTCAACACGTTATTTTTTAGTACTGGTTCGTCTTCCCTCTTCGATCTATACTAGCTTGGTCAGACTAGACAGGTTAGTTTGTTACTAGAGGCACAGTGAAGAGGTGGAGTAGGGTCTGGATGGTTCACTGATCCTGACCCAAGCCATCAGTTTTCTGTTCTGGTGCTGTGAGACAACGTGTCTCCTCATGGACTTTAATATTTGGATCTTAAAAGTATAACTTTAAAAATATAACTTTGTACAAACTCACATCATGCAATGTTGCATGTGTTGGGCCAAACGACGCAAATATCACATTGTAATTGCAAACTACAACACAACGCATCTACACCTGCTTAACATCCTGTTAAGGGCAGATAACGAAGTCTATTCCTTCAGCCACCAGGTGAATACAAGCAAGTAAACTCACATAACCTTAAATGGATACCAGAGATTTTTTTTTTCAAAGAAATAAATACAGCCTAGTGTAGGGCCAATCACTTTCCCCAACAAATATTCCAATCTCTAAAAATAGAAATTTGGATGCTCACAGCATATTCCCTATACACTATAATTGAGGTATGATTGGTAGTTTTTTACAACTGAAAACATCACCTTTTGTTGAATCAGCCGGATTTATCAATGTTTTGTTCACATGTCACAAAGTTATGTCAGAGTATAATCCTGTGGCTGTTGTCAACTGTGATTGCAATGAAGATTATATTTTTGTTATTGAATGTCAAACAGTCACATTATTATTTTCCTTCAAATGGAAACATAAAGTAAGCACATATCTGATACATGTTTTGTTGCCTGTTAAGAGATACTTAACTTCAATTGTTGTGCCATACAAGTTTTTTCTACAAAATGTCTCTGTCTTTCAGCATTAACGTTACACTTTCTCTGCAGACTAGTTTCATTTCTTCGTGATAAATAAATTCTAATTATTGTTATGAAGATCATACATGAGAAATATACAGTGAATATATATATATATATTTGATGTCTGTAATAAATTAATTTTGATTAAAAAAATACCAAACTGGAGATATATTATGTATTGTTACTCAAATGGCTTGAGCAGCTTGAGATAAGAAGTCTTGTTTCAATTATGTTTGTGACTATGGAGATTATATTTTGGCTTGAACTATTTTTTGTTTGAGAATACTATTCATGTTTATGAAATTTAAAACGAATAAACTGTGTGTGCTTAGTTTGGTTGTTTTTTTTTTATTCATTCAACACCCAAAGCATAATGAGAGTGACAGATACCACCAACTATCAAGGAGGGATCAAGTCATCATACTTCGCCCACACATTAGCCACAATAGAATGAGACATCACATGTTCACCAAATTCAAAATAGGTATAACCAGCCTATGCTACTGTACACTGGGCTACTGTAATATGACTACAAAACATGTTCTACAGGATTGCTCCCAGTACACAGACCTGAGAAGAGCAATGTGGTCCACGCCCGCCTCCCTGGAAGAAAAACTATATGGGGCAATCGATTCGCTTAAACAGACAGCTGACTTCATGAGAGAGTCTGGAATCCTACTCTGATTGAGTCTTGATCGCAGACAGAGAGAGAGATATTCATTCATCTTCTGCTGCCTGTGACTTTAAAACATAAACATTTATTATTATTATTTATATAAATATTATATTATAAATAAAAATGTGTGTATAAAATCTTCAACTTTATGATTGCTGCATATAAAGCCGAGTTGTTTATGAATTATTACCCAGACCAGACAGAAGCATGGGTAAAGGTATAAAGATGCATCAAGATGCATAGAAATGCGAAGCTGCTGTAAAGCTGATGATAATAATGACAATTTTAAAAAAAGGAAAAAGTGATATGGTATCAGCTTTACATCAGTCGTTCTCCTTTTGTTTTGTTTCTCACCTACACAAAAGCTGTTACCATACCACTTTTTCCTATTTTTTTAAATTTTTACTAGACAGAAGCAGCTAAAAATAGCTTCTTTGATGTTCTGCCTCAGAAGGTAAGAGAGGAACCCAATTTTTCAGGGGTTATGTATCAATGCAAAAATTGATCTCTGCATTCCTCCAACAATGACCTCTTCACTTGGGGCTGGGTGGTCTAGAGTTGAAGCATCAGTCTCTGGACAAGAAGGTCCTGGGTTTGAATCCTGCCACAGGCAGTGGGAATTTGTCAACATGGAATTCATTATTTCTTCATGGCTGTAACTTCTTCATGGTCTCAGGGTAGTGATATCTAATGTCTTGTTCTCTGGGATAATGACAAAACACAGGATGACCTGCGTGCATTCTGTGCATATTATTGAACCCTTGGCAGTTGGAAATCAAAAAGAGTAGGCCAAAAATGGCCACTGCCTGGGCAAAATTAATAGGAAAAATCTACCCAGAATGTCAAAACTCTCAACAATAAAAAATGAGAGTACCTCAGAAATAAGAGAATATCTGCCTGTATGGTGAGAGACACCTGAACACATGGCTACCATTGTGTAAAAAATAAGAAAAAGTTAAATTCAGTCCCTATGGACTTGTAAACAGACAAACAAAACTTATTTTAATTGTAAAATAAGCATAAAATGGTATTATACCATTGTATGTTTATCTAACATCTGCAGCTCTATTGGCGGTCTGCATGATGTTTATTTCTGTATATTTGTTTCTATCTCCTTTTCTTCCTCTTCTCTCCGTTGAACACAGCTGGAATATTTTGTTTTGTGTTATGGTTTACTCTACCAGCAATAGCAGGAGCCTATAAGTCCAACATGGGAGCCGCTATAGCTCAGTCATTAGTGAACTGGACTACAAAGGACAAGAGGTTGGGTTTGATCCTGATCGACGGCTTCTGAGTTCACCCAGCCTTAAATGGGTACCGGATTTTTTCTGGGGAAAGTAAAGCAGCACAGGCTTAATACCGACCACAACACCCCAAAAATCATGTGTCAATGGTCTGTAAAAATTATGGTCACTAACTCCATATTCCCTATACACCACTTGGCGTGACGGGGCTCTTTACTTACTTTTTTTTTACTATAAGTCCAACATATCCTATTTCAGCATGGTGATGCTTTAATACCATGTCTGTCTTCTCTTTTCAACCCCCACTTGTATTTAAAGATTTGTTAATCTCAGTCAATCTGTTTTCAAGGTTATTGTTGAGTAAGGTGTTGACCAATTCGGATTCACTTATCCTGATAACAGCAGCCAGCTATGGGTTACTTGATCTTGATCCTTTCCATGCTGCTAAGGGCTCATAGTGTTTTTCGCCATCCATCTCTATTCTTGACGAGATATTCGATCTTATCTAATGAGTCTATGCCTGCCAACTTTGCATTTCTTATAAATGTTCTTTTTAGTGTCTCCCTAGCTCTTCCTCTTTTTCTGTATCCGGATGTTTCCCATAGAAGAGCCTGTTTTGGAATTCATTTGAGCAGGTTTTTCAGTATGATTCATCACATCACAAGATTCTACAACAACTGGATTCTGGATGGTTTCCCCACCCAGGGTTACCCCGAAGCAAGTCTCGGGGTAAGGTTGTTAGTCCTACACCCAACAGTCCATGCAAGATCAAAAGTAAGCAAAACCTCCATCTTGGAATGCCCCAAATACATGAGTCACTGTTCACCTTTAATTCATGCCTGGTGTCTTGAGCCTCAAACAAAGAGACAAAAATGAATGTATTAACCAAGAGACCTCTATCAAGAGCTGAACAAACAAAACAGTTTATAAGAATAACAATAATTAATGTGAATTTTATTAGTAGAAACTATCATTTTAAAAAATGATATCAAATGGTGATAGATCAAACCTGAAATAAACTAAAGCAAACAACAAACATAGTTAACAAAACAAAACAAACATAGAGTATGGCAGGTGTCATCATCATCATCCTCATGTGCCAAACCAGTTGTCGTAGATGATCATTTCCTTCCACAATCTTCTATCTACTGTGCATTGTATAAATTCTGTTATTAGCTGTTTTCCATGCCATGACACCAAGCTATTTAGCATTTTTTCTCTTTTTCATCTGCGATCTCCCTTTCCCTGTATTTTGCCAGTAGTAAACAAGTATGGTTACCGGGGTTCCCGTGTGTTACCGGGGCCTCATTATGTGGGAAGTAAAGAATAGTGACACTGTGACCTTCCAGGCATGTCGTAAGAGGCGACTAAGGGGATTGATCGATGGCTTGACAAGCTGTCATTGTAAAAAGTACCATTATGGAAACAGAACCATAGATTTTAGAAGTAGTGATCTCTGCAATATGTGCCATTTTGGCACGCAAGGTTTCTGCTTTTGAGATTGTAGTTCTGCCCTATGTGCCGTCTTCGGCTCGAAAGGACAATAAAACCAAGTACATGTATTTCAACTTTCCTCTTTTCATGATGTGCCCAAAAAATGTTTTCTTTCTTTCTGATGTTTCTTAGGAGCTCCCTTTTTGTGTTGGCCTCTGAGAATTTCCTCGTTGGTCTTTTTAGCTGTCCAGGGAACTTTCAACATTTTTCAGAAAAATCCAATTTCTGTGGCCTCTAATCGTCTTTTAATTTGTTTTTTTTACTTTCCATGATTCACTTCCATAGGTCAGGATTGGCTCTATATAGCATCGATGAAGTCTCTTTCTCACTTCTATTGACATAGATTTGTTGCATTCAATGTTTTTCATTTTCTGAAATGCTATTTTGGTTTTTATTTTTGTGGTGCATCTTCCATCTGATGTTATTATTGTGCCCAAGTATTTGATGCGTCGCACTTGTTTCAGATTTGTCATGTTTATTTTTATGCTGCATGATGGTGATTGTTTCTTCTGGCAGGAGTCAGAATAATGTAAAACTGCAAATATTTATTTGCCTTTTCCCACTTATTCTTTATTGTCAGTTACAGTTTGGGGGAAAATTGTCAGCAAAAATCTGACTACACCGTGGATCTCAAGCCATGCTAGAGAGTTCAGACACAAGGCTCAGGATTCTCCTCAGATTTTTCTCAAGGTGGATGTTGGATTCATCAACAACGTGAAAATCAACATCAACAAAACAGAAATCATGAATGTCGCAAAGGAGAAATCGAACATTAACATAACTATAGAAGGCAGGCAACTAAAACAGGTAGAGGAATTCAAATACCTAGGCAGTTTAGTGATAAAAGAATTCTCAAACAGCAGAGATAGAATCAAGATGCATCAAAACTTGTCAAATCATTGGACAGCTATACCACTATTGTCAAACAGGGAAATAACACTAGAGGCAAAACAGTCACTGTACAATACAATCTTCATCCCAACATTGTGCTTCCAATGCCAGTCCTGGACCCTAGATACAAGAATGATAAGAAAAATAACCTCTACTGAGATGAAATGTGTTAGACGAATGACTGGAAACAGCCTGAGAGACAAGATCAGAAATGAAGAAGTGAGAAAAAAGCTAGGAATAGCCCCCGCCATAGGAAATATAAAGAAACAACAGATAAAATGGTTTGGCCATGTGACAAGGCAGAGTAATCAAAACACAACACAATGAGCCTTCAATAAGCGTTGCAAGAACACCAGACCCAAGGGTCGACCATGAAAAAGATGGATCGATGGAATATTAGAAGCACTAGGAAAGATAACAGCAGCAGAAGCGAACAGAAGAGCAAAAGATCGCAAATTATATCTCCCTTCAACGCTGAAAGGCAAATGAGGAAGGAAAGAAAAAGATGGATTCATCTCGTATGCAGTAATGATGATCCAAACATAAATAACAACAGAACTAATATTACATTTAGACAAATGAGCAGCTAGCTGTAACTAAAGAGTTTCCTATGTAAAAACTAAAAGACTTTTCAGTATATTTCTTTATTGTACATAGATGGCATAACTAATTTGTTGATAGAAGAAGTGGTATCTGCACTAGGTGACCTAGTACAGTGGTATCACAATGAAGAAAGAGCTGTTAAAAGAAGTACCTTAATGCTTAGGGCTATATATATTTTTGGGGTTTGTCTTAGAGTTTTTATAAAAACTTTAGGCTGGATTGAAGGGTTCGTCTAAGTGGGGGGTGGGGTGGGTGGAGGAGACAAGGAACTCAAACAAGGTAAAAGAACCTTTACTGACAACATGCTATTTCTACTATCAAATAATTGTAAATTATATACACCTTTATATGAGAGAAACCCTGTGAAAGAATGAACCCTGTGACACCTTGTGTTAAATAGGGAATTGCCCATACTTTTTTTAAACCACTGGCACATTTTTTAACAATTCATTATGTCAATGCCATCTGGTACCTATTTACAGCTATATATTTGAACCTAGAAGTTAACCTATTAATCTTGAATTCATTCTATTGTACACAGAGTATTTTTCTTAGGCATTTAGTACACCTGGTAATAATTATAGTGCTGTCTGTATTCTATTTAATTGACTGCTCTGGTTTAGCTGTCATCACATAATGTTTGACTTTCTCCATAAGGTCCACCTTTTTGTCCTTTGACCTACACACCACACCTCTGTCCTTCAACCATGCTGTCAAGGTCACTGCATTGACTTTCCCCAGCTGTGGAGAATCATTAATAGATTAAAGCATGCAAATTATCCTGTTAAAATAATTTCAACTTGTTCTTTGAAACAAAAATATTGTTAATAGTGATACATTATACAATTAAATTGCATTTGTTTTTCAATTGAAGCATTTGTTACTGTTATGTCAATGTAAATTAAGCAGATAAATAAAGCTAGACTATAAAACTAGATATTTAAAAGAATGAGAAAGTGAAAGATCACATCACATAGTGTGCAAAGTGTGTTACCTGTCAAGAACCACAGTATCTTTTTTTGTATTGAGTGGGTGCAAGATACCCAACAGCACCTGAGTTGAAACTGTCAGCAACACATACCTGACTGCTTATGTCTAGATTAGTGAATCAGAGCTGACCAAGATTCCATGACGAACTAGACTGGCCATACAGGTAAGGATCAAAGAGAAAAGTCAAGCTGGTACTCAAGAATATAGTCATGAAGTCTGACGTGTTGAGCTGAAAGCCCTGTTGCAAGCAACAACACAATGCATTTATGCCCATCTAATGTCTTTTTAAGAGGAGCTGATGAAGAGTAGTAGTCAGTGAGCAAACAGCAGTAACTGAAGAAGATGTTAAATTATTTAAGAATCTTCTTGTTTATATTTATTATTGTTTCCTGTTTATAATTATTATTTTATTTGCTGCTAGTAATTATTATTGTGTTTGCAATTTGTATTTATTATTTAGTTTGCTGTTTGTATTTATTATTGAGTTTGCTGTTTGTAATTATTATTTCTATCTATCTGTTGTCCTTTCGAGCCGAAGACGGCACATATGGCAGAACCACAATTCCAAAAACAGAAACCTTGCGTGCCAAAATGGCACATATTGCAGAGATCACTGCTTCTAAAATCTATGGCTCTGTTTCCATAACAATACTTTTTACAATGACAGCTTGTCAAGCCATCGATCAACCTCCATAGTCGCCTCTTACGACATGCCTGGAAGGTCACAGTGTCACTATTCTTTACTTCCTTCATAATGAGGCCCCGGTAACACACGGTATAATTATTATTTAGTTAACTGTTTTTAATTTATTACTGAGTTTGGAGCTGAACTCAGTTTTCTGGTACATACAAATATGGATTCTACAGGAGGAACATTATTGGCTGTTGTGAACTTTAATGTATTGGAACAAGTACTACAGCATTTTATACTCTTAATATATCTTACCTGATTAATGTTTTAAATATGCATAGCAGCTTTTTGTATTATTTTGTATTTATTTATTTTTAAACTACAGCATTTATTCCATTTCTAGGGTCTGCTATAAGACTGGAGAATAAAGGCAGCATGTCCAATGAAGTTACCACAAGGTGTTTGTGTAAGGTTTTCATTTCACTCCCTGAGACTCAGAAAAAACCTGTTTGATCTTACTGTGATAAACCTGTGTTATCCTGGTTTGGAGAATAACAAGTTATCCATTCATCCATCCGTTCTCCTTGCCTAAATAATGCACTGAAATAAGCATGACAGCATTCTATATTTTATTTTATTGGACTAATTAATATACTGAAATAAATATAACAGCATTTGATACTTTAAATTTATCTTACTTGATTTGCTCTTGCAAGAGATTCCACATCTAAGTCCTGCTGTATCTTAGGTTTGATTCTGGACTTTTTAGGAGTCTCTTCTCCCTGATAGAGAGTTTTAAAATAATGATATTAGTAAGCTAGCAGATCTGACATCACTAAACTCTACAAGTATCAAAGGTGATTAGTGTTTTCCAAGAGACGATGATAAGGATGCATGTTAAATGACTCAAGCAGCTCACTGGTTTGACAATCCCCCTAATCCACCATCCTATTCATTCCCCACTCCCCCCAACCCCACCACTGTACCATTTTTTATTCAAAATTTCTCTTATCTCTGGATTGGATTTTCATTGCTGACATGTCTTTAATCCACCATCATAAAGTAAGGACTGCATTCTGACAAATGGACATGCATTCATCATATTCTATTCTATCCATGGAACCAGTTTCATTGCAGTCAGGAAATCCCCATATCCGTTCCACCACTTGTCACAGCATTTCCCAAAATGCATCGGTAAATTCCGTTGACAAGGTTGCTCTGTGCAAATCCTACTCAATCGCACAGATGATAACTCCAAACCTCCTTAGATGCCTCTTACAAAATATGTGGGAGATAACAGTGGCTCTATTCTTTTCTCCCCTTACTGTGAGGTGGCCACACTGGGGAGTAGAGTCAGTTGTCTTCATCAAACAACTTAAAATCATAAAGTAAGGACTTAAAACATGTGTGTGTACACCATTCATTTATATCTTACCTATTCATTGCAAGCTACCAAAACACAGATAAGAATTTAACACAATTATTCACATATATATATATATATATATTGACCTTTCGAGCTGTAGCCGGCCCATAGGGTATAGGCCAAGATACTCTTTCTCTTATCTAAATTTTTATTCTAGCAGTTTTCAATCCTTGTAAAGATCTTTTATCAAATCTCGGCATTTGTCTCTGTTCTGTGCAAGCAACTCTATCTCATTGAGGGAGCCGATTCCTTCTGCTCTTGCCTCTCTCATCAATGTTCTTCTCAGTGTCTCTCTAGGTCAGCCTCTTTTCCTCTTACCTATTGTCTCCCACATGAGGGCTTGAAAAGTTCTTTTTGACTCAACTATTGACACACTGAATTTAAAATCATTTTTAAGTCAATAAAGGTCAAAATGGTTATTATTGTATGTTCTCTTTTAATCACTTAGGTTCAGTATGTGTAAATGATTCAGTAACCTTGTCATTTGTTGTGTATCTGATTGCTGTAGTTTGTAGCACCATGACCAAATTCTGGTCTAAATTTCTTATTTTATGTTGTATTTTTTGTGCATACTTTAATCATAACTAATTCAAAAACCTGTGTCTGTTCAATATTTAAGCTAGCCCTACAACAACAGCAGCAGTTTTGGCATAATTTTTACAATTATTTATTTTTGGCAGGGGTTTCCAAACTGTTGACACCTGCAGCTCCCTTTCCCTGCTGATTATATACCATCGGCACCCTCATGGCAGTTATGATTGTAAAAGTCAGGTAAAATCTGTTTCTTGTCCTTATATTTTAGATAAATTACTACTTCATGTACACAAATGAAGTTCAACAACAATACAAATGATGACAGAATGAACATTATCCTGTAGAAACTCATTTATGTACTAAAAATATTAAGTCTATGTGCATGTCATTTTATGATTTCTAACCACTGAGTAGGCACAGGACAATACCCTCAGCACAGCACTCTTGGCAGACATGGCCTATATTACTTTAGGAACTCTGATTTATGAACCATCATAGTTCAAAATTGTATGATGAGAAGAGAAGCCCTGTTCCACTCCAACTTACTGAGATCAATATGATTATAAGGAAGTCGAAGAAAGAGTCAAAGAAAGAGTAAAATATTCCAAGCTATTCTCCTTACCTCTGTCAGCATCTTCCTCTTGACACCAACATGTGCCCTACCCATTGACCCTCCTTCATCAGGCCCTCTCTCTATATCTCGGCTTTTAGCTTTAGCAGGTTTGGGTGGTATCATGGCAGACTTGAAAATGAATGAAACATCAGCTGGGTTTGTTGTGAGAGAATTGTTCACAGAGCTTCCGGCCTGAAAAAATGGTATGGGTTTGTGTGCTGAGGGTTTTGTTGGTCCACTTGGACTTTGCTGGGCTGTTCTTCCTGTGGATGGTTTCAAGCCACTTTCCACAGAATAACTTGATAATTTCTGAATTGAAGCTTTATGTTTCTGTGTGGTTCCTTTATATTTGGTGTGCTTTGTAAAATTTGGGACCATTAATGAAGTTGAAAATTGTGACAAGTTTTGTGGAGTTACTCCATCACTTCTGTCATGACTTGTTGAAAAAAGTTCACATGATGCTGATGTTTGTTTTATGTCATTTGTTTCACGTGAATGATGCACTTTGTTTGTTTTACTACCTGAAACATGATTCATTTTGGGAACATGTGGCTTAAATACAGGAATAAAACTATTGGATTTTGATTCCTTGAAACTTGTACAATCTGAATATTGTTTACCTGAGTGGTGTTTCGGCTTCGGTTTAAAATGAGGAACAAATTTTGTTTCTATCACAGAATGTGAATTCATGTGTTCATCACAAACAGACTTTTCAGTCTCCATCAGTGATAAAGAAATGTGTTGTTGACTTAATATTCCATTTGTGTGATTTGACAGAGGAAATAATTTTTTGGTAGTATTTTCTTGATGAAATAACTTTTCTGTAGCATTTTCTTTATAAAATAATTTTTCTGTGGTATTTTTTTGTTTAGACAACTTTTCAACATCAGTAAGCACATTGTTGTCGTTTGTTCTAGGCTCTGTTTTCTGTGTGACAAGATGTTTGCATAGACTGCCCTCTTGATTGACTCGTGTGATAAATTCACTTACAACGCTTGTATTCTGTCTAGCAAGATCTGTTGAATATCCTCCTGTTACCTTCTCCACTCTCGGTTCACAAAGCTTCTCACTACCTGCAGTATTCTTGTCAGTGTTCATACTGTTGTACAAATGTAACACTGACATCTGGCTTCTCAAGGGACCTTTAAGTTTGTTCACAGGCTTCGATGAAAGACTTATTCGACTTGTCTCCTGAAGTAAAAAAAAAATAAATACAATTAATAACTTAATTTTTTTTAAAATTGAACTTAAATGTATATAATTCTTAATCCTTATGATGTATCTCATAAGCTATTTCAAGTAAATTAATTAAAAAAAAAAAGTAAAGTACCCCCGTCACGCCAAGTGGCGTATTGGGAATATGGTGTTCTATCTATCTATCTATTGACCTTTCGAGCCGTAACCGGCCCATAGGGCGTAGACCAAGATACACCTTCTCCTATATGAATTTTTGTTCTAGCAGTTTTCTTTTAAAGATATTTTATCAAATCTCGCCATCTGTCTCTGTTCTGTGCAAGCAGTTCTATCTCATTGAGGGAGCCGATTCCTGCTGCTCTTGCCTCTCTCATCAATGTTCTTCTCAGTGTCTCCCTGGGTCTTCCTCTTTTTCTTTTACCTGTTGTTTCCCATATGAGGGCTTGCTTTGCTATTCGATTATTATCTCTTCTCATCACATGTCCAACGTATGACCATCGTCTTTTCTTTATTACTGAAGATATTAGTGGTTGATTGGCGATTTCTCTAATTTCCTCGTTTGTTTTGAATTCGTTCCATTCTATACCAAGTATTTTCCTTAGACATTTATTTTCGAATGCGTTCAACTTTGTTTCTATATCTCTTGTTGTTTTCCAGCTTTCACACGCATACGTAAGGGTTGATAGTACATTTGATTTGAATAGCCTAAGTTTTGTGTTTGTGCTAATGAGTTTTGATTTCCACAACTTTTCAAGGCTTCTGAAAGACATTGCTGCTTTAGCCAGTCTGATTCTAATTTCTTTGCTCGTATCCCCTTCTCGATCAATGTGACTTCCAAGATAGATAAAGTGATCGATCTCTTCTACTGGTTTGTTTTCCATGTATATTTTGTCACTTGTTGGAATTAAACTTTTCATGACTTTAGTCTTTTCATGATTGACCTCAAGCCCAATTTTGCTGGCTATTGATGATAGTTCATTTGTGTTTTCCTGCATCGTTTTTAGTTCATCGTTTAATATGGTGTCTATCTATTGACCTTTCGAGCCGTAACCGGCCCATAGGGCGTAGACCAAGATACACCTTCTCCTATATGAATTTTTGTTCTAGCAGTTTTCTTTTAAAGATATTTTATCAAATCTCGCCATCTGTCTCTGTTCTGTGCAAGCAGTTCTATCTCATTGAGGGAGCCGATTCCTGCTGCTCTTGCCTCTCTCATCAATGTTCTTCTCAGTGTCTCCCTGGGTCTTCCTCTTTTTCTTTTACCTGTTGTTTCCCATATGAGGGCTTGCTTTGCTATTCGATTATTATCTCTTCTCATCACATGTCCAACGTATGACCATCGTCTTTTCTTTATTACTGAAGATATTAGTGGTTGATTGGCGATTTCTCTAATTTCCTCGTTTGTTTTGAATTCGTTCCATTCTATACCAAGTATTTTCCTTAGACATTTATTTTCGAATGCGTTCAACTTTGTTTCTATATCTCTTGTTGTTTTCCAGCTTTCACACGCATACGTAAGGGTTGATAGTACATTTGATTTGAATAGCCTAAGTTTTGTGTTTGTGCTAATGAGTTTTGATTTCCACAACTTTTCAAGGCTTCTGAAAGACATTGCTGCTTTAGCCAGTCTGATTCTAATTTCTTTGCTCGTATCCCCTTCTCGATCAATGTGACTTCCAAGATAGATGAAGTGATCGATCTCTTCTACTGGTTTGTTTTCCATGTATATTTTGTCACTTGTTGGAATTAAACTTTTCATGACTTTAGTCTTTTCATGATTGACCTCAAGCCCAATTTTGCTGGCTATTGATGATAGTTCATTAATATAATATGGTGTTAGGGACCATAAATTTTACAGACCTTCGGAACATGATTTTTGGGGTAAATTGGTTGGTATTACGCCTGTGCCGCTTTACTTTCCCAGAAAAATATCTGGTACCCTGGGTGAACTGGAAGCCGTCGGTTGGGATCGAACCCTACCTCTTGTCCTTTGTAGTCCAGTTCACTAACCACTAAGCTATCACGGCTCCCCAAGTAAATTAATACTTCCACATTAATGGAACAATATGGAAAAATGTGAGTGTGTGTGTGTGTATTATTGGTAAATGCTTTTTTAACTCCAGATTACATCACCTATCTGTAAAACACATTCTTACGACACCTTCGTAAAATTTACAAACTCTTAAATGTTACATTTGGAATTCAAATAATTTTTATCTCTGAATTGAAACTCTATCAAAGTTTTATCTTTGAACTTTTGCTACACAGTTGTATGTTCACACTAGGAGTGACACAGGAATCAGACGCGGTAATCATTTCCTGGCTTACATTTGATTTAATGCCCAAAAATCAAACGCATAGTGCCATGGCTACTGTAGGTATTACGTTGTCTATTCACACGTCGGCCATCAGTCCATCATTTGAGTGGTATGTTTGGCTTCCTCTTAGCATCATTAGCTGTCTATCCCATGTTACAAAGGTTTATTTGTTGTCTCACTGACAGCCAAAGAGAATTCCCCGATCATGAGGAAAAAAAAAAGAAAAGAAAAAAAGAGAATTTCTAGAAAATTCATCATCATCATCGGGTGCCGTCTCCGCAATGTCCATTCCACTGTTTCTTGCTTTGATGGTGCAGGTTGTCATAGATTGACTTGTCCATCTTTTGATGTTACTCATCCATGTTAGTTTTCATCTGCCTCTGCCTCTTTACCTTGTATTTCCCCTTCCAATATTACTTTTAGTAGGCTGTTGTGTCTTTTAACATGCCCCAAAAATTTCATTTGTCTTGTTCTAATTGTGTTTAGTAGTTCTCTTTTTCTTAAAAATTAGCTAAATTTAAAAAAAAAAAAACAGCTGCACTCTTATGGCACCTTCAAAAATGTTATGAAAAATATGTTGTGTTTGAAAAAAAAAAAATCCAACATCAAAGGAAACAAATGAAACACTCAGGGTCACCAAATCTACAATTTTAGGAAGGTATAAGGAGAGGGTTGGGGGGAGCCACAATAGTTCAGTGGTTAGTGAACTGGACTACAATGAGCAAGAGGTTGGGTTCGATCCTCATTGACAACTTCCAGGTTCATCCAGCCTTGATGGGTACCAGATTTTTTTCTGGGAAAGTAAAGTGGCACAGGTGTAATATCAGCCACATTATCCCAAAAATCATGTGCCAAAGGTCTGAAAAAATTATAGTCACTAACACCATATTCTCTATACGTCACATGTCATGATGGAGCACTTTACTTTATTACTTTTTATAAGGATGGGGGAAATGTTCGCTTGCAGCAAACTGTTGAATTAAAAAAAAAAACATATTTTGAGTTTGTTAATTTTATGAAGGTATCATAATCTAAGATTAAATTTAAATTAATTTGTTTTTAAACTATTTTTGAAATATTGTTTTTATTATGATCATTAGAGTGCCATCTCTGCGTCAAAATTTGGCTACCATAGCGTGCCATTCCGCTCTGTCTCTTGCTTTGATGATGCAGGTTGTCATAGGTTGACTTGTCCATCATTTGATTACTTATCCATGCTAGTCTTGGTCTGCCACTGCCTTTTTTACCTTGTATTTTTCCTTCCAAGATTACTTTTAGTAGGCTGCTGTGTTTTTTAACATGCCCCAAAAATCTCTTTTGTCTTATTTGAATTGTATTTAGTAGTTCTCTTTTCATTTTTAGTTGTTTTAAGATTTCATCGTTTGTTTTCTTTTCTTTCCATTAAATTCTACCTGTTCTTCTATAAATCCACATTTCAAAGGCTTCAATTTTCTGTTATGTTTTCTTAAAACGTAAATACATTGTGAAATTGTTTGTTTTTATAACTACAGTTTTTTTTTATAAAAGAGGCAAGTTTTACTTTACTACAGAAAGTTTTCTCTCTACCTGACCCGCTCCAGCAGCATGCAGAGATGGACATGCAAAGCATAGCTTAGGTTGAAATCTCAAAAGATGTCCACAGACAGATCCAACTTTGCTGTGAATGTCCCTCAGAAAATTTTCTAATAGAGGCTTAGGGTCCACTCTTGGAATCAGCTGCATGGGCCCTAGTCGTAGACAAACACTTGGATAGCTTTCTCAAAGTTAAGAAAGTTACAGAATAGTCTTGTAAATATAATTTAAATCAAATCAAACTTGCATACATGAACAATTTCAACTCATTACAGTAGTAAGGGTTGGTCTTTATTCTTCTACTCTTTGAGGTATAAAGTGGCTCTGAAAGTGTTTCTAACAGAATTCTCATGTAATAGTTGAGGTATAAAGTGGCTCTGAAAGTGTTTCTAACAGAATTCTCATGTAATAGTTGAGGTATAAAGTGGCTCTGAAAGTGTTTCTAACAGAATTCTCATGTAATAGTTGGTTGGGTCCAAAAGTAAACAGCATCTGCAATGAAAGAAGTCAAGGACTTACACCTGACAGGTTGATTAGGATCTGTGAACTAGAACTAATAAAGATCCTACTTTGCCTTCTGTGATGGGGCTTGAGCAGACTAATCAGCCTGACCAAAGTGAGGATGGACTAAAGTGGGAAGCTAATTTTGTATCCAAAAGTAC
The DNA here is from genome assembly GCA_032433765.1 of Megaustenia siamemsis. Taxonomy (NCBI): domain Eukaryota; kingdom Metazoa; phylum Mollusca; class Gastropoda; order Stylommatophora; family Ariophantidae; genus Megaustenia; species Megaustenia siamemsis. Next base: position 72,410,249 of record JAVIAB010000106.1, on the reverse strand, counting down.
CATACTGGAGTTGGATGTGCTGGACAAAAGGCACAGTTTACTGTAAACTACATAATGTATCTATGTTCATAGCACGCCCTTTTAAAGGCAGATGATGACATGGGGTAGTCATTAGGCAAAAGCAGCAGAAGGATAAGCTTAGTTAGTATGATCCATCAGCCAATTGGTTGATTGATTAGATGGCTGCCTGTCACTGAAGATGGTCAACCAATGGATCGAGTGGACATCATCAATGCCCTCTGATATGTTGGAAGGGCACAGGACTTCGACAATCATGAGTCCACGTCACTCCTTCGGATGAAAGAGATGGGAATTAAGATGGGCACAACCAGAAATGAGAAACTTAGTGGGTGTATAAAAAGACTTGTCAACCAACACAGAACTGAAGTCGTCAGCCACTGGACTTGCTGAGGAGGGGTTCTGAGCACCTGTGGACATGTTCAGAGTGCAATGATGATGACCCACAAATAACTCAATGGCTGCCTGGCTCATTGTTATATTTGAGAAACAATCTCAAAACAATACTCTTATGGTAGTCCAAAAAGCAGCCAGCCTTATCAACAATAAATGAAGCCTAACATGCTAACTGGTTCAGGTCTCTACTCTTAAAGCACATCTTCCATTTGCTCTCTCACTCATCTAATCCTACTTAAGCCACGCTTAATTCTAAAATTCCTGCTATTTCTATGGGGGCTGAGAGAGAGGGGAATTACATGTTCTTATACAGTATGTCTGATCAGAAATTAGCATTTCATTTCATAAGCTACCAGAATCCATTTCCCCTCAATTATTATTTGTTGAGCAACTGAAATTACATTTTGGTGTTGCAATTTATTTATTTATGTTCATAGGATATTATGAAATAAGGATACGTAAATTGTTTTCCATCATTTGAAGGAAAGAAACCCACCTGGCAATACAGAATATCTTCATCTGTATCAGGAAGTCTGTAACCATACTAAGATAAACAAATGAATTATGGGTAATTCTAAGGTAAATACAGATATGCTTGTTTAAATCTGAAAGTTACATCTTCTATTTAGAGATGGGAAAGCAATAGATGTAAAAGTGTTCATCTTTTGTACATCACAAAGAGTTTAACTGTCTCATATTGTTGCTGCACTCTCCGCTGTTGTTGCCAGATTATCCATATACATTCTCTTGTCTCTTCATAGTGCTTTATTAATTAGCACCATCTGTCACATGGAAGGGTGAATGGGATTAAGTCAAATGTAACTGCACATGTTCACATTTATTTTGTACAAATATTACTACAGCAGATTTTAAAGCTATAACAGAAAACACTTGAGTTTATGTTTTTTTCTCTATGTGTTTTAATGCATCTTTAAAAATTAATGCAGCCATTGCTTTTGATGAGGTATAATGCTCATTTCCTTCCATCCTAACTGACTAGATTCAAGATTTGCACAGCCTCTGAAAATGGGTACCAGAGATGGGTATAGGAAAGAAAGAGAGAAGGGGAGGGAGGTAGGAAGGGAGGAGGGAAGTGAGGGAGGATTCCATTATGCCACATTGTGGTGTACTGGAAATATGACATTATTGTCCATATTTTTTATGGATCTTCGGCACATTTTTTTGTTTTGTAAAGTGGTCAGTCTACACCAGTGCCATCTTTCTTTCTCTCAAAACTTCAGTCCCCATTTAAGGTTGGGTGACCATGAAAACTGCCAACCAGGCTCAAACTTAACTTCTTAAGTGTAGTCCAGCCCACTAAGCACTGTGCTGCCATGGTTCCAAATGTGCCTTTGGTCATGGACAAACATGAACACTAAACCCTTATTTCTCATAAGCCACCATTTTTTTCTTTCTAATTCTAATTAGAAACAATCATTATCATCATGTGCCATAATGGTTGGCATAGGCGATTATGTCCTTCTACAATTTCCTATCCACAGTACATCATATTAATTCTGTTGTTGACTGTTTTCCATGCCATGACAGCAAGCGATTTAGCATCTTCTTTCGTTGTCATCTGCCATATCTCTTTCCCTGTATTTTGCCAGATGTAACCAAGTTTTCCAACTTTCCTCTTCTCCTGATGTGCCTGAAAAATGTTGATTGTTTCTTTCTGATGTTTTTTTAGGACCTTTTTATGTTGGCCTCTTTGAAAATGTCCTCATTGGTCTTTTTTAGCTGTCCAGGGAACTTTCAATATTCTTCTGAAAAATCCCATCTCTGTGGTGGTCTCTAATCATCTTTTCATTGATTTGTCTACTGTCCATGATTCACTTCCATAGGTCATGATTGACTCTATATAGCACCAATGAACTCTTTCTCATTTCTATTGACATAGACTTGTTGCATAAGATGTTTTTTCTTAAATGTTATTTTGGCCTGAGCTATTCTACAAATAATACTAGTGCAAATGCCTAAAATAATAACAGAACTAACAGTTTCACAATGAAATAAAAAAAACATCAAACAATAGTCACCATGTTTTTCCAATGCCTTTGTAAATCTCTGTAGGAAGTGAATGGACTTTTTCTAGAAATGTTTAGAGATAATGAAATGATCCTTCCTCTTTTCATGCTGAAAACAGATACAATACCTCAAATAACAAAAATATATTTGACTCTTAACAAAAAAATGACAAGAGGTAGGGTCCGATCCCAACTGATGGCTTCCGGGTTCACCTGATGGCTTCCGGGTTCTAATGGGTACCGGATTTTTTTCTGGGAAAGTAAAGCGGCACGGGCGTAATACCGACCACATTACCCCAAAAATCATGTGCCAAAGGTCTGTAAAATTTATGGTCACTAACACCATATTCCCTATATGCCACTTGGCATGATGGGGGTACTTTACTTTACTTTAACAAAAAATACAAAGGTAAAGTAAGGTAAAGTACAAGACTTGAATCAGTGACTTAGCATGTGAGTTTTTGTACTTATATGTGCTTGGCCGCCTATCCAGAAATGTTCAGAGACTTCTGGATAGTGTCGATCAACTCTCACAATGTGAGGTGTCATTCCTCACCTTCTCAGAGTACTACCCTAGTAGCCATTTCTGCCAGCAGCTGGGTCCACCACCGTGAGGGTTTTTCTTTCCAATCACGAGTACAATTCACACAGCGCCCAGTGGGAATCATGAGAAAGAACAAAGAGACCTAACATCATCACATCAGGTACCATGCATAATGGTAAAGGAGATCATGTCTCTCCACAACTTTCGATCTCGATAGTTATTTATCATTTCTGTTGTTGACCTTCTGCAAAGCCATTCTCTTAAGCTGTCTGGTATCTTTTCTCTTTGCTTCCCTTTATCTCTTCATCCCTCAATTTTCCCAATGGTCACAGTATATTCCAGCTGTTCTCTTCTCATTACATGGCCATAAAATGATGATTGTTTATTCCTAATATTGGATATCTTTTTGCTTTTATCTCTTTTCGCTTTGGCTTCTTTCAGAAGGTTTTATTACTCTTCTTAGCTGGCCATGGTATTCTCAACATTTTTCTGTAAAACCATATTTCTACACCCTCCAGTGTAAATCTAAGATCATCATCATGTGCCATACTGGTTGGCGTAGGCGATCATGTCCTTCCACAATCTTCTATCTACAGTGCATCATATCAGTTCTGCTGTTGACTGTTTTCCATGCCATGACACCAAGCTATCCAGTATTTTCTCTCTTCGTCGTCCGCGATCTCTCTTTCCTTTTATTTTTCCAGCTGTAGCCAAGTATTCCAACTTTCCTCTTCTCATGAAGTGCCCAAAAAATGTTGATTGTTTCTTTCTGATGTTTTTTAGGAGCTCCCTTTTTGTGTTGGCCTCTTTGAGAATTTCCTCATTGGTCTTTTTAGCTGCCCAGGGAACTTTCAACATTCTTCTGAGAAATCCCATCTCTGTGGTCTCTAACCGTCTTTTCATTTGTTTGTCTACTATCCATGATTTGCTTCCACGGGACAGAATTGATTCTATATAGCACCGATGAACTCTCTTTCTCACTTCTATTGACATAGATTTGTTGCATAAGATATTTTTCATTTTCTGAAATGCTATTTTGGTCTGAGCTATTCTGCTTTTTATTTCTATGGTGTAGGTCTAACAATCAAAAGAGAAGAGTATACACAATCTTGAAGAATGAACAGTGTGAAATTGAAGATAAAGTACTATATCTTGTGTTATATGCACCATATTTGGCACTGGGAAAACATAAAATAAACATTATTCTGTTAATGAATGTTGTAATCTATGCTTTGTTTGTTTACCTTGGCAAGACATGGCACCAGCAGTCAGCTAATGTTACTTCATGGATGTGACCTTCCGTGGATTTAACAATATCCTGCATTTCTTCTCTGCTCAAGTTCAAATCCTCAATCTAAATAGTTAAATGAACTACATTACTTAATCATCATCAACAACATGATCATCTGGTGAGCCAGTCTAAAGACTAGTTTTAATGTGATCTGATCATATCTCTCTACACAGTTGAGTGGTCTAATATACTAAAAGTTCCTTATTGAAAAAGTAATGTGGTTGCTCCACGCTGACCTTCTACATTCACATAGAGGATTGTTTAATACTGTTTATTTCAACCAGCCCTGACTGTCAAAATAGTACCTTCATTGACTGACTGTAGAATTGTCCAATTTTTTTGGTGTATAATTGATCCCTTGACATGATTCACTACACTTAGTATGTTTTCCATCATCTGCTCTTAGATTGTGCTCTTAGATTTTTCAATTAGAACCTTCTCTTTATCAGGCAGGTAAAGAACACTGGTAAATACTTGAAAAGAACTGAAAAAATACTTGGGCACAATAATAACATCGGATGGAAGATACACCACAGAAATAAAAAACAGAATAGCTCAGGCCAAAATAGCATTTCAGAAAATGAAAGATATCTTATGCAACAAATCTATGTCAAGAGAAGTGAGAAAGAGAGTTCATCGGTGCTATATAGAACCAATTCTGACATATGGAAGTGAATCATGGACAGTAGACAAACAAATGAAAAGACAATTAGAGGCCACAGAGAAGGGATTTCTCAGAAGAATGTTGAAAGTTCCCTGGACAGCTAAAAAGACCAATGAGGAAGTTCTCAAAAAGGCCTACATAAAAAGGGAACTCCTAAAAAACATCAGAAAGAAACAATCAACATTTTTCAGGCACATCAGGAGAAGAGGAAAGTTGGAATACTTGGTTACAACTGGCAAAATAAAAGGAAAGAGAGATCGCAGACAACAAAGAGGGAAAATACTGGATAGCTTGGTGTCTTGGCATGGAAAACAGTCAACAACAGAACTAATGCGATGCACTGTGGATAGAAGATTGTGGAAGGACATGATTGCCTACACCAACCGGTATGGCACATGATGATGATGAAAGAACACTGTTGAATTTTCTCATATACCCCAGTACTTTGAGATTACTGTATAGAGAAAATTGTCTAAATATGAGAAAAGTGTAAAATATAAATTGTAATAGAACAGTAAATCTTTAAAGATAATATATTCTGTTATGAGACTAAAGATTTACCACGTGTGAGTTCAATGTATTCAAACACATACAGTTATTATAATGCAGTTTTGTTGTTTCTCTCTTTGTGTCTCGTTTCTCTGTCTTCTTTTGTTTTAAAAATGTTGAGCATAAATAGAGTTGTTGTCAGAAACAATCAGGTACCCATTTAAGGCTGAGTGAACCTGGAAGTCATAGATCAGGATCAAACTCAATCTCTTGTCCTTAGTAGTTCAGTTCACTACCCACTGAGCTACCATGGCTTATTCTTATTATCTATGTTGTTTTTATAATTGTTTACACATTTTTTTTTTCATTACATTAGGTCCATAGTCTTCATAGTAAACACATTGTACTATTTTGTTGGTCATATAGCCCAATGCTTCTGATTAAACAAATATCTGTGACTCTATCTGGAGCCAACCATTTGATTGGTGTGGGAGACACTTGGGTAGCATTGATACCACTGGCATAGCTCTTGGGGTTTTGGGTCCACAGGCTACTCTACAAGGTGAGGAAATGTCATATAAGCAAACTTATTCATATGTACTACTGGTAATCCAATGTTAAAGTCCTTTGATCTTCTTCTTCTTCTTCTATCCTTCCTCTGTTGCCGTTGGCGTCGAGGGGAGAAACAATCTGCGATTCTTTGCTCTTCTGTTGGCCTCTTCTGATGTTATTCCTCCTAGTGACTCTAGTATTCCATTTATCCATCTTTTTCTCGGTCTTCCTCTTAATCTGACGTTTTCGTAGCGTTTGTTTATGGCTCTTTGATTCATTGTTAGTTCTTTCTGTCTTGTTATGTGGCCGAACCAATTTATCTGTTGTTTCTTTATGTATTCGATGGCTGGTTCAATTTCGAGTTTCTTCCTCAGGTCAGTGTTTCTTACTCTGTCCCTTAAGCTGTTTCCTGTCATTCTTCTGACACATTTCATTTCGGTGGTCGTTATCTTTCTTATTGTTCTAGAGTCCAGCGTCCAATTCTGGCACTGATAGCTCAGAGTTGGTAGAAAAATTGATTTGTATATTGCCCTTTTTGCTTCCGTAGTTATTGCTTTGTTTTTCAATAGTGTTGATACTTGGCCTATAACTTGGCATGCTTTGTTACACCTTATATCTATCTCTGTTTCTTGGTTATTGTCTTGTGTTAGCGTGCTACCCAGATATTTAAAATTGTCTACTTGTTTCAAAGATGTATTATCTATTATGATGTTTAGTTTTTCTTCCTTTCTCGCTATTGCCATTACTTCGGTTTTGCTTATGTTGATCTTCATGTTGTATTGTTTACAAGTGTTGTTTAGCCTGTTGATATGTTCTTGTAGGTCCTCAGTTGTTTCATGTATCAGAACTTGGTCGTCTGCAAATAGTATTTCATTTATTTCTTCCTCTCTTCTGTTGTTTTCTGGTACGTATATTTCGTTCTCTTCTGTGTTATCGTTTGTTGTCATCCGTGTTGGTATGTTTCCTTTGATTGGGCATGCTAATTTGCTTATATTGTCCATATATGTGATGAAAAGTAAGGGGGAAAGCACGCAGCCTTGTCTTACTCCGGAGTTAATGGTGAAGTGTTTAGAGTAGCCTGCTGAAGATCTTACTGTAGTGCGACTACTTTCATAGAGGCTCTTGCATATCTCTACTAGGTGGTGACTCACTCCGTACAAGGGCAATACGGACCATAGTTGTTCCCTGTCCACCCTATCTAACGCCTTTTCTTGGTCAATAAAAGCTGTATACAGTGTTTTATTATGCTCTATTGTTTTCTCCGCTAGTTGTTTTATGATAAACAGGGCATCTGTGCAACCTCTGTTCCTCCTGAAGCCCATCTGAGCATCGCTTAGTTGTGGGTCTATAATTGGTCTCAATCTTTTTTCAACTATCTTGGCATATAACTTCCCTGTGTGGCTTAATAGCGATATTCCTCTATATTGGTTGCAGTCTCTTCTGCTGCCCTTCTTTTTCCATATTGGTAATATAATGGACTGTTTCCAATCGTCTGGGACTTGCTGTTGTATCCATGCAGCGTTGAATATTCTGTGTAGCCATTTACATCCTGCCTCTCCCGCTGCTGTTAGCATTTCTACTGGGATGTTATCGATTCCGGGGGCTTTGTTTCTTGGTGCTAGTCGTAATGTTTCTTCTATTTCTTCCATTAGTATATTTGGTTCTTTATCGCCAACTGTTAGTTGCTTTTTGTGTGTTTTTGGACTCGCTGTTTCTACATTCAAAAGCTCTTCGAAATATTCTTTCCATCTCGTTAAGATTTGCGCTTTGTTTGTTATTGCTTGGCCTCGTTTATCATTGATGATTTCAGTTGGGTCATAATTGTCTTTCTTTTGTCTTATGGCTTTAATTGTTCTATAGAAATCTCTGGTTGCTGATTTGTGGTTGTTACTAATCATTTCGCCAAATTTTATCCATGCTTTATGTTTTTCTTCTTTGATTAATTTCTTCACTTCTCTTCTTTCTATTGTGTATATATCATAATCGCTTGGCTTTTTAGTTTTTAGCCAGATTTTGTATAGTTTTTTCTTTCTTTTTATGGCGTTCTTGACTATGTCATTCCACCATGGAGTGCTCATCTTTCCCTCCTTCTTCCTTTGCTTCGTTCCGCATATTGTGGTTGCTATTTTCGTCAGTGATTTTTTTTAATATGAGCCACTCGTTATCTACTGTAGTTATTTGTTGTGGTAGTTGTTTAAATTGGCTTTCTAGTTGTTTTTCTATTTCTTTCTTTTTATCTTCTGTTTTAAGTTGGCTTAATTTTATTGTCCTTTCAGATTGTTTTCTTGTTTTCAATTGGTTCTTGTTGTCTTGTTTTGCCTTCTGGATGGTTATTAGCACCATTTTATGGTCTGTATCATTTGTGATGTTAGGTACCGCTCTACTATCTCTGATTTTCCTCTTCCTTTGTGTTCTCGCTAGGATGAAATCTATTTGACTTTTACATTTGTTATCGTTCCATTTATACCAGGTGTATATTTGTGAGTCTTTATGCTTAAAGAAAGTGTTAGTTATGCATAATTCATGTTGATTGCATAATTCAAGCATTCGGTTGCCATTTTCGTTCTTTCTATTTGTGTTATCTCCAAATGGGCCCAGATATTTGGAGTTCTCATAATTGCGTTTTCCTGGTCTCCCGTTAAAATCCCCCATCACCAGTAGATCTTCGTTCTTATTTACTTTGTTTATGATTTCGTTAAGTGTTTCGTAGAATTCTTCGCTCTCTTCGTCGTTGTTGTTGCAAGGTGTATATATTTGGATGTATGTTATATTGACGTTGTTTTCTATTACTCTTAGGGTAATTATCCTTTCTGAATGTTGATGTATTTCTATAATGTTTTTGGACGTTTCTGGGTCTACAATGAATCCTACTCCGTGTTTTGCTACTTCGTTGGTGTTAACTCCTGAGTTTATTATGGTATAATTCATGTACGCTTTCCTTGTTTGTTTCTCCTTCAGTCTTGTGTCTGCTACTCCAAGTATTTTGATTCTTCTTTTTATCATTGCGTCAATTAATTGTTCTTCTTTGTCTCTGATACCGCAAATATTGATGGTTGCAATTTTATTTACATTATGTCTGTATGAACGCGATTGTTTCTCCATTATTTTGGCTCTGAGCACTGTTGTGTGTATGTTACATTGTCCTCTGCCGCTGTGCTAGTTCTGTCGCAGAGTAAGGGCCTGGATTATGTTACCAGTGCTTGCCCACGCACTGAGGTCACTGTTGGCCGTGACCCATTTTCTCCTCGTGTTGTCTCTCTACATCTTTGTTGTTTTCACACACAAACTGTTATTAAACACCCTTAAAAACAAATGGTATATGTCTATCCTGCTTGATGATATTTTAGATCACATTATATCATTCTCTGGAATTGGAAATTTGACACATAATCCATATAGAATAGAAATATTTGATGTTTCACTGAATCAAAATTATACACCGGCGCGGTCACTCCGCCATCTTGACACGCAGGATATGCTGTGAAATATGGAGAGCAACAATAATGACAGTAATAAAGATAATTTAATGGATGCTTGTGCAGGATAAAAGGATGGGAATGGAAGGACATAATTACTAACTTATAACTTTAGGGAAGTACCTGACAGACAACAGTAGACACAGAGATGCAGCTGAGAAGATGGTGTTGGATAGGACACACTGTGGAAAAGAGCCCTCCAACACTGCATAGCATTTTAGGAAAATATAACCTTCTGCACTTTATTTTTGAAGCAATGTGGTCAGTATATTACCAGTACTGCTTCTCCTTCCCAGAAAAATCTAGTATTCATTTAAGGCTGGGTGAATCTGGAAGCCATCTATCAGGATCGAACCCAACCAGTTGTACTCAGCAATCCAGTTCACTAATCACTGAGATATGGCAGCTTGTGTGTAACAATGGGGAAAGCTAAAATATACTTGGAGAAGATAGTTGGAAGCAGAGGTGAAGAAGTTGGGGAAGACATGAAGCTATCTTAAGAGAATGACACTATACTGGATGACTTAGAAATAGGATGGCTTGGAATGTGTTTGTTGAAGAACTATGCTCAACAGGGAATTGAAAGGTAGAAGAAGAAGAAGATTACTAGTGAGATTTGAATACATGAAACCTCACTTTATGGTAAGACATCTACTGAGCTATAAATTAGCATCGTGTCAGATCTAATTGGCCATGGGAGAGGACAAAAGAGTTGGGTCATGCTATTTCATTACTGGAAGTGTGATATAGAATATTTAGTGCCATGTACTTCTGGTGTGTGACTGTGCTGGCAACATGATACAATTTTCGATGGAAGTCAAATTTAAGATATAAGTGAATTTCAATGCCCGTAGTAAAAGAAATTTAAGCGTTTTTGTTTTATTTCGAACAGATTTATTTGTGATTTATTCTTATGTTTGTGCGAATAAGTAGAATTACCAGCCATTGTGCTATTACGATCACGAAAATGTCAGAAAGTGGGAAAACTACAACAACACAAAGAAAACCTGCTACAACAGCATTTAACATCTCTAGATAAAAGCTGCACAAACTACAGTATGAAAATTAACACAGCAAAAACAGAGGCTATAAGAATAAGCAAATTAAGACACCAATCAAACATTAAGATCAAAGATAAAGAAATAAAACAAGTAGAGGAATTCAAGTATTTAGGCACAATGTTCACAGAAGATGGAAAACTAGACAGAGAAATTGACATGAGAATACAAAAAGCAAATGCTGTCACATACCAGCTTTCACCATTGCTAAGACATCCAAACATTTCTATGCCAGCTAAACAACAAATAATAAATAGTATTTTCATACCAACTTTGTGCTATGAAAGTCAAACATGGACCCTTTCTAAATTACATTTAAGAAAGATCAATACATGTGAGATGCGATGCTTGAGAAAAGTAACAAACAACACAAGAAGAGATAGAATACCAAATGAAACCATAAGAAAAATAGTAGGAACAAAACCCTGCCAAGAATATATAGAACAACAACAAATTAAATGGTTTGGCCACCTGGTCAGAATGAATCCTTATCAATCACCATCAAGGGCATTCTTCTCGAGAATGCATGGAAAAAGACCAAGAAGAAGACCCAGAAGAAGATGGATAGATGCAGTGACAGAGACATGTAACAACAACGGAAAGTCACTAATTCAGACAGTTCGAGCAGCTCAAGAACGACAAATGATATAAACCATAACATCTTTTAGGTATCAGTGAAAAGAGAAAAGAAGAAGATGAAGAAGTGCCATGCTTTTCAACATATGTATTATGTCATTTGTAATATTTTATTAAATAAATTATTTTAATATGTAATATCAGTTTTGTTATGGTGTAAAATAAAAGATGTGTAATGATAATTCACGTCTACAAACCTGCAGAGGTGGGAATTTTACTACAGTTCCAATCACAGACACAAACATTTCATCTTTATTTACACACAGCTGCATCTCTGAAACATGAATGTTTATGAGATGTGTTCAAACCTGTCCCAGTAGCTTTATTACAAACACATGTAAGGTACATCAGCAGGTGTTGCAGAATTAAATAGAACACTTGTTGTGAAGCAAGTACTCACCAAGGTTCTTTAGAAAAAGTCACTTTAGGCATTTAGACATGCATTCTACTGCTTGGGTAGATGGCGGATACTGTCCAAGAAAAATTACTTTGGTTGCTCACTGAACCATTTTGTCACCCAAGACGTCTGCATCGGAATCAAATTGTTGTCCATTTAGATATTTTTTCAGGGTCCGAAGAAATGAAAGTCACATGGAGACAGCTCAGGGAAGTAGGCTAGGTGTTGCAGAACTTCTCACTGTTTCCTTGCTAATGCTGCTTGCACAATGCTCATGACATGTACACGAGCATTGTCGCACACCAGAATCATACCACACTAAAGCATGCCAAGTCTCTCATTCCTGATGGCTGTGTGCAGGTTATCTAGTGTGTCTTTGTAGCGGACAGTCTTGATGTTCATACCGGGCTCTTTAAAGTCTGCCAATAAAATAGAAGCCCTTCATGGTCAAAAAATGTGGTCAGCATAACTTTATCAGTACTTTACCTGTGACTTGAATTTTGAGGGTTTTGGTTATCCACTGCATGCTCGCTGTTTTGTTGCATGGCTCAAAGTGGTGGCACCATGACTCATCATCTGCCACTATGGAAAACAAAGTGGTGGCACCATGACTCATCATCTACCACTATGGGCAACAAAGTGGTGGCACCATGACTCATCATCTACCAATATGGGCAACAAAGTGGTGGCACCATGACTCATCATCTACCACTATGGGCAACAAAGTGGTGGCACCATGACTCATCATCTACCACTATGGGCAACAAAGTGGTGGCACCATGACTCATCATCTGCCACTATGGAAAACAAAGTGGTGGCACCATGACTCATCATCTGCCACTATGGAAAACAAAGTGGTGGCACCATGACTCATCATCTACCACTATGGGCAACAAAGTGGTGGCACCATGACTCATCATCTACCAATATGGGCAACAAAGTGGTGGCACCATGACTCATCATCTACCACTATGGGCAACAAAGTGGTGGCACCATGACTCATCATCTACCACTATGGGCAACAAAGTGGTGGCACCATGACTCATCATCTGCCACTATGGGCAACAAAGTGGTGGCACCATGACTCATCATCTGCCACTATGGAAAACAAAGTGGTGGCACCATGACTCATCATCTACCACTATGGGCAACAAAGTGGTGGCACCATGACTCATCATCTACCAATATGGGCAACAAAGTGGTGGCACCATGACTCATCATCTACCACTATGGGCAACAAAGTGGTGGCACCATGACTCATCATCTACCACTATGGGCAACAAAGTGGTGGCACCATGACTCATCATCTGCCACTATGGGCAACAAAGTGGTGGCACCATGACTCATCATCTGCCACTATGCACAACAAAAATGCATTACCCTTCTCTTCATAACAGAGCAAGTGGTTCAAACTCTATATGATCTTCCTTATGGTGGTGGGTCAGCATCCGTGGGATCCACTAAGAACACACCTTCTGATAGTTTAGTTTCTTTGTGATCACCATTTGAACTGTCCAAAACATCACAGCAGATTCCTCTTCTAGCAAATGTAAGCTCTGATGATGGTTCACCCTTATTTCTGCATCAATCTCAGCGATGGCTTCTTCATTTGTATTCATTCTGACACATTCGTACCCAGTCTTGCATTGTTGTCTAAAACACACTTTCATCATCATACACCGCTTGCATATATATATATACGAATGTATTTAATGATTTTTAATATATATATATATATATATAGGTTTTGTTAGAACTTATTTTCCAAAGATTAATTGTTTTCTTATGCAATGCCTCTCATAAGGAAATATTAATATATTTATTCAATATATGAAATATTCTTCCTGAATTTGATTCTGCATACTGCCTGTCACAAGTGATGCCATTTTTAACTCTAGAAAAGCAACCAAAAACCTGAGATTAAAAAGTTCATTAATCAAAGAAACCTTTTAAAAAAAATAATGACAAAAGACTGTGCCAAAGAAATTAATATTTCAGAGATAACTTCTGTTTCAAATGGTATGACAAGATGATGTTTTACACCACACTAATCAGTTTTCAGTACTAATCAACAAAAGCAATAACAAACATATCAGTTTGTCCTTAAAATGAGAAAGTGTCACTCACTTATTGCATTAGTGTAGCCAGTGTGAACCAAAAAATCACGACCTGTTGAGATGATAAACCTGCTGCAAGACACAATCTATATTATATCAATTATACATCAAATTTAGATGTATATAATTATCCACATGTGTAACCAGTACTATTTTTTCGACTGAAATATGTTCCTGTAAATTTTTAGCAGTCCCAATAAACAAATTACAAATTTACAAGAAATTGAAAACTAGAATTGCTCCAAGTTTATGTAACCAGTTTATGTTATTATGTTAATAATGATAATACCAAAGTACACTTCAGAGGTCTGGTATATTAGGATCTTCTCGTTTTATAGGATTCTTTCTTTATTTATTACTGGCATTAACCTCATGACTACTAATGGAATCAATAGCTCTCTTCATCATCTGTAATTAAAATGGCATTGAGTTATTGAGTTATTTGCGGGTCATCATCATTGCACTCCGAACATGTCCATAGGTGCTCAGAGATCCCCTCCTCAGCAATTCCCTCAGTGTCCAGCGACTGACGATTCCAGTTCTATGTTGGTTGATAAGTCTTCTTACACGGCCACCAAGTTTCTCATTTCTGGCCGTGCCCATCTTAACTCCCATTTCCATCATCCGAAGAAGTGACGTTGATCTGTGTTTGTCGAAGTCCTGTGCTCTGCCAACATCTCGAAGAGCATTGATGATGTCCGCCCGATCCATCAGTTGCCCGTCCTCAACGACAGCGCAGCTAGCCAACCTGTCCGCTCTCTCATTTCCCCGTACTCCCGCATGTCCAGGGACATAGACAAAGGTGACCTTACGTATTTTGGATTTCTGCAACGACTACAAAGCCCGCCTCCACATTTTTTATCATGCTCATCGAATCACTCAGTATACATGCGTGGATGTAGTCTTGTGACTCTAACCATTTGAATGCCTTGGCATTGAGTATTGTGTAATGGTTTGCAGTTAGGATGCGATGTTTGCTGTCAGTCAGAAACATGGATTTAACTTTAGCAAGGCATTTTTGAGTAACAGGTTGCCTTCCTTCTTTCATCCACCCTTGCTTGGTCAGAGTGATTATACTCTGTTTCCAAGAGCACCACTTGGAGGTGGAGTAGGGTCTGGATCAACCCTACTGTTTACCACTTTTAAAGTAAAATATCAGTTGTGAGTCGCTGACTGTTTTCAGTTGCTGATCGGGATCTTGGCCCCAATTTTCTGGAATGAGAAGATAAGAGTTCCAGTCAACTTTTATTTTTAAAAAGCGCTGAATGTAACTTATGTCCACAGATACAAATGACAAATTTAGTTGTGAAAAACACTGTCACAGCACCCCACAGATTAAATATTATTTTTTATGCTTTATATCTTTCTTATAAACACCATTCTACAAAGGAAATTAAAATACTATGGCCATATCAAAAGCTACAGCGTGCGGAAAGAACAATAATGGACGGCATGGTTCCTGGGCGGCGCATCAGAGGCAGACCAAGAAGAAGGTGGTTTCAAGATATCATGCATGAAAAGTGTTCCTTGTTGCAGTTTCCTCATATTCCAAGTGGGGCTTGTTGCAGGAGCTACTGAGTTAAGTGCTCTGTGCACACTGTGAGCTGTGTTTCTCATCCGTTTTGATCATGTTTCGATATTCCAATTGTTTACGATGAATGATGATATCGTATGACAGGGAACAGTTGGCTGTGTTCATGTTCTGCGCGGTTTCGCCTTATGTCTTTTTGCGTCTGCTGAGACTTCTATGATGGGGACTACAGTTACCTTTCTTTGTTTGGCAGATGAGATATTAATTCGGATGATTACGCTGGCACGGGCGGTTGAGCAATTATGGATTTTAATTCGTTTGCAGTGATACCAGGACCTTCCATAACCAAATAAATAACCAAATGGAGACATTGAACATGACAACAGAAGAAGTGAGAGATCTAGCTAGAGACAGAGATTCTTTCAGAAGGGCTGTGGTGAATGCAACATTCTGCAAAGGACATGAGACATGAATGATGATGATATCAGACTATATTTTAGCTTACGATAATTTCTTCTTCTCCGTTTTCTTTCCTTCCTTTTTGCCTTTCAGCGTCAAATGGAGATATAATTTCTGGTCTTTTGCTCCTCTGTTCGCCTCTGCTGCTGTTACGTTTCGTAGTATTTCTTATATTCGTTTATCCATCTTTTTCGGGACAGCTTGGGTCTGGTGTTCTCACAATGTTTATTAAAAGCTTGTTGTGTTGTGTTTTGATCTTACTGCCTTGTCACATGACCAAACCATTTTATCTGTTGTTTCTTTATATATTCTATGGTGGGGATTATTCCTAGTTTTTTCTCAGTTCTTCGTTCGTTCGTTCGTTCGCTTTCGTCAGCTTTGACCTCTGACGAAGTCCCACCCACTCAATTTGTGGGACTGAATTTGCGTGTAAAGTCTGTTTTATCCCATTACAGGATGCCCCTCGCCATGCAGGCAGATTTACTCCGACTTCAGTACTAATTTTTAGGGAATTAGTAAAACCCAGTGTCCTCGCCAGGGTACGAACCCCGGCTGTTGCCGTGGTAAGCCAACCACCTATCGATTGCGCTAACCGGACACCCTCTCAGTTCTTCATTTCTGACCTTATCTCTTAGACTGTTTCTTGTCATTCGTCTAACACATTTCATCTCTGTAGAGGTTATTTTTCTTATTGTTCTTGCATCGAGGGTCTAGGACTGACAATAGTAGCACAACGTCGGGATGAAGATTGTATTGTACAGTGCACATTTTACCTGATATGATATATATGATATTGTTAAATAATATTTGTTACATAAAGTCCAACAGTCAAATTTACATCATTTTACAAAGATAAAGTGATGACTACTTCATATAAATAAACATAAAGTAGGTAAGTACTTAAACTAGACCACAAATATTTTAAAGTAATCAGTCACCCTGTATCATCCACTCTCCTGCTTTGTTCCAGAGAGGGGCCAGCCTTGCTAAAATAGTGTAGTGTAGACAGGATTGATACAGTGATGGCAATACCCTGTAAGGTTTGCTTAACTATGAATTAGATAAACATGGACATAAATAATTAATAGTTTATGTAGGTTCTTGGAGGAGATTTGAATAGGCGTTATTAAACAAAATATAATAAAAATATAGAATAATAATATGTAATTAAAATTTTGAATTTGAAAGAAAAAATGTGGTAGACACGTTAAGGTTTGACATGAAACTCATTAAAAAAAAGAGAGAGAAAAAATCTAAACAATCACATTCTAATTCAAGGCAGTTGTGGAAATGTGTACACCAAAGGTAATATGTATTTGTCCTGCACTGTGAAGAGTGAAGAATATGGTGCTAGTGCCTAGTTTTCTGTGACCATCAACACATTTATTGATAGTGTGATTCATATTTTGCAGGCTTGCTATACTTCTCAAGAGTTTCAAGATTCTAGATGGGGATATCAGAGCCCTATGTATTCATCTGGTATGCAGTAATGATGATTCTAACAACAACATCTCTGATAAACATCCTCAAAGGCTGTGTGAATCCTGGTATTAGTAGAATGTGCTATAGTTGGGTAATTGATACCAGAAACCAAGTTTACAGAGAAGTGCAGTAAACTAATGTGACTCTGTCACAAATTTATGAAAAGGTCCCTGTGTGATTCACACCATCTCTCATGTCAAGGTGTAATACCCACATTATAGACATCTTCACAGAAAACTGTTGTCTATGTCATAGCGGTTGACCACTACAAAACTATGACATTAGGTATAGAGATGTTCCATAGAATGAAGCACCACATGTACTCCAAATTCAAGATTATCTGTGCCACTACACCCTAGGAGATATGGCACTAAACACCACATTCTTCAAAGACTGCCCCCCACCAGTACAAAGACTAGAAGAGGAAAACATGGTCCATGCCCACCACATTGGAAGAGAAACTGCCTGGTGTGACCATAACCTTGAAACAGACAGCAGTAACAGCACACTCCTTACATAGAGCTTTCCAGCAGGATGCAATCTGATCATCAGAAGCAGACCCTGTACAGCAAGCATTTTTGTTCTTTAGTTTATTAACACTCTGGGGAGGAGGTGGGCTTGCCTGAGTCATGACACCCCCAGGTGTTGATCTCCTGCTGCATTAAACTTCAAGGCTCACACCATGTGCTTCATAAGAGAATACAGAATCCAAGTCTGAATGAATCATGACTGCAGCAGAAGAGGTGACTAAGGAGTTTTGGAATCGTTGCCTGTGCAGTCAAGTAGGACGTACATAGAGCAACCTTGTTAACAGAATTTCCTTATGCATTTAGAGAAATGTTGTGACAAGTAGTGGAGTAGATATGGGGAATTCTCTACTGCAATTAAACTAGTTCCATGGGTAGGATAGGATAGAATAAAATAAAACAAGAAATGTTACCTGAGGTTTAAGTCCACATTTTTATCAAACTAATGACCGATCTATTTTAAGCATTTCAAAACTGGGGCTAAAAGTATGACATCCTAACTACCTTAGATAAATCAAGTTTCAGCTATCCTGTGCAGAATTGTGATGATTGCCTTGATCTCCACTTTTATGCTGGAATTATTTACTATGAAAGTTCTATTCTGTTTTGTTGTATTATTCTATCTATCTATTGACCTTTCGAGCCGTAACCGGCCCATAGGGCATAGACCAAGATACACCTTCTCCTATATGAATTTTTGTTCTAGCAGTTTTCTTTTAAAGATATTTTATCAAATCTCGCCATCTGTCTCTGTTCTGTGCAAGCAGTTCTATCTCATTGAGGGAGCCGATTCCTGCTGCTCTTGCCTCTCTCATCAATGTTCTTCTCAGTGTCTCCCTGGGTCTTCCTCTTTTTCTTTTACCTGTTGTTTCCCATATGAGGGCTTGCTTTGCTATTCGATTATTATCTCTTCTCATCACATGTCCAACGTATGACCATCGTCTTTTCTTTATTACTGAAGATATTAGTGGTTGATTGGCGATTTCTCTAATTTCCTCGTTTGTTTTGAATTCGTTCCATTCTATACCAAGTATTTTCCTTAGACATTTACTTTCGAATGCGTTCAACTTTGTTTCTATATCTCTTGTTGTTTTCCAGCTTTCACACGCATACGTAAGGGTTGATAGTACATTTGATTTGAATAGCCTAAGTTTTGTGTTTGTGCTAATGAGTTTTGATTTCCACAACTTTTCAAGGCTTCTGAAAGACATTGCTGCTTTAGCCAGTCTGATTCTAATTTCTTTGCTCGTATCCCCTTCTCGATCAATGTGACTTCCAAGATAGATGAAGTGATCGATCTCTTCTACTGGTTTGTTTTCCATGTATATTTTGTCACTTGTTGGAATTAAACTTTTCATGACTTTAGTCTTTTCATGATTGACCTCAAGCCCAATTTTGCTGGCTATTGATGATAGTTTATTTGTGTTTTCCTGCATCGTTTTTATCTGATTGCTGATGAGAACTATGTCATCAGCAAAGTCCAGGTCCTCCAAATGGTCTCCTTGTATCCATTCGATGCCTTTATTACCAGTGCAGCATTTCTTCATTATGAAGTCCATAACAATTCCAAATAACAAGGGCGATAAAATACATCCTTGTTTAACCCCAGTTTCTATTGGGAAACATTCGCTCAGTCCTTCCTCTGTTCGAACTGCACATGTGTAACCATCATACATGTCTTTGATAATATTTATGATTTTTGATGGTAAGCCATATCTATAGGTTGTATTATTATGACACTAATAATCAAAATAGAAATCACCAACTTTTCATGAACTCTTAATGCACACACCAGAATCATCCTCATGAGAGTAAAAACCCACTAACCAAATGATCAATTTTTCAGTTAGATCATCCTCTAAATGTTTTTCTTATATTAATTATCTCTGTTAGTTTGCATAATTTGAGTGGGAATCTATACTTTTCTTGTAACTATTTCAAGATCTAATCACTACTATGACTCATTAGTAATTATAGAACTGTAGATCACCTGGAGTCCCTGTTTTTGAAGTCTTGCTTGTACCCTGCCACTCTTGAAATGACTTTGCTGAAAACAAATGGCATCAATGTTGTGCTGTGTTATTAAAGTTTACAACTAAAATATTAACATGATCATGATCATCATCATTATGGAAGGTTGGCTACCATGAAGTGCCATTCTGTTTTGTCACTTGCTTTGATGGTGCAGTTGATTAGCATGAATAACACTTTATTATATTTTCTTTTAATAATCATGCTATAATTTCATTTTCAAACTTTATGTTAGTTTCAAAAACACTTTTATCAAAAAAGTTACTAAAATCAGTGTACCAACATTTATTTGATTTCATAGATCTAGTAAAGAGTATAAAAAATAATTATAAAATTATACATATAAAATACTGTACTCTAAGGACACTTAGTTTATTTACATGGGTTACTTTTACATTTTACAGTAGCTTATGAAGAATCATTCTTGGTATGACTTTAGAAATGTTCATGCTAAGCTGACTTTAAAAAATGAAATGGTTTGAGAGTATTTGAAATAATAACCAGTCTGAATACTCTGAATTGAGTTTGATCAAGTGATCACTTCATGTCAACTTTCTGGTTAGATTACCTTCTCAGCTTCAAAAACTGATTTGTGATAGGAGGAATTAATAATCCCCAATTGGGAAAGGTATCTATTTTCTCAATTACATAGGTTATGTGACCTCACAAAATAGAGAGAGACACCCCTTAACTTCCAAAACAATAGAACAGTTTCAAATTGAGTACTAATGCATTAAAATAATCTGCAGAGAGATTTAAGAGAAATTGGAGTAAAAGTAAAAACAATTTAATTTCATAGGCAAATCTTAAAAGAAGCCAGAAATGTACAATCACATGAGAGTAAATAGTTGTAGCGCTTTGCTTCCACATGGAACATTTTTTTCTTCGTAATTCACCCAAAAGTTGTTGCTATTATTATTATAGATTCTGAAGCCTGCGGGCTGAGGCCCTTCAGTCCAATGCCATGTAAAGATATTTGTGGGTATTTCTGAGTTCCCCTGAACTCACTCAGAAGAATGGATGTATGTCACAATACTGAGAGCTGTGGTAATTGTGCCTTTCAGCTGAACATATATATATATTTTTCAGTTTTTTTTCAGCAAAAAAGCTGAACATATATAATTTTGTCACAATATTTTGTTTAAGATTGTGTTTTCCCACACTCTTCAATCACTCAACCAAGCTGAGCAGTCTGTTTCCAGGACCGCAGTGCTGGGGGAGATTTAAAGTCTTGGTCACATTTGGCTCTTTGACACCAACAATCACCTCTTCATAGGAGGTAAAGGCGCCTTGCAGCAGCAGAGGTGTTTATGATTTACATCAGGCTTCAAAATTTGTGCCTTGTGACCCAACACATCATATGCACTGCATTTTTGGTTACCTGGTTGCCTTTCCTCTTTGGCCCCTGACTTGCTTGGCCAGACTAGTAGTCTGTTTCAAGGTCACCACAAGGAGGTAGAGTATAATCTTGATTAGTTATAGTTCACTGTTCCTGATTTAAATAGTCAGCTATGAGTTGCTGATCACCTTCAGGTCAGGTGCTGTTGGTCATCTTGGATCCATATTTACATATAACATCACATTGTAAAAATATTTAATAAATCTTACATACCAACATTATGATATTAAAGCAGTGATCAGCATTATATGATGGGCTTGCTATCAGTTCAGACTCCATAAATATCATTTCCCTGTGAAAAAAAAATTATTATGAAATATATTATTTTAAATGTTAGAATTGAAAGAATAAATGGCCTGACTCATCATTTTATATAATGTGACAGACCATTCTCACAAATATTTTGACCAATATCATCATCCTCATCATCAAGTGCCGGGCCTGATGGCGTATATGATCATCTCTCTCCACAACTTTCTATCTCGATAGCTATTTATAATTTCAGTTGTTGACCTTCTGCAAAGCCATTCTCTTAAGTTGTCTGGTATCTTTTCTCTTTGCTACCCTCTATCTCTTTGTCCCTCAATTTTCCCAGTTGTCACAATATATTCCAGCTGTTCCCTTCTCATTACATGGCCAAAAAATGATGATTGTTTCTTCCTAATATTGGAAATTAGCTCTCTATTGATTTGACCTCTTTCAGGACATTTTAATTACTCCTTTTAGCTGTCTATTGTCAACATGCTTCTGTAAAACCACATTTATACAGCCTCCAGTGATTTTCTTGTCTGTTGTCCTTTTGCCCATGATTTATATCCATATGTTAAGACTGGTTCTGTTTAACATTTAAGAACTCTTTTTTTTCTTGACCAACATAATTAAAAAAAACATTTCTCAGCAGATTTAACCACAAAGAAATGTACAGGAAGATGTTAAAGCTGAGTAGGTTACATATTCAGAAACCATCATGAGAATTGTCATGCAGTTTACTTTGCTAGTGAAAAGACAAGACAAATCCATAATCTGTGTCAGACTTGATGCATCTATAAAAGATAGCCATGGATTGAAATCATTATGGATAGATTTTGTTCTTGTACTACAAGACTTGTTGGCCACTGACTGCATTATTAATCTGCAACAAAGGACAAATAGTATGAAGAAAATATACGAGAAGCTAATTTGTAGCATATAAATATTGTTTCTGACATTTACCTAGTGACTACTAAAGGAATGGATAGACCTCTTTGCAATCCGTCCTTAAAAGGACGTTAAGTGGGTATAGATGTGCTATGTTGTGATTTATCTTCGCCTTCCAGCCCAACACATCAGACTTCAGTACTGCACTTTTTAGTACTGGGTTGCATTCCCTCTCAAACCTTACTCCCTTTTCCAGACTAGACTGGTTAGTCTATCACTGGAGTCACTACAAAGATGGGAAGTAGGGTCTGGATGGTTCTGGTTCACCGATCCTGGCAAAAGTCATCAGCTATGAGTCACTGGTATTCAACGAAGTAGGAATGATAACATACAAAGATTGACTAGGTATAACAAACACAAACAGCCAGCAAACTACCTTTAGTTTATACACACATGGTCCTCTGCTGAAAGTAACTGAACACCAAACCTATGGGTTTGCTTAAAGAGTTATGTCAACAATTAACTATTTAAAAAAAAAAAAAGTAAAGTACCCCCATCACGCCAAGTGGCATATAGGGAATATGGTGTTAGTGACCATAAATTTTACAGACCTTCAGCATATGATTTTTAGAGTAATGTGGTCGGTATTACGCCCATACTGCTTTACTTTCCCAGAAAAAAAATCCAGTACCCATTAAAGGCTGGGTGAAGTGGAAGCCGTCGGTTGGGATCGAACCCTACCTCTTGTCTTATGTAGTCCTGTTCACTAACCACTGAGCTATCACGGATTCCCCAATTAACTATTGTTATATCATAATTAGGAGCTTCAGTGGCTGAGTGGTTAGTATCCTTGCTTCCTAACCAGAAGGGTCTGGGTTCAATCCCCAGCAGTGGTGGATTTTTTTTCAGACTGACAAGGCTCCGGGGTTCACCCAGCCTCTAAAAATGGGTACCAGAGATTTTTCTAGGAAGTAAAAGTGGCCTGGCGTGATACCGACCACATCACCCAAAAATGTGCCGTAGTTATAGAAAAATATGGTAACTAACACCATATTCCTCATATGTCTAGCAAGGCGTGAAGGGAACCTTTACTTACATATATCATAATTATATATTATTTTTGTGCACAACATTTTTTTTACAGCATTTATCTAACTGCTTTATGTGCCCAATACAGATTAGCCTGCATCTATTTTTTTATCACTGACCTGCATTTAGTGATGTGGAGTTGTGCAGTTGCAAATGGTGGCTGAACAGATGATTTAACCAGCACTGTGATACCGCATAACTCTTCCAAATTTGGAGGTGACATAAAAAGAATTGCTGGCTCCATTTTCTCCTGAAATTGTATACCATGAAAGTTAGAGATCACTCATTGATAGCAGTTTGAGTTTATTCCAGAATTAATATTTAAAATCTCGTACCAAATCAAGACTTTGGTCTAATCTAGATCTGATTTATTTATCACATCAAAAAAATTGTGAATGGGGAGAGTAAATGGCTGTTAAGAAAGTGAGAAAGAAACAGCCGAGCCAAGAGATATAAGAATTTATCGTGCACACTAAAAACTCAATAAAATTGCTCTATTAGAAAACAATTATTGTTGAAAGATGCCAGAGGCAAGAAGTCTGACAGCAACAGAACTGAAAGCTCCCACTGACTCAAAGTTGATGGCTTGCACCAGGATTGGTGAACCAGAACCATTCAGACCCTGCTCCACATCTTTGCGATGGTTCTGGAAACAGACTAACCAGTCTAGTCTGGTCAAGTGAGTGGGGATCGAACAGGGAAGGCAACCAGGTGCTCAAAAATACTGTACTGGAGTTGGATATGTTGGACCGAAAGTAGCAAATATCACAGTTGTACTGCAAACCTCAAGTCTCAAGTGAGATCACAAACTATATAACTACGCCCACTTATCGTCCTTTTAAGGATGGGTGGCAAAGAGAACAATCAATTCCTTTGGGAGTCATCGGGTAAAATGCCAGAAAGAAAGAGCCGGTCATAAGAGAACACTTATTATCTATGTCACTCTACTCCTGTAGTCCGTAGCAATTTAAAATTTACAAAGTCAAGTTAATTTAAATATAAGTTTGTTTAATTAATAATAATGAGTTTACTCAAACGCATATGTGCTTTTTAACCAAAGACCTTTTTTTGGGGACTCAATGCATATATCCACGATGGAAGAATAAATTGTACTATTAGTCCCATAAATGATTCGCTTCCAGAGGTTTATGATGTAAACAAAGCAGTTTTGTCATTGCAAGTGAATAATATCCACACCTATAATTGGTCAGGATTGTGTAGCAGCAGCAGCTTTATAGCGAACACAGAAAACATCACAGGATTGTGCTGTTCTGAAACAGCTATGCCATGCTACCCTAGAATTGCCTTTAATGGGATTACTGTGACCACAAACCACTCTCCATGTGTGTGCCACATATTTACACCCCAGAAAGAAATACTGAATATAACAACACCATGTGCCGTCTGTGATATTAATGACCACAGACCAGGAGCCCCCAGTATGATTGATACAACTGTTGCACCAAGCACTTCATCAGCAGAGCCATATTTATGGAATGTTAATCTGACATTGTTCTTCAATGATGTCCAAGTTAATGAGACATCAGAATCGTGTGGCAGCAGCTACAAGAAGGGAGCGGAGAACATCAAGTTCTGCTGCTATAAAGGAGACTTGCCTTGCTATCCCAGAATTGCCTTAAATGGAATCACTGTAGTTGAAAACTTCTCCCCTTGTGTAAACTACACATTCACATCTAAGAGTGAATCAGTGAAGGTCACAAAATCATATTCTCTCTGTGGTTTTACTAACTACAGGTCATGTGGCTTCTGTTGGATTGGAAATGACAAATTACCACCACTGTGTGTCTATATGCTTGGAATTGGAGTCATCAATGACGGCCTAACATCATCAGGTGCTATGACGATCATCAATTTCGGGAGGACGTGAACTCCCATGGTATATGGTGGATAGGCGGCCTAACATCATCAAGTGCTATGACGATCATCATTTTCGGGAGGACGTGAACTCCCATGGTATATGGTGGATAGGCGGCAGGAACCATTGAAGGCTATGTCTGAAAAGTGTTCCTTCTTGCAGTTTCCTCATATTCCAAGTCCGGCTTGTTGCAGGAGCTACTGAGTTAAGTGCTCTGTGCACACCGTGAGCTGTGTGTCTCATCCGTTTTGATCCTGCTTCGATATCCCGCTTGTTTACGATGAATGATGATATCGTATGACAGGGAACAGTTGGCTGTGTTCACTTTCTGCGCGGTTTCGCCTTATGTCTTTTGGCGTGTGCTGAGACTGCTACGATGGGGACTACAGTTACCTTTCTTTGTTTGGGAGATGAGTTGGTAATTCGGATGATTCCACTGGCACGGGCGGTTGAGCAATTATGGATTTTAATTCGTTTGCTGTGATGCCGAGGCCTTCAATAACCAATAACCAATGAGCTTAAATCGCTTTCTTCTCTAGTCTACAACAGTAACAGTAACTTGAGTAACACGCAGGTTAACTATACAATTAATTTTAATTTTTAACCATCAAACACATAGTTTAAAACACGTTTTGATAATTTCCTAGTTTGATCAGATATATTATTTCAGTTTGGAAGAGTGATGTCCCCTAAAATATGTCTGCCAAAATACAGTGGTTCTACGCATTCTTGGCGTTGGGGTCATTACGCTGGCATGTGTCACTCACACTGGCGCCGCACAATTCCCTTCGATCAGAAGATCATAATTAGGCCGAGTGGCGTCGTTTTTGTCACGCGTTATAATATATTTATAAATATTTAACACTAAAGCTAAACCTAACCCCTGGACCCAACGCCCAATCAACAGATACTCCGAAATGATTACATGCCAGCGTAATGACCCCAACGCCAAGAATGCGTAGAACCACTGTATTTTGGCAGACATATTTTAGGGGACATCACTCTTCCAAACTGAAATAATATATCTGATCAAACTAGGAAATTACCCACGTTTTAATATATAATTTCTATTAACTGTTGTGAAAAAGAACAAATCATTAAAAGCATTAAAAATGAAGGTTAGTGCTAAAGAAAACGAAGCGGGCGTTCTAAAACTTGCAGAAGCTACCATCGCTAGCAGACAACAAAATGTACTATTTATAAGATCTTCGCATAAATAGGTTTTTTTTCAGTGGCACATTCACATTATCACAAGAGCTGGAAGTTGGCAGTGACTTAGCCTATGTAATGACTTGTGCCATGAACCTGAACCACCCAGACCCTACACAGCCTCTTCGCGGTACCTCTAGACACAGACCAACCAGTCTTGTCTGGCCAAGCGAGTAGGGGTCGAAGAGGGAAGGCAACCCGATACTCAAAAATGCCGTGCTGAAGTCGGATACGTTGGACCGAAAAGCACAAATATCACATTTCTACTGTAAATTTCAACTGGTGCATCTACGCCAACTTAACGTACTTCTAAAGAAGAATAACGAAGGAAACAATTCCTTTAGTAGTCAACGATTGAACGCCAGAAAGAGACAGTTTAATAATACATTCAATTTCCTCTCGGGTCGAAGAAAAACTCATAGGGCGGAAGTCATAGTTATCCACGATTGACGATTTGCTTCTAGTTTTTGTCTTGTAGATCTTGGTTGTCTTTGAGTCCGGAATAATAGAACAAAGAAGTATGTGTTAGCACTCGGAAAAATTGACAGACAAACAACAATAGAAAAAAACGAAGAACAATATATGGTCCGAAGTGGGATCGAACCCGTACTCAGTGGCACCGCGCCTTGCCACGAGAAGCCGAACGCTTGGTACACTGCCACGCAGCCAACTAAAAAATTGGCTATTGCAGTAGTGTCTTCCACGAAAGGCGATCTCAATGACTATAGCATAGGGTAACGATCACAGACCGGAAATAAATTGTATATTTGTACTTTCCTATTAATGCAAGTATCTCCCAGTAGGGCTGAATACTTGTGTTGTAGACAAACATTTATTGGACGAAACAGCACGAATAGTAGTTCCCAGTGGTAATATACTGGGTCTTTTTTTGTCTTTGAGTCCCATGGTTTCTTATTAATTGTTATTTAGTAGACAGTAATTTATTTTTTTTAATAGAAATTATTTTTGATTTTAAAAAAGTGTTTACTTTAGTTAGTTGGTTGGTTTGTAAGTTAGTTAGTTAGTTATAGTCCGTTCAGATTCGTTTGCCTAGACATTAATTTATTTTTTTCAAAAACTTATTGTTCATTTGCATTGATCTTTTGAAGTTAGGTTTAGAATACTAATGTCGCTATAAAAATATTTTTTTATCAAAGAAATGTGATCCAGTTTCAAAGATGCCTTATTTAACCTATATTAAAAAAAGTTAATCGATATTATAAACACCGGCGGGATTATGTAGATGCTTACATCTCACAGCTGATTCTTTAACATATAGGCATGACCTTCACGGCTGAATGCGCACCGTCCTAAAATAGTTATGTTTCCACTATAAATTTTTATAAAGAAATGTTACATATGAAATTTCCCGTTTAGCACAAAATGACATTTTAGCCGAAACCGGAAATTATGTGACGTCAAAATCCCGGCCGTAGACTCGAGTTCGAGTCATAATTCAGAGGCAAATCTCAATATTTACAGAAAGGAGGCGGCACTATCCATATTATCTTCTGCAAGTCTATGTGAGAATGAATATAAAGGCAAAATATTTTACTGAGCATAACATTGCTATAAAGATTTATCAATACTTCTGCAGAGAGCGTAAAAAGGGACATCTTTATTGTTCTTTATCAAACCCTGAGAAGAGAACAATGCATATTTTAGGTTTGTGTAAACGTTCATTTGATCGAATAGTTAAAGGAAGCGGATATTTATTGCCAACAAATGCAAGAAAGCAAGGAAGGAAAGAAACGTTAGACAGTTTTGATAAGGACCTACTAAAAAGAGAAATCTGTCGAATGTTTGATATATACGAAGAAGTGACACTTAGAAAGTTGAAGCTTTGGCTGAAAACTAACAACGACATTGAAATATCAAAAACTTCATTATGGAAAATATTAAGAAGTGCAGGCTTCACCTTTAGAAAGTATGCTGGTGGAAAAAACATTGGTTATTGGTTATTGGTTATGGAAGGCCTCGGCATCACAGCAAACGAATTAAAATCCATAATTGCTCAACCGCCCGTGCCAGTGGAATCATTCGAATTACCAACTCATCTCCCAAACAAAGAAAGGTAACTGTAGTCCACATCGTAGCAGTCTCAGCACACGCCAAAAGACATAAGGCGAAACCGCACAGAAAGTGAACACAGCCAACTGTTCCCTGTCATACGATATCATCATTCATCGTAAACAAGTGGGATATCGAAGCAGGATCAAAACGGATGAGACACACAGCTCACGGTGTGCACAGAGCACTTAACTCAGTAGCTCCTGCAACAAGCCGGACTTGGAATATGAGGAAACTGCAAGAAGGAACACTTTTCAGACGTAGCCTTCAATGGTTCCTGCCGCCTATCCACCATATACCATGGGAGTTCACGTGCTCCCGAAAATGATGATCGTCATAGCACTTGATGATGTTAGGCCATCATTGATGACTCCAATTCCAAACATATAGACACACAGTGGTGGTAATTTGTCATTTCCAATCCAACAGAAGCCACATGACCTGTAGTTAGTAAAACCACAGAGAGAATATGATTTTGTGACCTTCACTGATTCACTCTTAGATGTGAATGTGTAGTTTACACAAGAGGAGAAGTTTTCAACTACAGTGATTCCATTTAAGGCAATTCTGGGATAGCAAGGCAAGTCTCCTTTATAGCAGCAGAACTTGATGTTCTCCGCTCCCTTCTTGTTGCTGCTGCCACACGATTCTGATGTCTCATTAACTTGGACATCATTCAAGAACAATGTCAGATTAACATTCCATAGATCTGGCTCTGCTGATGAAGTGCTTGGTGCAACAGTTGTATCAATCATACTGGAGGCTCCTGGTCTGTGGTCATTAATATCACAGACGGCACATGGTGTTGTTATATTCAGTATTTCTTTCTGGGGTGTAAATATGTGGCACACACATGGAGAGTGGTTTGTGGTCACAGTAATCCCATTAAAGGCAATTCTAGGGTAGCATGGCATAGCTGTTTCAGAACAGCACAATCCTGTGATGTTTTCTGTGTTCGCTATAAAGCTGCTGCTGCTACACAATCCTGACCAATTATAGGTGTGGACATTATTATTCACTTGCAATGACAAAACTGCTTTGTTTACATCATAAACCTCTGGAAGCGAATCATTTATGGACTAATAGTACAATTTATTCTTCCATCGGGGATATCTGCATTGAGTCCCCAAAAAAAGGTCTTTGGTTAAAAAGCACATATGCGTTTGAGTTAAACACACAATGAGCCCACTTCATAGATTCAAAATGATCCTTGCCAATCCCAATGCCATCCGTTTGCACAAGTTAGGTCCTTAGTCCTTAGCTACCAACGTCAAAAATGTCTGAAACGAAGCCATCCAATTAACGACTTTATCTACAGCGAAGGTTAACGAACTGTGAACAAACATTTATGTTCAAACCCTTGAAAACATTTTCAAAAATCTGCCAACTCGCAGCAATAACATTTATCGTGTTGTTCAATGTAAACATTGCTTGGTCCATAGCTCGAATATAAATAAGCTGCCATTTTGGTGCGTCCCATGACGTCATCCGGAAAAAAACATTATTTGTGAGAAGCCACATCTAGTAGCTCTTAGAAGCAAGTATTTACGTGAAGTGAAGGAAATGCGCGAAAATGATTATGATATTGTTTATTTAGATGAAACTTGGATCAACGCTCATCATACAAATGAAAAGGAATGGCAGTTAGCAGATGGAAGTATTAAAAGATCAGTACCAAGCAGTAAAGGGCAACGTTTGATAGTTGCACATGCAGGTAGCAGACATAATGGGTTGTTGCAGAATGCTCATCTCGTTTTCATTTCAAAATCCATAGACAATAGAGACTACCACTCCGAAATGAATGGGCACATATTTAAAGACTGGATCGAGAAAAGTATCCTTCCAATATTAGATCGACCTTCTTGTCTGATAATGGACAATGCTTCATACCATAACGTAGTTAACGTAGAAGATAGAATCCCAACATCATCAAGTACAAAAGATGCAATCAAAAAGTGGCTCATAAAAGAACACATACAAGTTAACGACAGCTACTTGAAACCCGAATTGCTTAGCCTTGTAAAACAGACACAACGTACAAAGATATTTAAAATAGACAAGTTAATTCAAGAACATGGCCATAGATGTTTGAGACTACCTCCATATCATGCACACTTAAATCCTATAGAACTAGTTTGGGCAAAAGTTAAAGGACACGTAGCATATACAAATAAAACTTTCAAATTATGCGATGTTGAGACACTTACAAATCAGGCTCTATCAAATATAAATAAAGACTACTGGGTAAAATGTGAGGATCATGTGTTACGACAAGAAGAGGAATATTGGAAAAAGGATGGTTTGTTGTTTGTTCAGCTGAAAGCAGTAATCGACCTATTTGACTCGTCTGATTCTGAATGATCATTACTCTGATTAAGTCTACAGATAAATAGTTTGATTTGCAAAATTTCCTAGTTGATTTGTTAAACAGTTTATTGTTCAAGACCACCCAAGCAATCAAAAATATGTTATAAGCAAACCAACAACCATTACTTTGAATGGAAGCCTGCTTGAGTCAGTACAGAAGTTCAGCTATCTTGGATCCACTATTACAGCCACACTTTCCTTAGATGAGGAACTAAATGTACGTATTTGAAAGGCAGCGACAACGTTTGGGAAACTCATTCCAAGAGCATGGAACTATATCAAATTGACTCTACGAACAAAAGTTCTATATATAATTTAAAATTTGTATACTTGCCACCAAGTAAAATTTTATGGACACGCCTATGGGTCATCGTTGCACTAGATTACTGTAAAACATTTTGATTAGGGTCAAAATAATAGTTACATGGGCAAAGATCAAAGGAATTCGCCGCTTTAAGAAAACCGTTATAGCTAGACATCGAGTAACACATATGTTCTCGTGACATGGACATTTTAACACCGTATGCCAAAAATCATGTGAAATCATCAAGAACTTTTTGAATTATAAATCATAACATCTCGGCAAACGAATCTGAACGGACTATAGTTAATTGGTTGGTTAGTCGGTCAGTCGGTCGGTGATTGTGTTGTTGTTTGTTGTTCCAGCTGAAGGTATACTTGGCCGAAACGTCGACTTTTGTCTTGTTAGTTACCATGTTAAGTTGTCTTTATCAGTATAGTCGTTTACTACTTGAAATGACTTAAAATAACCTTATAAATAACACATCGAGCCATCAACTAACACTACGAGAACTCCAGATCCAAGGGCCGACTACGAAAAGATGGT
Organism: Megaustenia siamemsis; assembly: GCA_032433765.1. NCBI lineage: Eukaryota > Metazoa > Mollusca > Gastropoda > Stylommatophora > Ariophantidae > Megaustenia > Megaustenia siamemsis. The sequence continues at coordinate 72,378,560 of JAVIAB010000106.1, read as the reverse complement.
CGAGGGAATATCAGAAACACAATGAATCATAAGAGTAGAAAAGGCAGACAGAAGATCAAAAGACAGTAAAATATCTCCTCTTGACACTGTAAGGAAAATGGGGAAGGAACGGAGAAAACGTTAGAAAGTTGCTTACAATCGCGATGCGAAGAAAATGCAGAAAGTCATTAATGGGGATATATGTATACTCATACCATCAACACACACTATTTTGTTTAAGACAATATGGCAACCGTGGATAGCAAAATATGTGGAGGGTGGCGAACTTCTTTCTGCAGCTGGACTTTTAAATGTGGCCCGAACTCAAGGCCTCCTCAACATAGACCTAATTAAAAACTACTTTCGTAAAATTGATACTAAAAAATAATATTGGTCATTTCGACGACCAACTTAACCATCGTCCAGAAACGCGACGTTAAATTACTCGTGTCGTCCACACATCATAAAAATATCATTATCCAGGGTCCAGTTAACAAATTTACTATAAAAAAAGACTTTAAAAAAGGGGGGGATTGGGGGCATAGAAGAATAAAGAGGTCTTAACTCTATGCTTCATAAGTGTACACAGATCAGAGAGACAGATGGGAGAACGTGGTAGACAAAACCCACACTGTCGAGAGACAAATAATAATAAATGAATATTATTGTGGAGGGAACATTTCCGAGGGCGATAGATCAAGAAATCACTTCAGGGGAAGAGGTATTTTACAAAACGTGGAAAAAAAAAGCAGAAATAATCAACAAAATAAAAAAAAAACATTCAGGTGGTCTCAGCTCCTCAGAATGTCGCGGGTTACTGTATAGATTCTGTGACGGTGGATGGGGCGGAAGTGCCAGCAATGACCAACGGCCCAGAAAGCTAAAACAACAAAGTGTGTGGTACACAAGAGGTATGTTCAGGACACGAAAGACAAATGTGGCTGGCCACCGCGAAAGAGATTGTAGCCTCATTACGTACTAGTCCAGAGAAAGCCATGGAGAGGAATTCGAATTCATGTCGGAGGAAAGATCTGCATCAAAGCGAGAGACAGGGCAGAGTGGCGCTCCATAGAAGCCAACATTCGTTGCCGAGATGGCACTCGATGATAATGCTGACTGTATAGATCACGAACATTTCTTGGGAAAAAGCGCAAATTTAAGAGAATATACTGCGCCTAAATTAGAAAAACACGAACCAGCAACTGCAAATACATTTACATATCTAGTAGGCATGGGATAGCTCAGTCATTAGTAAATTACAAAGGACTAGACTATAAAAATACTACAAAGGACTAGAGTCGGGTTCGATTCTGAATACGGCTTCCGGGTTCTCCCAGCCTTAAATGGGTACCGGATTTTTTCTTGGAAAGTAAAGCGGCACGAGATGAATATCGACCACATCACCCCAAAAATCTTGTGCCGAAGGTCTCTAAAAATGATGGTCGCTAACACCATATTCCCTATACGCTACTTGGGGTGACGGGGCTGTTTACTTACTTACTATCTAGTAGGCATGGTAACAATATATATGTTTGAGAAAGAACAAATGAGGATACCAGCAAAATTTAGAGAAAAATTAACTTTGCAAGATCTGCCATTTGGACCTTGGAGCGACCAAAGAAACGTGGCGAACAGCAGTGACAAGTTATATAGTTTACACGTGACTTGGGGCATCCTATGAAGGATGGCTACGGATTGATCAAGGTAAAAAGATTTTGTTCTTGTACTACACAAACACTACACAGCGTGTGTGTCGGCCATTGGCTGTCGTTTTGACAAGAATAAAAATGTGATGATAATGATGTTGGCTGCGAAAGTTTTGAGTACCATGTTGTACGAAGGCAAATGACTATTTGCACAACTCCGTGGCGCGGAAGTGCACAACACATGTACTGTTTTTTACTCAGAAATAAGTTGGACTTTTGGGCAACGTTCCTCATAAACTCGTGACAGCCAGGCCCGAAGAAAACTAATGGTTTTGACATCACGATGGGAAAAAACAAAACAAGACGATTTGGAAATCTGAGACCCAACCCAACGGGTCTAATTTCAGAAAAGGATCTTGAATTGGATACTGAACTAACCACTGATAGTGATTCACACCAGAACTCTGCCGTTCCCTCAACCATTTCCAACATTATTGAAAAGGTGTGTGTTACACTGTGGCACTGTTGCTCATGCTGTAATGTTAGTTAAGTGGGTAATTAGCGAGTTTAGCGTCGTAAATTAAAGTTATCTCCCTTAAGAGAAACTGGGAGGGTAAAGTCAAGCGTCCTGTGCTTGTTTCCATATCCCAGGCGACCCTAGCACTGAGCACTAACCCGAACCCCATGCATGCAGTTTACGTTTAATTTTTTAAATATTTAATGAATGGATCATCATTCATGATCATTGAGTGCCGTCTCGCATCGAAGGTTTAGGTTGGCTACCATGGAGCGTCATTCCACTCTTGTCTCTTGCTTTGATGGTGCAGGTTATCATATGATGACTTGTCCATCTTTTGATGTTACACTTGTCCATGCATGTTAGTCTATAGTCTTGGTCTGCCTCTTTTACCTTGTATTTTCCCTTCCAATATTACCTTTTTTAGGCTGTTGTGTCTACTTTTAACATACCCCAAAAATTTTCATTTGTCTTGTTCTAATTAATTATGTTTAGTAGTTCTCTTTTCATTTTTAGTTGTTTTAAAACTTCATCGTTTGTTTTCTTTTATTTCCATCCAATTCTACCAATTCTTATACAAAATAGTAAATAGAGGATAATTTTTAATATTTGAGAACCAGTACTAAAGTTTTGCTCCAGGGGAGATAACTTTAATTTACAATGCTAAACTTGTAATTTACCAATTATTTGGGTTACTGTTAAGTAGAAACGAGTTACTGTTAAAGCAAAAAGAGAGCAAATTTCCAATATTAGGAGGAAGAAACAATCATCATTTTTTGGCCATGTAATGAGAAGAGAACAACTGGAATATATTCATATATTGTAACAATTGGAAAAATTGAGGGACGAAGAGATAGAGGGAAGCAAAGAGAAAAAATAACAGACAGCTTAAGAGAATGGCTTGGCAGAAGGTCAACAACAGAAATGATAAAGAACTGTCGTGATCGAAAGTTGTGGAGAGACATGATCACCTACGCCAGTAGGCCCGGTACTTGATGATGATGATGATTCTCATGTAGTCTTTCCTTCTCCCGGTAGTAGCTGCTAGGCAGCAGTGATTTTGTTTTCTGGTGTATTCTTCCTGTTGATAAAGCTTTGAATCTCTTCACTCAGATGGCTTGCTCTGCCGTTGGACATATGGGTTGGGTGTTTTGAATTGGTGGAACTGTTGCACCCACCAAATCCTGGTGGGAGAGACCTTCCATCTGGTCTTTGGTTCATGAGGTCAAATCTGCAGTCCTGTTTCCATGATGAAATTGACAGTTCTTTCCAGGTCATGATAGCTGCCCCATATTTTCTTCAGCATTCTCTGGCCAGAATTGATGCACTGGTTCCTTGAGGGCTGGACACAGATGGAGTATATGGTCTAGCTCCTGGATACCAGTTACACATGGACACTCGTTTGTGTGGGACTCTTTGAGATGGTATAAATGACTTAGAATGCTATAGTGTCTGGTTCTCAGGCGGAGATGATGGTCTGCTGGAATCTATGTTATTATTGAATTGAGATTATTGTAGTTGCTGATGTCCAACCTACTTTCCCACTCTGAGTGGAATTTGTTGTACATGATGGTTTTGGCTTCTCTCTAAGTCATGTAGTTGCAGAACTGTTGTTGCAAGTTTTGGATAGTGTATCTGCCTTCTCATTATCACCTCTTCCACAGGGGGATGGCAGCCACTGGATTGCTGTTGAGGTTTTTTTGGACAGTTTTATTTATTCCCTTGTTATGTTTTGGAGTGTTTGGTCATTTGTAGTGTTAGTGTTTTGTATAACAACTAGGAGTGATTTGCATTCTGTAAAAAATGCCAAACTTTATTGACTTTTAAAGAAAGATGTGCACAGAAGAGTTATTAAGTAGAGACTTAAACCTAACAAATAAATGCCTTTTGATTGTAATTTATTGTGGAGATAAGCACAAATATATAATACATTACATATGTGGGGTCGCTAGTAGATCTGCAAAAAATATAAAAATAAATATGAAATGGTTTTGTCTTGTCTCTCTTTATGTTTAGGTGCTTAGACCATTTTATGTTTATTTTAAATCATTTATTTAAAGTTATTTATTAGTTAATTATTGTAAGTCTGTCATGTTGCCATTAAGCTTTAAGCAGTTAATTTTTGACAAAGCTGAAGGTTTTTTTGTTTTTTGTGTGACTAATTTATTGTTGTTTTTTTTTTAATACAGTTGCAAGCACCAGATGCAGAAGAGAGAACATGTGGCTGCCAGCTTTTTGCAAGTATAGTTTCACAACCAAAAGCAATTGGCTTTTTGCTTCAACAGAATGCAGTGAAAATTGTTGCACCCCTATTCTTGGATGCTTGCATTGATGTGCAAAAATGTGCCTTAGGTGCTCTTAGGTTAGTACGAAGAGTTAGGTTGTTATTACTTTAATTAATATCTCTGCCACCTTATTCTAGGTTTTGTTAATTTCCAAAAGTGCAAAAATAATTTTTTGGGTCTGAAAGTAATTGATCATAGCCCAAATAGTAGTCATTATTATAAATTTTTCCCAAAAAAGATCACATTAAGTTAATATTGAAATTATAAGAAATATCAGTCTCTTAAAAACATTTTTTTCAAGGTATGTAGTGGTTTTCAAAATATGTGGATTTAAACATCAGAATCTGTATATCTCATTGTTTGTAATTAATTTAGTGAAGGCAATATGAAGCAAAACTATCTTCTTCTTCTTCTTTCCTTCCTCATCTGCCGTTCAGCGACGAGGGGAGATATAATTTGCGGTCTTTTGCTCTTCTGTTCGCCTCTGCTGCTGTTATGTTTCCTAGTGCTTCTAATATTCCATCGATCCATCTTTTTCGTGGTTGACCCTTGGGTCTGATGTTCTCACAACGTTTGTTGAAGGCTCATTGTGTTGTGTTTTGATCTTTCTGCCTTGTCATGTGGCTAAACCATTTTATCTGTTGTTTCCTTATATATTCTAACGCGGGAGCTATTCCTAGCTTTTTTCTCAGTTCTTCATTTCTGATCTTATCTCTCAGACTGTTTCCTGTCATTCGTCTAGCACATTTCATCTCTGTAGAGGTTATTTTTCTTATTGTACTTGCATCTAGGGTCCAGGTCTGGCATTGGTAGCACAGCGTTGGGATGAAGATTGTATTGTATAGTGCTCGTGTTGCCTCCAGAGTTATTTCCTTGTTGGACAGCAGTGGTGATAACTGTCCAATGATTTGTCAAGCTTTGTTGCATCTTGATTCTATCTCTGCTGTTTGAGAATTATCGTTTGTCATTAGACTTCCTAGGTATTTGAATTCCTCTACCTGTTTTAGTTGTCTGCCTTCTATAGTTATGTTGATGTTCTGTTTATTTTTGGCGACATTCATGGCTTCTGTTTTGTTGATGTTGATTTTCATGTTCTATTTTGTGCCTGAGCTGTTGAGTTTGTTTAAGTGTTCTTGTAGGTCTTCTATTGTTTCATGTATTAGTGCCTGATCGTCTGCAAATAAAAGCTCATTGATCTCCTCTGTCTCTGATGGGTTGGCTAGCTTGCATATATAGTCCATGTATGTAATAAACAGTAGGGGGGATAGTACGCACCCCTGTCTTACACCTGATCTAACTTCGAAGTGGTCTGTGTAGCCTGCTGCTGTTCTGACCCTGCAGCTGCTGTTGATGTAAAGTAAGTAAAGTGCCCCATCACACCAAGTGGCATATAGGGAATATGGTGTTAGTGACCATCAATTTTACTGACCTTTGGCACATGATTTTTGGGGTAATGTGGTCGATATTACGCCCGTGCCGCTTTACTTTCCAAAAAAAAAATCCGGTACCCATTAAAGGCTGGGTGAACCCAGAAGCCGTCGGTTGGGATCAAACCCTTCCTCTTGTCCTTTGTAGTCCAGTTCACTAACCACTGAGCTGTTGCAGCTCCTGCTGTTGATGTAGAGACTTTTAATTAGGTTGGTTAGATGTTGGCTTACTCTGTATGTTGTTAGTATCTCCCACAGTTGTTCTCTGTTTACTCTGTCGAATGCTTTTTCCTGGTCAATGAAGGCTATGTATAAGTTTTGATTGTGTTCTGTCATTTTTTATGCAAGCAGTTTTAATGTGAATAGTGCGTCAGTACATTCTCTGTTTTTTCTGAACCCCATTTGAGAATCACTTAACTGTAGTTCTATTATTGGTCTCAGCCTTTTTTCAAAGATTTTGGCATATAGCTTTCCTACATGGCTGAGAAGAGATATACCTCTATATTGATTGCAGTCTCTTTTGCTACCTTTCTTTTTCCATATTGGTATGATGATTGCCTGTTGCCAGTCCTCATGCACGCTTGCAGCAAAACTATGGATATTTTAATTTAATGTCTATTTAACTATAAGTTTATATGCTTACAAAGAAAAGTACCCTGGACTATTCCAAATATAAACAAATTACTGGACTATTTCTGCTTATGAAATAATGGTGAGTCACATTTTTTATAGCTGAGTGTTATTTCTATGACTGGGAGGATCTAGCTGCAGATTGTAGCACACAAAGAACAAAATTAAAAAAAACGGCATAGCAACATTTGAGGCAGCATTGATATAAAAGGAAAGGCGCGGGAGAATGGAGACTAGGCCAGGCCCAGGAATACATCTTGTTCATTCTGCAGTCAAATCTCTCTATCCAATATTGGCTGATTCAGCCACTAGAGAAGCTGTTCAGTAAAAGCAGCATCCAGCATAAAACATTAATAATTTACCAAACCACTGACTTATCATGATTGCTTGCTATGAACCATCTCTCAAGACGTCAAATTTCACGCACGCTCGACATTGTGACTGTTGTCTAAATAGCTCATGGAGCAGTAAATAAAGTTGTTATTTCAATTCAGTGACTATCTGTTATATAATAATAAAACATGAAAGAAAATAATGTTTTGGTTTTATATCATTATTAGATAGTTTAGAAAATTACTAGCATAAATAGGCTAGCTATAGCTGAACAATAATCTCTCTCTCTTTTTTTAAAAATAGGAATATGAGTGCGTATGGCCAAGGAGATGTATGTGATGTCATGATTGCAAATGATGTCCTGACTCCACTCACAGTAGTCATTAAAAAGGTTTGAATTTATTTCTTTTAACACAAAGTCTGTATATGAAAACTATTAACCCTAGATTATTTTACCTATCTGTGATTCACATTTTTACGAGACGGTAGTAAAAATTACTACCACATAATTGTTACATTTGAAATTCAGAAAATAAGATTTTATTTGAACTTTTGCTGTACAGCAGTGAGATCACCCTAGCAGAGACATGGCAATCAGAGATGCTGTAATCATTTCCTGGCTTATGTTAGATTTATGGCCTGAAATTCAATTGTGTGGTGCCATGACAACTGGAGGTGTTACATTGTCTATTGACACAGCGGCCTTCAATGCAATTGTATGTTTGGCTCCATCGTATTGTTGTTCGCTGGCTATCCCATGTTACAAAGGTTTGTTTGATGTCTGCGCTGACAGCCAAGGAGATCTCCCCCATCATAATAAGAAAAAAATTAATTCCTTGAAAATTACAACAAGAAAAAAAAACAGTCCCATTTGTACGATAGCATAGTACTTTTTACTGTGTGCACATTTATGTCTGATCCAACATCAAAGAAAACAAATCCAACAAATGGGAACTGGTTGGTCTCGAGGCAGTACACCGGCTTTGCCCACAGCAATTTCAAATTCCAAGAATTGTTATTTTCAGGTGGTAATTTTTATGACTGTCTTGTAATCTAGGGTTAAAGATATGGACATCCCCAGCTTTTCCCATAGGTTAGAGACCAGTGCCTTACTAGAAATGCAGAACTCATTTTATGCAATTGACAAATGCATTATGGCTGATTATAAACATAAATAATGCACCTTATATTTCCTGCTAAAACTTTAAACAGAGTCTGAAATAAATAGAAGAGTAAAACCATGTGTGTGAAATGTGAAGGTTTATGATTATAACTGAATGGTGCTGAAATGCAAACCATCACAAAGATGTGTATTACTTTTAAATTGTGATTATAAAAGTTGTTAAATTTGATTTAAAAATAAAATCTTTCTCCACTGTTTAAGTTTGTTGCACTATAATCCAAATTAATATATTAACTCTTTCATTGTTTATATGGTTGAAGATTATTTTCCAGTGTAATATTTTCCAGTATGACAACACTTGGGTTCCAGAGAAAGGATCTACAAAATATGACACAAGCACAGATGTTTTAATAGAGGCTGTGCAACTGTTGTCCAATTTGTGGTAAGTTTTGCAGTACTTTGACATTGTCAATATATAAAGTGAATTAGAAGTAAATTAGGTAAAAATAAGGTAAATTAGATGCATTTGAAAACAAATGTCAAAGGAAAATGCTTCGTATACAATGAATTAATGCTGGTGCAGAAATAAAAGAAATGGCAACGCAAGCCAAAGTTTCATCTATAATTGGGGAACAGAAGGAGAAGAAGTAACTAGAGAATCATAAAGCAAGCCTCAAATATGAAACAATAGGAGAAAGTAATAGGCCAATTTTGAAGGACACTGGAAAGAATATTCCACAAAAGAGGCATATATAGCGGGGCATCAAATCTTTTAGTGAAGATTAGTTTGCAAAAATTAGGCAATTATGGCTTGCCAAATTGCCAGTTCTTCATGCTTTCTGATAGCACTGGAAGGTTGTAAGTAGACAGTGGGGAAAATAAGTGCCTCTGTTGATGTATCTCCACAATCTTCATCCCAATGTTGTGCTGCCAATGCCTGACCCAGACTCAGACTCAAGAACAATGAGAAGACAAACTACTATTGAGTTAGAGTAAGACACATGACAGGAAACAGCCTGAGAGATAAAATCAGAAATGAAGAACTGAGAAAAAAGCTAGCAATAATTTCTGCCATAGAACACACAAAGAAACAACAGATAAAATGGTTTGGCCACGTGATAAGGCAGAAAAACTAAAACACAACACAATTACCCTGCAGTAAACATTGCGAGAACACCAGACTTAAGAGCCGACCACGAATAAGATGGATTGATGGAATATTAGAAACACTAGGAAACATAACAACAGAGGCCAACATTAGTATAACAAAAGACTAGAAATTATATCTGCCCTCAACACTGAAAGGCAAATGAGGAAAGAAAGAAGAAGTTGATGTATCTGAATAAATCACCATGTCACTAAGTAGAAAGCCTTCTCCAAGTTAAGTTATTTTGGAGAAAAGAAAACGGCAAAGACAAAGTAAATTAATGGAACTGTGTCAGCTGGCTTCTGGTTAATATTTAATAAAATAGATAATTCATGCTGGAAGTCTAGAATATAACATAGTAAGAAACATTCACTGGTGTGTTGGTAAATATAGAAATCATACATGTACCATGTTTTTGTGTCCTTTCTATTTGACACAGCAGTAATTAATTCTTGTGGTTGGTCTTCTTTCTACTCTACAAGTCTACATTCTACACTACATGGTCTACTTTCTACTCCTGCATTAATTATTTGATTCTTGTGTCTGATCTATGTCACATTGCATTAATATTTCATTAATTTATCCAGTCTACTACAGTTTGTTATGAGCTGCGATAACTCAGTGGTTAGTGAACTGGACTACTAAGGACAAGAGGTTGGTTTCGATCCTGATCGATGGCTTTCAGGTTCACCCAGCCTTAAATGGTTACCGGATCGACCACATTACCCCAAATAGCATGTGTCAGAGGTCTATAAAAATTATGGTCACTAGCAACATATTCCCTATATGCCACATGTCGTGACAGGGCTTTTTACTTTACTTACTACAGTTTGTTTTATTGTATTCTTTTGTCTGGACTACTTCACGCAGCTTTATTTATTTTATTCCGTGTCTAGTTAACGTCATACGTAATCAGCTATTTAATTGTTATTTTCAGTGAAAGCAATAACACTGCAGTTCGATGGTTCAACAAGGAAGAACTCCTCAGTGTACTTCTTCCATTATTGAAAGTGCAGACGTATGGATATGGGTTGTCTATAGCTGTTGGTGAGTTGGAAATTTTGAAGAAAATGTGACATGTCACAAGTCATCCTCTATGGTTCATTTACATAGAATGGACAGGAGTGGTGGAATCTTCTCAGAACTTTCTTAACACATTTACTTCTAAGGATTTTAACATGCTATAGCCAAACCGTTTTTCTGAATTTAAAAAAATTGTTGAAACAACGGCAAGAAAATAAATAAAAAAGAATGTAAAACATATGGTTTGTTTGAACAATTTGTTCAGGAATTAGGAAAAGAGGTTTAAATAAGATGATTACATGGTTTTAGTGGAAGTAATTGCAGAAACATCATTAAATTAAAAGTCGCAAACCACAGCTTCTGGGTTTCTCGCATCGGCTTCTAGAGCCTCATTTTGTGGCTTGTGGTACAGAATGTGTTAACAGCTCATTACCAATATTTTTGCATTAATGTGAGCTTATGTTGTTGTTATCTACCTGAAAAAGAGTGTCAGTAGCGTAATAATGTGCTGGTTTGGCAATCAAGTCAACATTGGTTTAATTGGATCTTGATGCTCTCAAGTCAGTCCAGCTGAAAAAGGAGCAATTACATGGCTCACAGAGTTAGAGATCCCTACTAATTTAGCCAGAATGATCACCTTCCCTCTATGATCCCTACTAATTTAACCAGAATGATTGCCTTCCCTCTATCTATCTATTGTCCTTTCGAGCCCAAGACGGCACATAGGGCAGAACCACAATCTCAAAAACAGAAACCTTGAGTGCCAAAATGGCACATATTGCAGAGATCACTGCTCTAAAATATATGGCGCTGTTTCCATAACAATACTTTTTACAATGACAGCTTGTCAAGCCATCGATCAACCTCCTTAGTCGCCTCTTACGACATGCCTGGAAGGTCACAGTGTCACTATTCTTTACTTCCCTCATAACGAGGCCCCGGTAACACACGGGAACTTCCCTCTATGCTCCCTACTAATTTAGCCAGAATGATTGCCTTCCCTCTATGATCCCTACTAATTTAGCCAGAATGATCACCTTCCTATAGATATTGTGTACATTATAATCCAGCCTAAAATAGAGAATATATGCAACAAGGCAATTTGGAAAATTAACGCCATTTATAATATATAATTTAAACAATTATTTTAAAAAGCATGACATTTGGTACAGAAAGTGCTGTGTATAATACAGTCCAAGTGTTAATGTTATGCTGTCAGTGTCATATGTGGACATCGCAAGACAAACAAATATTACTGCTGAAATGAGTTAACTTAAAGAAGATTGAATGTAACAAGAAGAGACAAAAATTAGGAACAAATATAAGTGTAGATAATGAACCAAGTCTGAGCTACATCCAAGTACACAAATATAAAAGTTTGGAACCAGTAAACAAAGTCTTACAACAAGCATTAAATCTAAATTATTATACACATCTACAACTGAAATAAACAAAAGAATAGGAATGGCAAAAAGTAATTTTAATGTCATGAAGAACATACTAACATCAAACTATTGAACGCGTCAAAAAATGGCGGTTTGTTTACGCCGGTCTGTTGTCAAGGACGCGTAAGTCATTTAATTTGTAGAAAGCTCACAGTGTTTTCGCATGCTGCTGAGCAAGTTACTGGAGCTGGCCAGTTTATAACGTGGAACGGGTTCTAGGCCGTGCGACTGAGCAAGTGCACGTGAGTCTAGGCCATCCAAAGCAACAACGTTCAGCGACGTTCATCTTTAAAGACGACGGTAAGAAGTGTAAGTTTTCAGATGCAGCCCAAACTACATCATCGAAGAAGGAAAACACGACGGGGCAAGAGGGGTGGCACTAAACTATCAAAGTGTGAGAGGCTAGGCCTAAAGTATGTGCGCGTTACTTATTGGAATTGTGGGTCCATTAATCAACGACGGCCCATTCTTGATAAGCTACTGTGCGGCGCCGATATAATGGTTTTGCAAGAAACTCTTCTTGGTGACAGGACAGTAAGTACTCCTGGCTTTCATTGCTTTTACAATAGACGACACCTTGGGCAGGCCATCCTTGTGCGCAACAATATGGTGGCAGCTGAGGTTGATATGTCTGCGTGGAACAATGCAGAATTGCAGGTACATGCGGTTAGGGTGCAGACCCCAGTTCATTTCGTGATTGTTAATGTGTATGCCTGTAATGGGCAGGTGAACACACAACAATGGCAGAATCTCTTCGAGTTCGATGAAGAGAATGTCATTTTCTGCGGAGACTTTAATGCTAGAGGAGACCAGTGGGGCAACGTCATAACCAACAAGCAGGGAGAAGACCTAGAGAACGCACTGGTATCGGCCGATTTAGTGTGCTTGAATGATGGAAGGGCAACAAGAATGGCCACTCGAACAGGGGACTCTGATAGTGTCATAGATCTGGCACTGGTGTCTTCCACCTTCGCACCGGTTTGCAGGTGGAGTGCACTGGGGTTCCACGGAAGTGATCACTATCCATGTGTCCTCCTAATTGAGAAAAGCGGAAATAAACGCCAGAGAAGAAAGCTCCACACATTCAACTACGAGAAAACAGACCAGGACGTCATTAGCAAAATCAGACATAGGAAACAGAGCGCCCCTCGTAGGAGGCAGGAGAGATGGACGCAGCCACCCTGGTGGAACGTAGATGTCGAGGAAGCTTGGCGGAGCAAGAGACAAACGGTCAAGACATGGCAGAAAGCCAGAAGGTATGGTAGAACACAACCTGAGCTCTTGAAGCGTCTGAAAGTAGAGGTCGACCAAAAAATGATGCACTTTAAACTATGCGCTAAGCAGGCTAAGGATGCCAAATGGGATGACTTCTGTAAAAAAGTGTGCTCAGAAAAATCGCTAGCCACATTCTGGCGCCTTCATCAGTGCATGAATGGCACACCACGACACAGAGGTATACCAGACTTTCAGAGCACAGACCAGATATGGCACAAATCTGATGAGAGCAAAGGGAAGGCCCTGCTTGCCCGCTACATTGAGGCAGACGGACCAAAGAAATGAGGCTGTAAGAATGAGGATACGGGGTTCTTTGTCAAATTTGTGTGAGGATGTAGGGCTGGAAGAAGATCTCACAATCACAACCGATACCATTCGCGCGACACTTAAAAGGTCACACAACACTGCTCCTGGTCCAGATGGTGTTCGGTATGATGACATAGGCGATTTAGCTGATGACGACTTGACAACACTGGCCAATGAGTTTAATGCCAGTATTCGGAGTGGCCAGATTAAGGAGGAGTGGCTACACAGCTACTTACTACCGCTACCGAAGCCAAAAAAGGACCATTCTCAGATCAGTGCCTACAGAATCATCACAATGCAGAATACTGCGGGCAAGCTGCTGGAGAAAATAGTTGCCCGTGTCCTCACGTGTCGCCTTGAACAGAAACGCGCATTCCCATCCACACTCGGAGGTTATAGATATAACAAAGAGACATGGCTCAATACGGCAGTATTTGCCTATGACGTCTTCGAAGGCTTCCACAGACGAGAGGAGACATGTGCTGCTGCTATAGATCTGGAGGATGCATACAACAGGGTACCATTTGAATATCTCATGCATATGCTTCTCAAACTGGCGGTGAACACCTTCCTCATAAGATGGATCGCCGCGGCACTGTTTCAGAGGAAGGTGATACTCAGATGTGGAAGTTGGTCTTCCGAGCCAACATCCATTTGTCCTGGGCTGCCACAAGGCTCACCATTGTCACCAGTTCTATTTAATGTGTACACAATAACGATCACGGCCCAACAGCTGGATGGGAGGGGAAGAACTATGACTTTTGCTGATGATATTCTGGTATATCGACAGGGAAGAGACAGACGGGGAATCGCCTCCACAATGCAAGACGAACTCGATCGCATTTCTTCCTGGTGTGGGGTTTCAGGTGCCTTGGTTAATCCTAATAAAGCATCAGTTTCATGGTTCTCCCTTAACAATCATATCGTTAATACGACCACACCGGTAGTACGAATGGGAGCTGATGAGGTGACCAGGGACAAGTTGATGACATACCTCGGAGTTAAGTTTGATCGCAGCCTGTGTTTTCGGGACCACGTTGACCATGTGATAACAAAATCCCGCAAAGGATTAGCCGCCTTGAAGGTCATGGCAGCTGCCAACATCGAGCAGAGGCTACTTACTCTTCTGTTCCAGGGATTAGTCCTCGCACCAATCGAGTATGCCCTGGCCATTCTTACTGTCAGTACGACTCAAAATGATAGGCTGGAGAAAATACAAAATGAAGCCATGCGCATTATCCTGGGATGTACGAGGGACACTCCCTGTATGGCAATGAGGTATCTTTTTGACTTTCCAACCATGGATGACAGAATCAAGATCTGGAGAGCACGAGCATACCTGAAGATTAGTACAGATACAGAGCATCCATTGCACCACGTGCTCAACACAGAGAAAGGTACCAGGCTAAAAAGAGGCAAATCATGGGTGGGCCGAGCAGAAGATGTCATCAAACAGGTCTGTGGGCTTACCAATATCAGCGTTGGTGAGGAGTGGATACCGGTGCCTACGTCATTCAAGGGGACTTTCTCATGTATTGTCACACTCGACAGGAAAAGTAGGGAACAGAACCCAGTCGTGGTTAATGCTGAGGTCAACGGTCTCATCTGCGATAACACCGATGAGAAAGATGCAGTCATCTATACAGACGGATCTGTAAGACGACACGAAAAAAGTGCATGGGCATTTACAGCACGTTCGGCAGGCAGAATAGCCAAGGAAGACAGTGGTGCATACGCCATGACCACGAGTAGCATGACAATGGAGGTGATGGCAGTGACCAAGGCATTCAAATGGTTAGAGTCACAAGACTACATCCACGCATGTATACTGAGTGATTCGATGAGCATGATAAAAAAAGTGGAGGCGGGCTTTGTACGCATGCAATGGGTAGAGTCGTTGCAGAAATCCAAAATACGTAAGGTCACCTTTGTCTATGTCCCTGGACATGCGGGAGTACGGGGAAATGAGAGAGCGGACAGGTTGGCTAGCTGCGCTGTCGTTGAGGACGGGCAACCGATGGATCGGGCGGACGTCATCAATGCACTCCGAGATGTGGGAAGAGCACAGGACTTCGACAAACACAGATCAACGTCGCTTCTTCGGATGATGGAAATGGGAGTTAAGATGGGCACAGCCAAAAATGAGAAACTTGGTGGCCGTGTAAGAAGACTTATCAACCAACATAGAACTGGAGTCGTCAGTCGCTGGACACTGAGGGAATTGCTGAGGAGGGGATCTGAGCACCTATGGACATGTTCGGAGTGCAATGATGATGACCCGCAAATAACTCAATAACTCAATACTAACATCAAAACAAATAACACCAGGGCTAAAACTAAGAATAGCAAAATGTTACATCTTCTCAATATTCCTATATGGTGCAGAAACATGGACAATAGACAAGAAAACAAAACAGAGAATTGAAGCCTTTGAAATGTGGATATATAGAAGAATAGGTAGAATTGGATGGAAGGAAAATAAAATAAACGATGAAGTCTTACAACAACTACAAATGAAAAGAGAACTACTAAGCACAATTCAAACAAGACAAATGCGATTTTTGGGCCATGTTAAAAGACACAACAGCCTACTAAAAGTAATCCTGGAGGGGAAAATACAAGGTAAAGGAGGCAGAGGCAGACCAAGACTAACATTGACGAGTAACATCAAAAGATTGACAAATCAGCCTATGACAACCTGCACCATCAAAGCAAGAGACAGAGCAGAATGGCGCTCCATGGTAGCCAACCTTCGTTGCGGAGATGGCACTCGATGATGATGATGGTTATGTTGGATTTATGGCCAGAAATTAGAACGCATGGTGCCGGGGGTGTTACATTGTCTATTCACATGGTCATCATAAGTCCATCAGTCCAATTATATGTTCAGCTCCCTCAAAGCGTTGTTCACTGTCTATCCCGTGTTGCAAAGGTTTTTTAAATGTCTTGCCAACAGCTGAAGAGATTTCCCCCGTCAATGAGGGAAAAAAAAATAATTTCTTGAAAAGTGGCAAAATTTATTTAAAAAAAAAACAGCCCCATCATTTCTATGATGTCTTACTTTTTATGATGTCTTACTTTTTATGATGCACTTGACAAAAAGAAATCCAACATCAAAGGAGACAAATCCTACACTCTAGGGTCACTTGAAGTAGTAATTATAAAGGTGTGGGGGGGGGGGGGGGAGAGGAATTACCTGCAGCAAACTGTCAAATTTCAAGAATTTGTATTTTGAGGTAGTAATTTTTATGATGCTGTCGTAATCTAGGGTTAATGAAGCATTACAACATTAAAAGAAGGAAAAACACTTTTCACACTCTCCCCAAAACAAAAAGCAGGAGCCATCTACATAAACAATGAGCCTGTGAAAGAAGACATACAAGTTACATATCTCGGAGTTACATTTGATAACAAAATATCTTGGAAACAGCAGATAAATAAAGCAACCCAAAAAGCAAGGAGGAAATTGGCTATTCTAAGTAAGTTGTGTAGAACCACATGGGGTGCGAGTGGGAAAATACTCAGTAAAGTTTACCAACAGAGTATATGCCCACATTTAGAATATGGATCATCCGCATGGTGCTCAGCATCAAACACTACATTGCAAGAACTGGATAGAGTACAAAACCAGGCACTTAGGGTCATCACAGGAGCAATGAAATCAACACCAATATTGGAGATGGAGAAATTGTGGAGGATACCAGCACTGAGAGAACGGAGAGACACAAAGGTGCTGATACAGGCAGAAAAATTTGTATGCATGCCGAGACATCCAATGAAGGACCGATTCCAAAATCTTGCATTGGGACGACTTAAGAGAAGCAGTTTTATCCACCAAGCCAAGCGTATTAGTAGACAAACACCAGACATGCCAAGAGTTGTTAACCCCCTACTGCCCATACCAGAACAGACTCCCTGGACAGATGAATCAGGATTATCAGTTCAAATACGGACAGAAGTGAAAGGAATAGTTGACAAAGAGGAATCTACAGCGAAAAACAATAACTCTGTTTCCTGGATGAAGAATACCCACAAGACCTATGGATCCGTGTGTACACAGATGGATCAGCACAGAATGCAGTAAAGAATGGGGGAGCAGGTGCATATATAGAGTACCCAAATAACACTAGGGATATGAATAAAATAGCAACAGGGAAATATTGTCACAATTATGATGCAGAAATACAAGCAATAAAGTTGGCAATAGAAAAACTGCTGAACAGTAATCTCAGTCCACAGCCTGTAGTGTTTTTGACAGATGCAAGATCAGTACTCCAGGCACTACAATCCAGAAAATTACCACATCTGCAGACCTTATTGATTGAACTCTGCAAGCACCACAGGGATGCCCTGCAGTGGATCCTGTCTCACTGTGGAATACCAGGAAATGAGAAAGCAGATCAATTGGCAAAGGAAGGTTCAACAGGCACACAACTAGATACACCAGTTACATACCATCATAAGAAACAGATAATCAAAACAATCAGAGGACCACAAGCCCCAAATCAGGATGCCTTTCATAATATGAATAGATATGAACAAGTTATCATTATACACCTAAGAACAGGACACAATCGACTCCATAGTCACATGTGTACAAAATTCAAGATCGGCACATCAACTACTTGTACATGTGGACAGGCACCCCAGACTGCTGAACACATACTTCAAGACTGCACTGAATATAGTAGACTGAGGAAAATCCATTGGCCCATAGATACAACACTACAGACAAAACTATATGGGCCACTGCAAGAATTACAAAAGACAGTAAAATTCATACAGGAAACGACATTGCTGATATAGACAATACTTCGAGCGAACGAAAGATAGAAAAGAATGAAAAGAAGACCTAAAAGATCTATAATGTCAATACCAAAAATCTATAATGTATAAAGCAAACCACACCTCTGTCAAGAACACTTTCATTCAGTGCTATGAGGCACAAGAAGATAGATAAGACAGGGTGAGATATTTTAATAAATTTGTGTTCCTATATCGGACAGGGAACTATATTAATTCATTAGACTTTATTATTGTGAACAATTTCACATTTAACACAGCTGTAAACCTTTCAGCCCAATGCTTGCATGTTGTCAGTGAGAACAATGCCAGCGTGTCACGGGTTTGTCAGCTACCAGAAGTATTGTCAGAACTGCTGAATATCATTTCATCTGCTTTGTTTGGAGTGGACGGAGTATTGTTCAGAACTCTTGTTACTGGTATGTTCTGTTCATTATTTCCTAGAAGTGCTGTATTATAAGTAGTATATCCTTTACAGAACGTTGCTATTACCCCGGTATTTTGTGGCTGTGTATTGTCTAGGCATTATACATCAGTGGTTTGCTATTGCCTTTTGACGTTAAGAGCGGTCTAGAGTACCGTAATCCCTTGAGTCGCGATTTCTTTAAAAACCTCACTCAGCGGGTCTTGTTCCCCCGACCTCAGGGTTGTGAAACCGAATTCACTACCTCTAAGCCACGGATGCCTACCAGAAGTGCAGTGTCAAGTTTAAATGTATCTATTTCACTATAGCTCGTTTCAAATCACGTGCCCAACTTCAAAATGCTATTACTCAGTAACCGTTTGTTAAAAACTGTTGAAATTTTCCAAATGTTATTAGAATGCAAAAGACCCTTTAAATGTATATTTAACAAATATCTTGCAGCTGCAGTTTTCTTAAAGCGGCGAATTTCTTTGATGTTTGTCAAAATTGTAAATTGTGAACCCCTAAATAATAGAAATTACCGTAGTTGCTGGCCTATGATTAATTTTCACTAGGTAAAGGCGTGGCCATAATGGGGAAATAACCTAATAAGACAAAACACCAGGAGAATTATTGTCTTCTCAGTTCGAGGACGGACGATAATATCAAGGTATACCTGTATGTCCAATTTTCATAGTTGTGTGGTCCTGATAAGGACCGTTTGTTGAACTAATTTAAGGTAATATAGGGGCCAACATTGTGGGGGCTATATACTTTCATTCTGAATCAGACGAGTCTAAAAGATTAATAACTGTTTGGGGTTGAACATTCCACAAACCATCATTTTTCCAATATTCCTCTTCCTGTTTTAAGACGTGGTCTTCACATTTAGCCCATTAATCTTTGTCTATATTTAATAAAGCGAGATTAGCAAGAGTCTTTACATCGCATATTTTGAATGTTGTATTTTCATCTGCCACTTGTCCTTTTAATTTTGCCCAGATTAGTTCTATTGGATTTAAATGAGCATGGTAAGGTGGCAGCCTCAAACTTATATGACCGTGCTCTTGGATAATCTTATCTATTTGAAAAATCTTTGTCCTTTGTTTTTGCTTTACTAGAGATAGTAATTCAGGTTTTAAGTACATGTTATTAAATTGTATGTGCTCCTTTGTGAGCCATATCTTAATAGCATCTTTTGTATTGGATGACGTCGGGACTTTATCTTCAAGTGCAACAATGTTGTGGTACGCTGCATTGTCCATTATTAGGCAAGATGGTCGATCTAGTGATGGGAGAACAGAATTTTCAATCCAATGTCTAAATATGTGACCATTCATCTCAGAGTGATAATCCCGATTGTCTATGGATTTTGAAAGAAAAATGAGCTCTGTATTCTGTATTAGTCCATGTTGTCGACTACCTGCATGAGCAATTATCAAGCGCTGTCCTTTGCTGCTAGGTATTAATCTCTTAATCTTTCCATCTGATGACTGCCATTCCCTTTGGTTAGTGTGGTGAGCATTGATCCATGTTTCATCCAAGTACACAATATCATAACCTTGCTTGCGCACCTCTTTTACTTCACGTAAGTACTTGCTTCTCATGACTACTATATGTGGCTTCTCACAGATGATGTTTCGTCCATTGGAATACTTTCTGAATGTAAAGCCTGCAGCTCTCACATTCCTCCATAATGTAGACTTTGATATTTCAATACTGTTGTTCTTTTTCAGCGATACTTTTAATTTTCTTATTGTAACAGTTTCATTCATACCCAACATTTTGCGAATTTCACTTCTAATAAGTTCACTGTCGAAATTATCCAACATTTTTGCTCTTCCTTGTGATTTTGTATATTTTGAACATTGACGGTCACGTGCTTGAATCCAGCGATTAAATGACCGTTTAGATAAATCAAAAATGTGTCTTGTCCTATTCTCAGGGTTTTCTAAAGAATGAAATAATCTTCCTCGTTTAGCCTCTTTGCAAAAATAGTCATACATTTTTATTGCGATGTTTTGTAAACTGCAGAATTTCATTTTAAGACTCATGATAAATGTTATCGTTCCACGTCTCCACCTCTGAATGAACGGAAATGGAACACACAATTTCTCGTGTTTTTTACAAGTGTCTAATTGTGTCAAAAAACCATGGTGAAAGCGTGCAAACACGTCAATTTTACCGTGTATGGATTTTTACTCGCTATTTTTAACTTAAAGTACTGTAAACATTAAGTTTTGACTACATCAATGGGTCGTTATAAATTTATATAAATCAAATAAGCAACAATAATAACCAAATGTTTTTTTTAAAATGAAATTAATTCCCTGTTGGGTTCTAATCATTATAACTTTACATGCAAATTTTGAACAACTTACAACAAGCGGTTAAAAAGCTATCGATTTTAAAAGTTGGGCACGAGTTATGAAACAAGCTATAGTACATTGCTCACCAGCTGTAATGTGGGTGTGTATACATTATATGTGTAATACAAACAGTGAACAATTAAGGATTGTGTATTTTATAGTTATTCTGAGGGAAGTAAAGAATAGTGACACTGTGACCTTCCAGGCATGTCGTAAGAGGCGACTAAGGAGATTGATCGATGGCTTGACAAGCTGTCATTGTAAAAAGTATTGTTATGGAAACAGCGCCTTATATTTTAGAGCAGGGATCTCTGCAATATGTGCCACTTTGGCACGCAAGGTTTCTGTTTTTGAGATTGTGGTTCTGCCCTATGTGCCATCTTTGGCTTGAAAGGACAATAGATAGATAGATAGATAATAATAATTATAAATGTATTAAATGTTTTCCTAAAAATTATAAATGTATTAAATGTATTAAATGTGCTTTCCTAATAATTATAAATGTATTAAATGTGTTTTCCTAATAATTATAAATGTATTAAATGTGTTTCCTAGTAATTATAAATATATTAAATGTGCTTTCCTAATAATTATAAATGTATTAAATGTGCTTTCCTAATAATTATAAATATATTAAATGCTTGTTTCAATAATTATAAATTCATTGAATGTGTTGTCCTATTAATTATTGAATACATATGTTGTTTTGTCTCTTAAGGTATTTTGTTAAATGTAGCAGAGATAGACCTTACTCATTACTATAAAGGGATTGTGGCTTCTATTGCTGAAGTCCTGGATATGGATAGTTTGTCTGTGATAGCTGCTGCAGCTGAGAACACCCAGGAAGCCCCTGAGGTGAGGATGACACCTGAAGATTAATTAAAAGGCAGAGAAACATATCGTTAACTGCGACATATTTCACATTTATTTTTATTGGTTGCACTAGATTGTAATTCATACAATTAAATTAAAATAAAGAATAGCATTAAGTAAGTTGAAAAAGTCATTTATTTGTTAAGTGTTTTAAATTGAGGTTTTTATGAGACACATTTCAATCTTTATTTGTCATTGAAAATTGTCTCTAAATTCAATATTTATAATCAAGTCTTGAACTGAACCTGAATTATTTGATGATTGCATCCCAAGGTTTTATTCTTGAATGACAGAAATAGTAGTTGTTGTCTTAATATTTTATAATATAAATAAAGAAACTGAAATGGAAATATTTAAAAATTAATTATATAGATTGGTTGCAAAAGACATTAAAAAAAAAAAGTAAAGTACCCCCGTCACACCAAGTGGCGTATAGGGAATATGGTGTTAGTGACCATAAATTTTACAGACCCTCGGCACATGATTTTTGAGGTAATGTGGTTGGTATTACGCCCGTACCGCTTTACTTTCCCAGAAAAAAATCCGGTACCCATTAAAGGCTGGGTGAACCGGAAACTGTCAATTGGGATCGAACCCTACCTCTTGTCCTTTGTAGTCCAGTTCACTAACCACTAAGCTATCGTGGCTCAAAAGACATTAAACAGATCCTTTATTACAGCTGAAAATTTATGACACGTCATTAAAATATCTTCACCATTCACCTGATATCTATACCTGTCTTTATCCTTCCTTAAAAATATGTTGAGTGAGTATGAATGCGATGCGGCACCAGTTTAAGAGGAGCTGTGATAGTTTCACCTTTCATTAAAAGCATTTTTGGGTACCAGGTTACTTTCCCACTTCAATACCCATCTGACCGGACTGGCTGTTTCCAAGGACACCACGGGGGTTTAGTATGATCTCAAAGAGTTCTGTTGTTTGCTGATCCTGGTGCATGCAGTCAGTTGTGAGTTGCTTCTGGCTGTCACCTGTCATTGCAATATCAGAATGGACGTCACCAAAAATACTAACTGAACTTTGAGATTGTTGGCAAATTTATTACATCTTTGCTTCAGAATTGTTTTCCAATCTACCTAATTGATTAAGATTACCTTTATCTGAAACAGGAATTGCTTGCTGTCATGTGATACTGTTTGTGTTTTGTTAAAGTGTTGAAGAAAATAATTATTGATATAAAACACTAGTAGAAATCACAATGACAACAGAGTAAACTTATCTATTCGATTCTGCAGTCCATTCACCAGATATAATTTAAAGCTGCATATTGAAGCATTTCTTTATAGTTAAAGAGCTATCTTTCATTCGCCTGAAGTATTGCCTGTTTCTGCAATGTCATTTTCTGTATAAATTTTATTGTTTTTTTTTGTAATTCTTGCAGTGACCCATATAGTTTTGTCTGGAGTGTTGTATCTATGAGCCAATAGGTTTTCCTCAGTCCACTATATTCAGTACAGTCTTAAAGTATGGGTCGCCTGTCCACATAAACATGTGGCTGAGGTGCCAATCTTGAATTTTGTATTCATGTGACTGTAGAGTCAGTTGTACCCTGTTCTGAGGCGTAATGATAATGATAACTTGTTCCCATCTATTCATATTATGAAAGGCATCTAGATTTGGGGCTTATGGTCTTCTGATTGATTTGATTTCTGGTTTTTTTTTTTTCCCTGATGGTATGTAACTGGTATATCTGGTTGTTGTGCCTTCCTTTACCAGCTGGTCTCCTTTTTTTCCAGATAAAGAGCTAGAAATCATTCTGATTTTACATACAATATTCACATTACAATCATGCTATAGTTAGTTGTGGATACATGAGACTATAAGAAAAACTTGAATAAATATAAACAGAATTTAAACATCTTGTTTCCATGATACATAACAGTGAAGAGAAAAACCTCAAATCCCAACAAATATTTGTTTGCTATTTTAAGGAGTTACATTTTGAGAGTGAGTTGTCCTGGCCTGAAGTTGACAAGTTGTTGAAAGCACAAGGTATCAGTCTGGAACTGCTAGCCAACCTGTGCTGCACAGATGGTAAGATGATACTAGATATACAACTCTATCTATACCTAGTGCTAGTCAGTGGTTACATACAATCTATATATCTAATGTCCTTTTGTGCAGAAGACACAGCACACAGGGCAGAAATTCTGGTCTCTTGTCACATGATCTTTGCTATAAAATGTCAGACTTTTCACAGGAAGTGCACATGCATTGTTTATCACCACAGTCCCTGTTCTGGGTGAGCTGCTCAAATTAAGCAATGGAATCTGATTCCTGCTGTTGTTGCTTCTCACCTCAGTTTTCTTTTTAGTGTTTCTCTAGGTTGGTCTCTTTTTCTTTTGCCCTCTGGTTCCCAGTTGAGGGTGTGCTTTTAGATTCTCTTGTTACCTCTTCTCATCACTTTGTCAACTTATGGCCACCTTCTTCTCTTGATTATAGTTGATATTTTTTTTTTATGCTTTGTCATTTCTCTTATTTCTGCACATCTTGGAATCATTCAAATAGATATGTAGTATTTTCCTGAGGTATTTGTTTTCAAATGCATCCAATTTATTTTCTATCATTTTAGTTGTTTTCCAGCTCTTGCATTTATAAATTAGAGTGGATAATACATTTATTTTGAAGATCCTGATCTTTATTTTTATGCTTGAGCAATTAGTTATATACAATATCTATTCATTAAATCATAATTTGGAAATGTTGGCAGATGGACTAACTATCAGTTTCTGTTATGATAAGATTAAGTCAACCTGAAAGTTAAAGTTATTTTATATTATCTGTCTACTGATTCTGGTCATTTTCAGGTCTCTTTAAGTTAGTAAATTCAAAGGTTGGTGTTGATGTTGAATTTCCTTTCCAGTTCTCTTCTGCTTGGTACAAACCTAACTCCTGATGTTCTTGCATGTTTTGAGAATATGAAGCTGTTCCTTGAGCTTTTCTTTCTATGACCACGTTTTTGTCGTTCTATTTGTTCTCCATTTGAGGCAAAAGACCATCACTGCAGGAGATTTACTTGATAAAATTGAACCTGATTATTTCAATGCTCTTGCTGTGGTTTTTTCAATTTCTGTTTGCTATATGGCTTTTGGTGTCTTTACAGACAGTTGGTAGCAATCAGTCATGATAAGTTAGTGGTTTGGTAAAATATAAGTGTCTTATGCTGGATGCTGTTTTGCTGAGCAGATTCTCTCGGAGCTGAATGTGCCAATATTGGATTGACCGATTTGACTGCAGAATGAACAAAATGTATTTGTGGTGCCTGGCCTAATCTCCTCTCTTCTACGCATTTTGTCTTCTGAATTTGATATCAATCCTGACTCAAAAGCTGCTGTTGTTTTTAATTTTTGTTCTTTTGTCTTCTGAATTTGATATCAATCCTGCCTCAAAAGCTGCTGTTGTTTTTAATTTTTGTTCTTTTGTCTTCTGAATTTGATATCAATCCTGCCTCAAAAGCTGCTGTTGTTTTTAATTTTTGTTCTTTTGTCTTCTGAATTTGATATCAATATTGCATTGAAAGCTGCTGTCACTGCTGTACACAGATAGGTGCAGCATAGATAGTTGTAGCACTGATAGGTGCAGCATAGATAGTTGTTGCACTGATAGGTGCAGCATAGATAGTTGTAGCACTGATAGGTGCAGCATAGATAGTTGTTGCACTGATAGGTGCAGCACAGATAGGTGATTAGTGTGCTCACTATTGATCACATAGGTCTGGGTTTACTTCCCAGGTGTGTTTACATTTTTTAAACCAAAATCAAGTCAGGGTTTGCCCAGCATATGAAAAACAAAACCATTTACATTTTAATAGATGACCTGGCCTCACTATCATAAAATGAGCCGTTTGTAAAAATATGGGCTCTAACACCATATTCTCCATATGTCTTAAGACTTGGAGAGAACCATTTTTGTGGAATTCATAAAGACATTACACAACTTCATGCAAATTTTGCATTTCACTGAAAATCTTTTACTTGCTTCGTTATATCATTTCTCGAGTCAACCTGGGGATCAACTAAGCAGCTGAGAGTAAAATTTGAATATCCAATGCAGTTATTCTAGTGTGCAATAGAATTTTTACATCACCCAAATATAGAAAAAAATATTAACCACTTTCTTAACTGCTCAATTTTATTCACTGGCAGCCGACTCTGTTGTTTGTATTAACCATCTTAATGTACAATGAAGGACAGTTAATATTTTATTTTGTATTGTGCTGTGTCCTTATTTGCAAAAAACCTTTTGTATCAGATGACTGGGAAGATGTAGAAGGCCAGGGGAATAGTGATTCTTCGTCGGATGATCAAGCTATGGAAGT
Organism: Megaustenia siamemsis; assembly: GCA_032433765.1. NCBI lineage: Eukaryota > Metazoa > Mollusca > Gastropoda > Stylommatophora > Ariophantidae > Megaustenia > Megaustenia siamemsis. Next base: position 72,352,640 of record JAVIAB010000106.1, on the reverse strand, counting down.
TACTGGAGCATCAGCTGACAATGTTAATGACATTTCGGTATGGACATGAATCAAGTTTTTCTCTCATTTTGAATGAAGTGTTACACACATAATTGCCACATGTTTGTAATAAATAATTGCATTTAAGGTTTGTTGACTGCATTTTAGGTTTGTTGTCTACATTTAAGGTTTGTTGTCTGCATTTTAGCTTTGTCTGATTGTATTTTAGGTTTGTTGTCTGCATTTTAGCTTTGCTGTTTGCATTTTAGCTTTGTTGTCTTCTTGCTTGCGTTCACAAGATGACTAAAGGAATACACCTCTTCATCATCCACCCTTAAAAGGATGTCAAGTGGCATGTATATGTTGTGTTGTTTGCAGTAAAACTGACATTTGCCTCTTTCAGCCCAACACATCCAAGTTCAGCATGTTATTTTAGAGTACAGGGTTATCTTTCCCCCTTCTCATACTCACGTGGCCAGACTATACAGGTCAAGTCTGTTTCTAGGGGCACTGCAAAGAAGTGAAGTATGGTCTGAATGACTCTGGTTCACCAAGCTTGTCACTAACCATCAACTGTGGGTTACTGATAACTTCCAGCACTGGTGCTGTGAGGCACCTTGTCTCTGGTTTGTTGTTTGATTGCATTTTAGGTTTGTTGTTTGAAGTGTCAGTATTAATACAGTTGATCCCATATACTATTTCTTTACTGTGGCTGCTTCATGTTAAGATCAACTACATCATTTTGAAAATGTTTTCATATTTATCTTCTTTGACTCCAGGTAGTCCAACAAACTAATCATATTTTTTACTACAACTATAAATTATTGTAACCATCATTTAGTGTCTTCTTGTATTTCTAGACATCACTGTTATCTTCTTCTTGGAGTGAAATTATGGGAAAGCCCATATGTTTTGTTGTAATGGCAGTTGTGAAGAAAACTTTAAATTATAAGGAAATACCGGTGTATTATGTGATCTAGAAAGCAAAGTTAAACTACAGGGGTGCACACAAAATGACCATATTATGCCTGTATGAAAGAACAATGGGGTTTAGGTATAAAAAAAAGTAAGTAAAGTGCTCATCATGCCACATGGCATATATATAGGGAATATGGTGTTAGTGACCATAATTTTTTAATAGATTTTCGGCACATGATTTTTGGGGTAATGTTGTAGGGCTAGCAATATGTGCCATTTTGGCACGCAAGGTTTCTGTTTTTGAGATTGTGGTTCTGCCTTATGTGCTGTCTTCAGCTCGAAAGGACAATAGATAGATAGAGATAGTGGTTGGTATTACGCCCATGCCGCTTTACTTTCCCCAGAAGAAAATCCAGTACCCATTTAAGGCTGGGTGAACCTGGAAGCCATCGATCAGGATCGAATCTGACCTCTTGTCCTTAGTAATCCAGTTCACTAACCACTGAGCTATCGCTGCTTCCAGTTTAAAGGTTTGCTGAAATGAAAAGAGCTGCAAGGACAGGTGGTGAAAGAAATATGGTAAAAATATATACATATGAAACTGAAATGACTAACCTGATATTGCTGCATCACAAGATCTGTGTGTGTATATGTATTTAGGACATCCACACACACAAAATCAAATGCATGGTATTTGAAAAAAAAAATAGAAATGATGAATGACTGGGATGCACATAAATGCTTTGAAGTCAATCAATAAATGGAACTTGGATGACATTGATACAATTGAAAAGGTTAGTCCAAAATAAATGAAAAGAGATTTGTTCAAGACCTGTACTCTATGTGTGACTGAAAAGGGTTGATGGTAATATGGTGTGCTGTAAAATATGTTTACATCAAATAATTTTAATGTAAAACACCATTTTATCAATTCTTAATCTTGAATTACATTTCATTTAATTATTTACTTTTTAGGATTCCTTATGCTTATCCAGTGAGATTAGCACAGCATTTGTGGAGAAAGATGTTTTATCCAAGGTAAGACATTCTGTCATGGTGTATTAGATGAGTAGCGATAGTGTGTTATTTAGTTGTGAGTTGCAAAAATGTGTGTCAAGTTGCTGCACACAATTTTGTATGTGTCGTGTCGTCGCCGCTGCGCCCCCCAAAAAAAATATATTATCATCTGGAGCCTAGGTTGCTGAGTGGTGTGTGTTCACTTCCTGATCAGAAGGGTCCTGGTTCAGTTTCCAGAAGTGGCAGATTTTTTTCGGTTTGACGAGGCTTTACGGTTCACCGTAAAAATAATGGTTCTATAAAAATAAGGGGCAACAATTTTTCTGGGAAGTAAAGGCTGTCAAGTGGGGTATCCACCACATCACCTAAAAACGTTCTGTGGTCACATTCGCAAACATTATATTCTCCATATGCCTAGCAAGGCAAGGGAGAGAACCTTTACTTTTACCTAATTTTTGAACTAGGCACAAATTATGCTTGGTACAACCAGAACTTCCAGCCTTAAATGGGTACCGGATTTTTTTCTGAGAAAGTAAAGCAGCACGGGCGTAATATCGACCACATTACCCCAAAAATCATGTGCTGAATGTCTGTAAAATATAGGGTCACTAACACCATATTTCCCTATACGCCACTTGGTGTGACAGGGGTACTTTACTTTACTTTTTTACAACCAGAACTTATTAATTGGAAACTGAACAATGGGTTCTTGAATTGTGAAGTCAGTTACTCACTGGTCACTTGTTCACTGCTTCTTCCCTATTGATTAACTCTCAGGGTTATTGAGGCAACATTAACTGCTGTAACAGGCTTATCTATTCATCTCACTTCCACCCTCTCTCAATCTCTTTGTCTCTCTCTATGTTTACTGCTGCACTTTGTAAGTTGATATTGTCTGTGTATTCTTTATTGCTCCAATGTTGTTTTCCATGATTTCTTTGCCCATTCAATCCAACAATTATTGTAGCTGGATGGAAACAAATGGGGTGCACTTAGGAATAGAAGGAATGAAACATATTGGCATTCCTTGCTTGAATTTAATTTAATATACAAAGTAATACCTACTTGAGAAAGCTTTATCATTGATAATTTTAGCCATGTCTTGCTTATAATAGAATGTTTATTTAAGACTTACTTGGGAGTTGTTTCACATGTCCAATCAGTTTTATCATTCACCATTTTATTGCAGATTATGAAGAAAGCATATCCTCTTGATGCTGCTCAGACATCTAAGCTGGAGGCGTCTCAGCCCGGAAGGACTACCTTGATAAAGTAAGATCATGTCCAGCACTGTTTAACAGCTTCTTTATGTTTTTTTTTTTTTATCATCAGGTTGCATATTCTTTACAGTATGCTGCATTCACCACAGCCTGTCTGCTGCATTCACCACAGCCTGTCTGCTGCATTCACCACAGCCTGTCTGCTGCATTCACCACAGCCTGTCTGCTGCATTCACCACAGCCTGTCTGCTGCATTCACCACAGCCTGTCTGCTGCATTCACCACAGCCTGTCTGCTGCATTCACCACAGCCTGTCTGCTGCATTCACCACAGCCTGTCTCTGCATTCACCACAGCCTGTCTGCTGCATTCACCACAGCCTGTCTGCTGCATTCACCACAGCCTGTCTGCTGCATTCACCACAGCCTGTCTCTGCATTCACCACAGCCTGTCTGAAAGAATAACTATCTATAGCCAGATCTCCCACTTCTTCTATTGTCAAGTTCAAAGTCTCTTTGATGTTTCTACAGACTCCAGTGATTTTCTTGTCTGTTGTCCTATTGTCCATGATTCACATCCATATGTTAAGACTGGCTGTACATAACATTTAAGAACTCTTTATAAAACACTAGATAGTCATCTATAAACACTTTCTTTTGCACCTTCAAGTCATCACTTGTATTACTGTCATGTGTTTTTTTTTTTGGGGGGGGGGGGGTGATAAGGGGGGTTTACCTACAATTTGCCTAGGCATGATCCGTTCAACCTTAGACCAAAAATAAAAGTGAAAATATTAATTTTGAAATCCAGAGTAAGATTTTCATAGCTCTGATATGACTATTGGCATTATTATTGTGAATGTTTGAAAGTAAACAAAGAAGGTGAAAAAAATTGACTGTGAACTTTTGTCCTTCACTTATTGGTATGTGATGTTATTTGCAGGTGTTTATCAAATGGACACATTATGTGCCCATTATCATAAAAGAACTGTATACAAATCACTTTTTTTTTTTTTAATCTGGTAATTAGATTACGGGATCTTCAGTCAAGAGCTCTTCTGTGTTTAAGCAACTTAGTTGGTGTTGTTGATGACAGTTACCTTACACAGTTTGTTCCCCTAAATTCTATCTGGTCGGAATTGTACAAGTTAGCAACTATTTCTCAAGGTGAGTTATACTGTTCTTGATGTTGTTTCCATGTTACTTATAGCTCAGCGTTTATTTCATTTCAGTTTATGAAAATGTTTATGCATATTCTATAATAAAGAGGAATGGAGCAGATGGCTAGGTCGTTTTTCTGTTCTGTTACCTAATTAATTATGCAAAAACTTGAAATCATCTTAAATTTGCTTAGAATAAAACTTCCTGTTGTGTTTGCTTTTTTAAAATTTACCTGTAAAAAAAAGTCTTATTGTTTTACACGTTGCAGATACTCCAAATGAAGACTTGAAATGGGCATTAACAAGTGCCATGAGAGCTGTGATACATCGGCTTGCAGAAATGAGGGCTTCAAGCGTGAGTGGGTTATAAATAATTAGAATTGTAAATTACCCATCATGCCTTTTCACTTATGGGAATTAGTGTGTTAAAGCCTATATGTTTGTTGACCATTGTCATACTTTTTTGGATAATGTGATGAAAAGATATCTTTATTTAAGGGTTAACTCTGTCACAGAGGGTTGTGTGAGATAGTTAAAACAGATAAGAATATCATTTTTCTTCCTACCTGTTCTGGTTACCAACATTCAATAAAAATTGGCTTGCAGGCTCTAGCCTTCAACTAATGTGATCTCTCACAAACAACTTACATGTTGATAGTTTTCCCTCTGTTGTACAAAATCACTAACAGTATTGTTCTGCAGCTTTTGTTCCTACAACTGTGTTTACTGTTTTTAAAAAGTCACAGTTCACTCTATAACATATTGTACCATAGATGTACTTCTTCTGTGTTCACATTCTTTTGATCATGTCAACTTGACTCTTTGTTCAGTTTTTTTGATGGAAGGGTAGGAACAACATCATGTCACAAGATGAGCTAGTGCATTGTCAGTACTTCTATCTGTGTATGTGTTTTATACGTACTAAATATATAAACCTCAAAGAGCTGTGTCATGTCACTTAAACAAGAGCCATTATAGAAGCTTATAATGTTAAGTGTTATAATAGTTTTGACTGTTTTTAATGGAAAGATGGGTTACTGAATAAAGAAAATCATTTTTGGGAATAGATTCTGTGTTTTGGAGCAAGTTGTTGTCATCATTAAGGTAAAGAGTTAACCAACAATAAAACATTGTCAGGTTAAACCACACAAATGTGGTTGTGCAGAATTGTATTAGTTCTGTCTATTGTTCTTCCTAGCCAAAGATGGCACATTTTTACAAATTGACATTTTTAAAATTAAAACTACAGGCAACTTGGAAATATGAAGAAAAAAGCTGTACTGTCCTGTTCAAAGCTGTATGTGTGGCTAGCGTAGTTACTTATTGACTACTATTGTTGTCCTTTAGACGTGAATAATGTTTGTTTATGTCTTATATAATTGTATTTATCTTCTAAATCATTCAAGTACTTTCTTTTTTGAGACAGTTGAGTGATGTCAGCAGCTCTGATCTGGACTTTTTGGTGAATCTTGCAAAAGATAGCAAAAACAGAGAGACTCAAATAAATGTTGTGAGGATAATATCCACTGTTGGATGCATTTTATCCATTAACCAGGATCCTCATCCTCTCTTGCAGGTAGATATTTATTCCATGAAATATTTTTTAGACACCTTGTGGAGTAAAGTTATTTATTTTGATGATGTGAAAGAGTATTCTGTAGTACCAGGATGGCACTTGTGTGTTCTACAGCTGGACTGGCACCATTCTATGAGTTTCTTACTCTGGTCTTCGTCAAATATGTTTTTATTCTCTGTTTTTTTCTTCAATTTGTCAATCATGATGCACGTCAGTCTATTTGCAAATAGAATCTAACACGATTATCTTCTTTTCTTTGTTGATATAGAAAATTGGCTTGATTTTGGTGGATGTTGCCTGTCTCACTGACGACCTGGTTGTAGCTGCAGAAACTTTGGATTCATTGTTTGATGTGTTCAAAGAGGATCACACAGATCCGGTTGTGAAAGAGATTAAGCTTGTGGACAAACTCACAGCACTACAGCCATCTTTTAAACATAAGGTAGACACCTAGTTTATGTTCACTGGCAAGCAATGACAAATTTTAACTTGCTTTTAAACACATTGCTCTTAATCAAATACCATGTCTTCCCCATCATCTTCATCTCTGCATCCACCCATCTTCAGTAAGAATATTTTGGTCTTCTCTTTGTCTTTTCCCCCAGGGATTAAAAAAAAAGGGCCTGTTGTATAATACTCTCAGTTGGCTTTCGCAGTGTGCATCCTGCTTGCAATGAATGATGATATCATATGACGGGGAACAGATGGCTGTGTTCACTTTCTGTGCAGTTTCACCTTATGTCTTTTGGCATGTACTGAGACTGCTACGATGGGGACTGCAGCTGCCTTTCTTTGTTTGGGAGATGAGGTATCAATTAGGATGATTCTACTGGCAAGGGCAGTTGAGCAATTATGGATTTTAATTCATTTGCAGTGATACTGGGGCCTTCAATAACCATATTACAGTATGTCTTATCCAGCGCCATCGTCTATGCTGTATCTCTTTGTCCACTGGTATTTGACTGGTACTTCTCCATAATTCTACATTAATCATTTCCTGCCTTTTCCATCCTTTTATTCTGTGCAAGCATCCTTTAAGGAAGGTTTCGCCTGGTTTGCTCACATTTAAGTCAATGACTCATTCCTTCCTTAGTTTTATCTTCCGTTATGTCAGTTTCTTTGACAAATCTTGTTATAAAGTCAGGATGTAAATTATGTCAGTTTATGTGAAATACATACTGTTTTGTGTTCATCTTCAAATCTACTGTCTATGACAACATTTGGGACTCGTATTGTTTAACAACATGTTTTATTAAAACAAGCAAGAAACAGGAATATAAAGAAAGAAGATGCTGCATGCATATGTGGTAGAAGTGATGTAGAATATTTTGATAAATAGACAGAATGAGATATTCTGTTATGTATTATTTGCCTATTCCCTATTCTTTTATGTACCTTATTTTGAATGCTGTCACTACAGTTTAAATGTTTTGATTATTCCTACTTTTTGCAGATAACAAGTCAACGCAAAAATCTGGGGGAAAATTATGGGGTGGTGATGATGGCAAAGTCCAACCTGGCAGGATATATTAAATACAAACAGTCCCAGAAATGAATTTAAATTGATTAGTTTTTTTGTTAAAAGTCTGCTGTGTATAACTGATATATGCATTCTATACCTTTTGTGCCAGCTGTAGTGAATAAAGGTATCATACAATTATTTGTGACATTTTTTCTAGTAACTCATTACTGTTGACATGGCTCTTCATTCATTGTTGTTAAAGTTACTTTTACAACACCTGTGACAAATCTGTAAGTGCTAATTTACTTTCAGCAGATGGTGAAAGTCCAGTTTAATGGTACTGTACCAGTACAGAGCATTTTTAACAAATCATTCTGCCTGTTTTATAGATCATGTTATGAGAAAAGGAAAACTGTAAAATACTGTGTAACAACTGGCATGTCAGAAAGAAACAGGAAGACCTGAACAGATGTTTGAGAACTTATAATTTAATATGGAGAGAAGTAAACAGTAGAAAAAATAATGAATACTGGGTGTGGGAATTTGTAGTGATGCATAATACACCCGGGGGACTGGTTGGTCTCGAGGCGAATGGGTTCAGATCCCGGCTACACCTGTTGGGATTTTTATTTATGATTTCTCTCTGCTGCAACCACTCCTGGTCTCCGCAGCGAGGCCCAGCTTGAAACGTCAATTACTCATCAACAAAAAATATATGAGTATCTCCGAAGACGGAGTTATCTACCTGTGCGTCAAAGGACCCTTGTGCACATTGCTGCCAGGGTAAAATGGATTAACACGCAAAATTCAGTTCCTAGTCTCTAGGGACTCCGCCAGAGGTAAAAGCCGGCGAACGAAAAAAAAAAATACATACAATTTTTAAAAAAAACTTTCTTTGCACTATTTTTCTATTTTTAAATCTGCCAGGAGGATAATAATAATGCTTGTCAACATGAGATATTCAAATCTGAGTTTCTATTTCACTCCCGAAAGAGTAAAATTGTAGCCCTACCATGATTTGAACATGTGTTGTCCTGGTTAGAAGCATGACAAGTTATTCACCCATTCCCACACAGAAACCAATGTGAAGATATGAAAGCTGCTTAGTTCCAGTATTTCTAGGTAAATGCTGGAGAACAACTGAAAGGGGGACATCAAGATTGTCATCATACAACCTGCCTGAAGCATTATCATTGCTTGAGATACAAACTTATACAGGTGTGTTTCCTCTGTGACTCAATGAAAAATTGCAACTGGCAGTGGTTAGTCTCTGAGGAGGTCTAGTCTAACAAACGTCAGCTTCCTTTTCATACCAGAGAACACAGCTGTAAAAGGTAATGAGCATGTTGATAAGCTTGTCAATTTGGCTGATTTTGAGTGCAAAATGTCAATGTACTGCACTGATATATAAATTTCCTCAGAGATGCTGGGCGAAAAAAAGACTGAAAAAATTACCGATTCCAGAACCATGAACCAAGAATATCATGTCACGGTTGAAGATACCTGACAGGAGCACTAAGCAGGAATCCAAAGAATAATTGTCAACCAACTGATAATGTGTTTTTGTCTTCCAGTGCCGAGAAGGTTGTCAGTCATGTCTAAATGAGTAGTGATATAGGGAGAGTTGTCTCACATGGATGGGATACAACAAAAATGAAAATTATCTTTATAGGAAAAGCAGGGAAGAGAATAGATAAAAATAATTGAGAGTGGTCTTACTTCAGGGAGACAAAGCGATTGAGTGAGTATGTATTCAGGTCCCTGGTAAATTGGCAATCTTGAAGGCCAATAGGACTACTTACTGAGACAAAGACAGGTAGTTCTGGGCTTTAGGCAGCAAGAAACTAAAGCAATAGTAAAAAAAAAAGTAAAGTACCCCCCGTCACGCCAAGTGGCGTATAGGGAAATATGGTGTTAGTGACCCTATATTTTACAGACCTTCAGCACACATGACTTTTGGGGTAATGTGGTCGGTATTACGCCCGTGCTGCTTTTACTTTCCCAGAAAAAATCTGGTACCCATTTAAGGCTGGGTGAACCCGGAGCCGTCGGTTGGGATCGAACCCTACCCCTTGTCCGTAGTAGTCCAGTTCACTAACCACTGAGCTATCGCGGCTCCCACTAATTTTTAGGGAATTAGTAAAACCCAGGTGTCCTCGCCAGGGTACGAACCCCGGCTGTTGCCGTGGTAAGCCAACCGCCTATCGATTGCGCTAACCGGACACCCTAAAGCAATAGGAGCTGTCAAATTGAGCGGCTATGGTAGAACAACAGTCACGATGTTTCCAGCTGGCCCAAGATACAATCAAGTTGGCAAGATGTTATAGGAAGAGCAGTTGTGGCTGTAATTTATTTTAGAATATGCAGGAAGGTAATTTTAGAATGCGTCACAGGAAGTATAATGTTCACTTCATAGAGAAATAGTTGTGATATTAATTAGTGTTGGAATTGTGGATGAAGTTGTAATGTGATATATGTAACTGTTATAAGTAAATTAGTAATCATGTGATTAAATACATTGCATTGATCATCTTCTTATGTGGTGATTTTGTAAATAGCTAGAAATTGTAGAGAGGGAAAAAGTGTCCAAGATGCTGTTCTGGTAGTTGGGGTATTATATTGTCGTCACTAACCGGCAGCCACTAGAAGCATGTGCCAGACAGATGAAGATTGAACTATAACCTGGAGATAGAGTAGAAACGAGGTACAAGAGATATGTACACATATTTACTCAGAAGTATAAGAACATATAGTGAAACATTCTTAATGGATCATTAAATAAATTATTATATCATCATTGAGTGCTGTCTCCACTTCGAATTTTGGCTACCAAGGAGTGTCATTCCGCTCTGTCTCTGCTTCGATAGTGCAGGTTGTCGTAGGCCGACTTGTCAATTTTTTTGAAGCTACACATCATGTTTGTCTTGGTCTGCCTCTTTTACTTTGTATTTTTTCTTCCAGGATTACTTTTAGTAGGCCACTGTGTTTTTTCACATGCTCCAAAAATCCCGTCTTGTTTCAATTGTGTTTTGTAGTTCTCTTTTCATTTTTAGTTGTTTTAAAACTTTATCATTTGTTCTCTTTTCTTTTCTTCCTATTCTATAAATCCACATTTCAAAGGCTTCAATTTTCTGTTCTGTTTTCTTGTCTAATGTAAATGTTTCTGCACCATACAGGAATGTTGAGAAAATATAACATGTTCTATTCTTAGTTTTAGCCCTGGTGTTATTTATTTTGATGTTAATATATTTTTCATGGCATTACAATTAATTTTTGCCATTCCTATTCTTTTGTTTATTTCAGTTTTACTTTTTTTACAGCACTGGTTATAGTAGGTCCCGAGTAGTTATAGCTCTGAAATGTCTCCAGATCTATTCCTTTGACTTTAATACCCACTTGTAGGTTTTGAGTATTATCTTTGTTTATGATCATAGTTTTAGTCCTTTTTATATTTAATCCATATGCTTTTGCTTGTCATGTTTATTTTATTATGTAATTGTGGTAGATCTTTTGGATTTTCTGGTATAGCATATCTTAGGTTATTGATTATCTTTCCATTAATATTTAGGTTTGGCATCTCAGTGGTGTTTTTAAAGATTTGCGTGTATATACATTGAATAAGCTTAGTGATAGGCTGCATCCCCTTTCTTACTCTACAGTGCATCATATCAATTCTGTTGTTGACTGTTTTCCATACCATGACACCAAGTTATCTAGGATCTTCTTTCTTTGTTGACCTCGAACTCTCTTTCCCTGTATTTTGTCAGTTGTAACCAAGTATTCTACGAGGGGAGGTCAAAAAGTAATGCACACCAATTTTTTTCTCGGAAACTATTCGGGCAAAATGTGTGAAATTTTCACAGATTGTAGCTGAACATCCCCTTTACACTACCTATTTTTCAACATAATCTCCGTCCAAGCGTATTGCCTTACGCCAACGCGAAACTAGGTCATGAATGTCTCGTTTGTACCAAGTTTTGTCCTGCTCGCGTAGCCATTTTTTAACTGCACGGATCACATCCTCACCATTGTCAAAGTGTGTCCCACGCAGGAATTTTTTGAGTGGTCCAAACATATGGAAATCTGAGGGAGCCAGATCAGGGCTGTAAGGAGGATGGGGCAGTACAGTCCAACCAAATTTGTTGATTGCTTCCCGTGTTACCAGACTTGTGTGAGGGCGTGCATTGTCATGTTGAAGCAACAAATCTGCAGATGGCTTATTAGGCCGAACTCTGTGGAACCGATTTTTGAGTTTTGTCAGTGTATTGATGTAAGCTGTCGAGTTGATTGTCTCACCTCTTGTCATTACATCAACAAGAATCACACCATCAATGTCCCAGAAGACAGTGATCATCACCTTTCCGGCTGATGGAGATGTTTTGAATTTTTTTCTTTTTGGTGACTGCGGATGATGCCATTCCATTGACTGCATTTTTGTTTCAGGCTCATAATAATGTGCCCACGTTTCGTCACCGGTAACAATTTTTTACAAAAACATTTCTCCTTCAGCACCGAAACGCTCCAACAATTCAGAACAGAATGTTTTCCTTTGAACTCTGTGATCATTTGTTAGGCACCGAGGAACCCATCGAGCGCAAATCTTTGAATATCCGAGAGTTTTAAAAATTGCGATTGCATTTCCCTTGCTGACTGTAAGCTGCAATGCCAATTGCTGACTGGTGATACGCCTATCCTTACGAATAATGGCATCAGCCCGGTTTAACATGTCTGTGCTGGTAGCCGAGGCAACACGTCCAGAACGCGGTAAATCATGCAGCTCCACTCGTACACTTTCTGCAGCTTTAATTCTCTGAACCCAGCGACTAACTGTGCTCCTATCGACTGCAGAACATTTGTACACTGCACACAGTCGTTTATGAATGTTTGCCACAGTTTCTTTTTCCGCAACCAGAAATTCTATGACAATTCGCTGTTTGTAACGGACATTGTTGACAAGCTCCATTTTAACGGTTCATAGATTGCGTAATATTTATCAGAATGCTGTGCAATTTGGTGCACATAATTGGAACATGTCATATTCCAAGTGTGCAAAATTTCATATTCCTATCTTTATTATTAGCCTAGAAAAAAATTGGTGTGCATTACTTTTTGGCCTCCCCTCTAACTTTCCTCTTCTCATGATATGCCCGAAAAGTGTTAATTGTTTCTTTCTGATGTTTTTTAGTAGTTCCCTTTTTGTGTTGGCCTCTTTGAGAATTTCCTCATTGGTCTTTTTAGTTATCCAAGGAACTTTCAGCATTCTTCTTTTAAATCCCATCTCTGTGGCCTCTAATTGTTATTTTCATTTGTTTGTCCACTGTCCATGATTCGCTTCCATAGATCATAATTTGCTTTATATAGCACCACTGAACTATCTTTCTCACTTCTGTTGACATAGACTTGTTGCATAAGATGTTTTTTCTTTTTCTGAAATGCTATTTTGGACTGCGCTATTCTTTTTATTTCTGTGGTGCATCTTCCATCTGATGTTATTACTGTGCCCATTTATTTCACGCGTTGCATCACATGGAAAAAAAACATGTATGCCCACCTTCTTTTCTTCATTATAGATAATATTGTTGGATGCTTTGTCATTTGTTTTTATTTCTACACTAGTCTTGAATTTAGTTTGTATGGTAAACAAAGTGTTTTCCTAGGTCATTTATTTTATTTCTACACTAGTCTTGAATTTAGTTTGTATGGTAAACAAAGTGTTTTCCTAGGGCATGTATTTTATTATTATTACAAAATTAATATCTGTATGTAATGTGTTCTAAAAAATAGCAAACAATTTTGAGACACACAAAAATTGACGATATCAGGCATTTTGTATTAAACATAAAGCAATTATGAAAAACGACGGAGGAATGGTTATGGTTATTCAAAGGCTCCGGTATCACTGCAATCGAATGAAAATCCATAACTGCTCAACGTTCACTTGCCCGTGCCAGTGGAAACATCCGAATTAACATCTCATCAAATATCCAATCAAAGAAAGGCAGCTGCAGTCCCCATCGTAGGAAACACAGCACACTTTAAAAGACATAAGGCGTATTATAGCCCCGAAAGTGAACACACATGAAATATATGAATTGGCCTTCGTCATACGATATCATTATTCAACGTAAGAGGTCTAAATATAGAAACACCATTCGGATGAAACACACAGCTCACAGAGTGCTACTAATCAGTAGCTCTGACAGCAAGCCAAACTTGGAATATGAGGAAGCTGCAACAAGGAACACTTTTCAGACAGTGCCTCAACGGATCCATGTCACCTATCCGCCATAATGACCATGGCGGAGTAAATAAATAAGGAATGAATGATTAAAGACACAAATTTTTATGTTTTTCTAGCATACTAAAGATGGAATTATTTAAAATAATAATAAAAGAGGGAGTGAAATATCGTTCAAAGCTAATAGAACTTATATAACGTGCACATTACATTTGAGGGTTAGTTATGCAGGCGAAAATATGCACGGGAGATAATTTTAAACTTCATGAATAAGGGAAGTAACTTTGCTTATATTTGTAATTTTGAAAACCTTTCAACTCCTGTAATATAAATTAAAGACAACCTCCAAATTTAAAAACTTAAATTTTTTGCATGTATATTTTTTTTAAAAATATCTTCAAAAAAGTTATTTTTTGTGAAATCATTTCATTTCTGCTAATATATTACAGATATTTATAATTAGCTAATTTAAGATTAATTAAAGCTTTTCTGTTTATAAAATTGGGGAAAAATACATCTATTTATACCAAAATTGTGAATCCAGATCAATTTCCAATAAAATTAAAAAACATTTTTTGCGACACCATAAGTGTCTCTGTTCTTACTTGTTTCTTATAGACATGACACAATGCCTCCCAAGGTCTCGAGTAAGGGTGCCAAGAAGGCTAATTGATGGATTAAAGATAACAAGACATGTCAAGAAGACACCAAAGGAAATAAAGAAAACAAGTCAACTTTTCAAGCTGTCCAGAACAATTTCAAAAGAAAAAGAATGAGAACAGAACAGGTCCAGATGTCGCCAACTGAGTGGGAAATTCCAACCTACGAAGTCAAATTAGAGAACAAACATGAGAAAGACACATTGATGGCCACTATCGACGGCCCAGATGTCTCAAGAATTACCGTTTCTATGATGACAAGTATACTCATAGGCCCCGCTGGGGTTATGCTCAACGGTATAAACACCTTGTACCAGGGTTGCCAGATATATTTTTGGATTTTAGGCCAAAAAGTGTTGAAAAAAAGCCAAATTAGGCCAAATAGTCAATTAAAAAGCCAAAAAAAAAGGCCAAACATTTCTGCTATACTCACATCACATGAAACTCTCCAGATCAAGATTATTAACGTCATCCGCATCAGAGCTACCTGATTCTACAGCATACAAATTCTCTGATGTAAATTCTTTGAGCATTTTTGCTGATGGGATGAAGTCTTTACAACATTTGTTTGAAAGCAACAGTTCTGCTCTAATCCTGACAATAGAGTCAAGCAAATGCAGTTGCATCTTATTCCTTGCTTTTGTCTTCACTGACGTTACAATGGAGAAAATTCTTTCAACTATGGCATTGCTGCATGGGGTGATCAGACAAGTTAGGGCAAAGTTGGCTAACTCTTTGAATGACTGATGCTGATGTATGCCAATCCAAAACTGTTCACTGTCAGTAGGAAGTCCATCTTTCTTAAACATGGTATCTTCTTTCCAATCAATCAATATAATTTTTCTGTATTGTTCTTCAATAGTGCTGATGTTACTTCCTGCTAGGTGTAAGAAGGGTAAGTCTGAAAACGTTGCTCTCGAAGCTTGATTTAAAATAATCCGTGGACTCAGCTTTGATAGATTTTGAAATATATTACTCGCCGAAGGAAGTCTACATGTTATTTGATTGAGAGCTTCCTCTAGCATACACATACATCTTTCTTTGACATTTTTAATTTCGTGATGAGCGTCAGTGTTGTTGTTCTTTTGTAGGAACGTATTACATTCTGTTAAAAATTTGATACCAAAATCAACTTGATTTATATCCTTTCTTTGTCCATTTGTATCATACAATCTGTTCTGAAGACTTGCCTTTTGTAAAAATAATTCTTGACACAGTTCATGAGGATCAGCTTTAGTTTGTTGAAAAAGGCCATTGAGTCTTTCAAATTCCTGCACAATGGGTGTTGCGAAAACAAAGAACAAGTAATTGTTATAATCTAACATCATGTCCTTTAACAATCGTGCTTTGTATTTTGTGTCAAACTTTGACTGGGCTAATTCAGTACTCATGAAATAAGCCTTTAGCTCTTCCCAATTCATCAGAATATTAAACATAACTTTTCCTCGCACAAGTCATCGAGTAGCTGATGGTTTCTCAAAAGGCAGTGGAGCAGTTCTGGTTGACTCATATTCTGTAGGTGTATTCATCACTGTAAATAATTCTTTGTAGGCTTCTCGTCTTAGGCTACTGTGGGAAAACCATTGCGGTATTTCTGATAGTAAAAATCCTATATTTGACGGTAGCTTAGCTACTGCATAATAAATGCAAAGTGCCAAAGAATGACAAATACATTTCAGCTGTACACATGAAGGAGATACATTTCTTAATCTAGACCACACTGAGTTGTTACAGCCAACCATGTTTGACGCTCCATCTGATGCAAATCCAATGCAATTTGTGAGACTCTGGCCACATTTTTTTATTTCACCATCAATCAAATTAAATATGTTTTCTCCTGTTGCTTCTTGCACGGGAATTAGCCCAAGATACCCTGTTAGAATTTCCTGTTTTCTTTCACTGAAAAACCGAATTAAGATACACAAGTATTTTTGTGTGGAGACATCTGTAGATTCATCTAAAATGATGGCGTATTTCTTGTCCTGAAAGTCATGGATGAGATCCGTTTTTAGTGCTGGCGATATTATATTTTTTATTAAGCATGAACATTTAGTTCTGTGCAATTTGATGTTTCCTAATGTACTGCCCTGGCCATGTGCTGTCATAATTTCACTCAGATGGTCAATTGTGCGAATTGCACAGTGGCAGGTCATGCTTACAGCAATTTGGAGCTCTGCTGTTTTAACTTTATCGTTATTTTGTCTAGGACTTTGAGTGACACTAAGTTGTGTCTGACTATTTGATGGAACTCTCATCATGTGCTTAGATGATTTCTCATGATTTGAGATGTTTCCTCTTTTTGGTACAATCGTACACCGGCAGAGTTTACAATATGCTGCCTCTGATCCATCAGAAGCTTTCATGAGCCATGGGTATGTTTCTTCCCAAATACTATTGTACTTACGATTGCTATCATAAGATGCTTTCCATTTCTTTGATGAAGAAGCCATGAGTAACACAAGTAATATCTTTATCAAACACAGCGTAGACTAATGTAAATAATTAGTCGACTTGTTAAGCGCACGTCCTAGGCACACTCCTGTACGACGACTCACGACTAGTCACGACACGTTCGTTTTGTTTCAATTTTGAAAATGAACTATTTTGAAGAATATTCCTAGAATGAAACATTAAGAATTAAGACCTATGGATTCTGAAAGTGAAAGTAATTTGCAAAAGTGCGCCAAATTCTTATTAAAGTCAGATGATTTGATGCATTTTTGGAGCAAAATAATTATATTTTTAAAGAAATTTTACTGAAATTGTGGTTTATACTTTTTTTTTACTACTGGTTTAGAAAAAAAACCCAAAAAAGCCAAAGAATTTCTTTAGGCCAAACAAAAACCAAAAAAGCCAGATTTGTGGAATTTGGCCTAAAAAAAGCCAAATTGGCAACCCTGGCCTTGTACCGCTTCAGCGATACAAGGAAGTGGTTTTTCACGTTAAAACCGGAAGCACATAAGCAAAACTACAAGAAGCTCGGGAACAAGACTATCCAACTAAATAAACCCATTATCACAATGGTGATATGCCACCAAGAGAAGGAGCAGTTAAGAGGGTGCATCCAATGGATTTGAGTTTAATGTTTGTTGCGCAATAAGAGCAATGCTCAACACGACAACGGTTTACGGGCTGATGAGGTGACCAGGGACAAGTTGATGACATACCTCGGAGTTAAGTTTGATCGCAGCCTGTGTTTTCGGGACCACGTTGACCATGTGATAACAAAATCCCGCAAAGGATTAGCCGCCTTGAAGGTCATGGCAGCTGCCAACATCGAGCAGAGGCTACTTACTCTTCTGTTCCAGGGATTAGTCCTCGCACCAATCGAGTATGCCCTGGCCATTCTTACTGTCAGTACGACTCAAATTGATAGGCTGGAGAAAATACAAAATGAAGCCATGCGCATTATCCTGGGATGTACGAGGGACACTCCCTGTGTGGCAATGAGGTATCTTCTTGACTTTCCAACCATGGATGACAGAATCAAGATCTGGAGAGCACGAGCATACCTGAAGATTAGTACAGATACAGAGCATCCATTGCACCACGTGCTCAACACAGAGAAAGGTACCAGGCTAAAAAGAGGCAAATCATGGGTGGGCCGAGCAGAAGATGTCATCAAACAGGTCTGTGGGCTTACCAATCTCAGCGTTGGTGAGGAGTGGATACTGGTGCCTACGTCATTCAAGGGACTTTCTCATGTATTGTCATACTCGACAGGAAAAGTAGGGAACAGAACCCAGTCGTGGTTAATGCTGAGGTCAACGGTCTCATCTGCGATAACACCGATGAGAAAGATGCAGTCATCTATACAGACGGATCTGTAAGACGACACGAAAAAAGTGCATGGGCATTTACAGCACGTTCGGCAGGCAGAATAGCCAAGGAAGACAGTGGTGCATACGTCATGACCACGAGTAGCATGACAATGGAGGTGATGGCAGTGACCAAGGCATTCAAATGGTTAGAGTCACAAGACTACATCCACGCATGTATACTGAGTGATTCGATGGGCATGATAAAAAAAAGTGGAGGCGGGCTTTGTACGCATGCAATGGGTAGAGTCGTTGCAGAAATCCAAAATACGTAAGGTCACCTTTGTCTACGTCCCTGGACATGCGGGAGTACGGGGAAATGAGAGAGCGGACAGGTTGGCTAGCTGCGCTGTCGTTGAGGACGGGCAACCGATGGATCGGGCGGACGTCATCAATGCACTCCGAGATGTGGGAAGAGCACAGGACTTCGACAAACATAGATCAACGTCGCTTCTTCGGATGATGGAAATGGGAGTTAAGATGGGCACAGCCAGAAATGAGAAACTTGGTGGCCGTGTAAGAAGACTTATCAACCAACATAGAACTGGAGTCGTCAGTCGCTGGACACTGAGGGAATTGCTGAGGAGGGGATCTGAGCACCTATGGACATGTTCGGAGTGCAATGATGATGACCCGCAAATAACTCAATAACTCAATCCAATGGATACCGCCAACTTTAAAACCAAAAATAATACAGAAACTTGCATACGGAATTACAGGGGACAAGGAGGCCCAAGTAAAACAAGACACCTACCGAGCAGACAAATTGACGTTTTGGTACAAGCCAACCCCACATGTAAAGATACCCCACTATATTAACATCAAAATGAAAGGAACAATCACCGAAACGATCAAGCTCTTTGTTACCCTGCCAGGCAGGAGAACACAATGTTCTCACTGAAACTTTCAACTACACTACTATTCTCATCAACTACACTACTACTCTCGTCAACTACATTACTACTTCCATCTACTACACTACTATTCTCAGCAACAGCACTACTACTCTCAGCTATACTACTACTCTCATCAACTACACTACTACTCTCGTCAACTACACTACTACTCTCATCAGCTGCACTATTACTCTCAGCTACACTGCTCCTCTCAACTACACTGCTCCTCTCAGCTACACTACTACTCTCAGCTACACTACTACTCTCATCAACTACATTGCCACTCTTATCAACTACACTACTACTCTCAGCTACACAACTAC
The DNA here is from genome assembly GCA_032433765.1 of Megaustenia siamemsis. NCBI lineage: Eukaryota > Metazoa > Mollusca > Gastropoda > Stylommatophora > Ariophantidae > Megaustenia > Megaustenia siamemsis. The sequence goes on along the minus strand of JAVIAB010000106.1, from coordinate 72,333,376 downwards.
TCTCAACTACACTACTACTCTCAGCTACACTACTACTCTCAGCTACACTACTACTCGCAGCTACACTACCACTCTCAACTACACTACTACTCTCAACTACACTACTACTCTCAGCTACACTACTACTCTCGTCAACTACACTACTACTCTCGTCAACTACAGTACTTCTCCAGTCAACTTCACTACTACTCCCGTCAACTACACTACTACTCTCGTAAACTATACTACTACTCTCAGCTACACTACTATTCTCGTCATCTACACTACTACTCTCATCAACTACACTACTACTCTCATCATCTACACTACTACTCTCGTCAACTAATCTACTACTCTCATCAATTACACTACTACTATCATCATCTACACTACTACTCTCATCATCTACACTACTACTCTCATCAATTATACCACTACTCTCATCATCTACACTACTACTCTCATCAGCTACACTACTACTCTCATCTACACTACTACTCTCATCTACACAACTACTCTCAACTACACTACTATTCTCTCCAACTACACTTCTACTCTCATCATCTACACTATAACTCTCATATACATTACTACTCTTATCTACACTACTACTCTCAACTACACTACTACTCATTATCTAGACTACTACTCTCAACTACACCTATACTCTCATCATCTATACTACTACCTAGATAGAATTCAAGAATATGTCATAACGAGCGACAGAAAATGCAAGACAGAAACAAGCAAAAGAATGACAAAAATCATGTTAACATCATGATATATAAACGTATATTATCAGTGCATTCTGGACACACCCGAGGGTGCTTCGATCTTCTGGAAATACTGAGAACCTCCATGGAGAACACTGATCCACATGCAAGAACTTTGTTACACGACCTGGGATTAATTGGAGTACATTTTAAAACAATTTTTACGGCTATTCGGTTTCTTTCGGCCAAATATATCCGACCTGAACAATGTATTTTGGGTACGCAGTTGCTTTCCTTTACGGCCCTTACTCGCGTGGACAGGCTTGTTCCTCAGTTACAAGGGCCACCTGGGACGAGAGTACATTCTTGATCTGGTGTTTTTCGCTGTTTCTGGGGCAAACGTCCAGCTATGAGTCACTGGTCGTTTTCATATCAAATTGCTAATGGGAGTGTTGGCACCATTCTATTAAGGTTGAAGTCTAAAAGTGTATGCAGAAGAGAAAGGCGAATCAAAACAAGCGAGCCACCAGAATTCAAATTACGGAATGTAAGAACTGAGCTGACCAATGCGGTGCATGCAGTTTGTTTTGATGATCAATAACTTACACACACAAAAATTACAGTGGGAAAAGAAAAGAAAGAAATAATCAAATAATACATTGTGTGGCATATGGGGAATATGATTATAGCCCTTTACTTGTATTCCATTGAGACATGTTTTGGTAATAAAGATAGCATTAATTTTTTTTTAATAAGTAATAAATATTTTTTAACAAATAAATTTTCTCTATTATTTTGGCTCTGACCACTGTTGTGTGCGTGTTACATTGTCCTCTGCCGCTGTGCTATATAGTTCTGTCGCAGAGTAAGGGCTGTGACTCAGAGCTATAAACAAAAGCTACGAAAACGCCAGATTAGGAGGAAGGCGAGAAAGAGATGGATAAAGGGAATACTAGAGTCACTAGGAGGGATAACACCAGAAGAGGCTAACAGAAGAGCAAAGAATCGCAGATTGTATATCCCCTCGACGCCAACGGCAAATAGAGGAAGGATAGAAGAAGAATAAATAAATTTAGGGAACAAATACTTGCCTTGCCCCTGGCGCCAGCAACCCAATCACTTGCCTTGCAGTGCCAGTATGATGTTCCCTAGCACTGGTAACGCCACTGTGTCCCGCAAGCCATTGCTAATATTCGCCAATTAATCAATACACGTTGAATTTATTTAATAGTACCCCCACTCTCCACTTAAAGACCTACAGCTCCCACCCAACGAAACGAGCTCGTCTTTTTTTCTGGGCGTGACTCTTAGAAGTGTTGCCAACCAGACTACTATAGTAAGCGTGTGTCATGTGGTCCTTTTAAAATAATAAAATCACCTTTAATTTAATAAAACGTCAAATAAACCTATATATAATATCTAGGCTGTGTTATAATTCAGATATAACTTGTCCTTAAGTCCTTGACAACTAGGTCATAATAAATTTGAACAGCGAATAAATTTTACCACGACGAACCGAACAAAGTGGATAGATCTTAAGGTAAGCAGTTCACGACGCCACAGGGGTGTGTCTACTTCTGACTAAACTTGTCTGCCTGCCAACAAAGTGGGGTTTTTTATGCTGTCACACACACACACACACACACACACGCACGCACACACACACACCACACACACACATATATATGTGTATATATATGTATATATATATATATATATATATATATATATATATATATATACATGTATATATATATATATATATATATATATATATATATATATATATATATATATATATATGCTTGCCTGCCTGTTTGTCTGTCTATTGTCCTTTCGAGCAGGAGACGGCACATAGGGCAGAAATTCTAGACTCTCAGGTTGACAATCTGTCAGACCTAGTACATGATCTGCATTGTGTCTCGCTCTATGGCACTGTTCTGGCAGAGTTGTTCAATCTGGGTGAGGGATACTCCATTAAAAGGTACATTTTAGCGCTTCTCTACGTCGGCCTCTTTTTCTTTTACCCTCTGCTTTGAGTTTTTTTTTTTTGCCCTTTTCTCATCGAGTCGAGAATTCTGTTTCGGTAATAATGGATGTTTCACGATGACGGGTGTTACAGTATCGATCAACCGTCCATTACAAGATAAAGAGAAACAAATCCTCCGTCTTGCATCGTAACCGGAAACCGTACAGTGTGGTTGCGCGTGATTTGGATTTCTGCGAGGAAGAGTTGCGCAACGTCAGCCTCTCTCTCTTTCTCTCTCTCTCTCTCTCTCTCTCTGGGTCTTACTCGACTTAAGCCAGTGACACGTCATGGTCAAGATGATTGGACGGTTAACTAAGGTAGTGGATGACCAGCTCAGGTTACACGTCACACATTGTTCTTCGCGGTCCGAGTGCGCTTCTAGCAGGGCATTTTTGGGTCAATTGATTTTATTCTGTTTCCTCTGCATGGTTATGGTAGGCCCCGGTATCACTGAAAGCGAATTAAAATCCATAATTGCTCAACCGCCCGTGCCAGTGGAATCATCCGAATTAATATATCATCTCACAAACAAAGAAAGTTAGCTGCAGTCCCCATCATAACAGTCTCACACACGCCAAAAGACATAAGGCGAAACCGCACAGAAAGTGAACACAGCCATCTGTTCCCTGTTATACGATATCACCATTCATCGCAAGCAATCAGAATATCGAAACAAGATCAAAACGGATGAAACGCACAGCTCACAGTGTGCACAGAGCACTTAACTCAGTAGCACCTGCAGCAAGCCGGACTTGGAATATGAGGAAACTGCAATAAGGAACACTTTTCAGACACAGCCTATAATGGTTCCTGCCGCCTAGCCACCGCATTGACCGGAAGTTCACGTTCTCCTGAAAATGTTGATCGTTCATTTTTTTTTAATGTATAGCGCTTGATGATGCTAGCACATCGGTTTTGTCTCGAAATCCGAACATATGAAACACAGTTATTCGTCGGATTATCCACATCGGACATCGAACAACAGCCCGTATTCGCTGAGATATCCCCAGCAATGTGAATCTGTGAAATGATAAACCAGTCCACAAGTCTACCCTCGATCTCACAGTCTTGAATCTAGACAACATCCCTCCTGACCAACATGAAACTCCATTGGTCACACTGGAGCTGCAAAGTCATGAACAAAACTCCCGTAATTTCGCTCTTCACTATAAGCGTACGGCCTGTTTAGGGATAAACGATCAGCCATCATGATGAGTGTGTGTGTGTGTGTGTTTTACTGGGTTGTCTCCCCTCTTCCATCCCGCTCACTTGTCCTATCTGGAAAGTCATCAGTAGAATCTTGATAAGCTCTTGCCGATGATCCTAGCGCAAGCAGTCAGCTATGAGTCGCTAATAGCGTTCAGCCCAGACCAGATCATCATCATCAAGTACCATGCCTCCTGGCGTAGGTTATCATGTCTCTCTACAATTCTCGATCTCGACTGTTATTTATAATTTCTGTTGTTGACCTTCTGTCAAGCCATTCTCTTAAGCTGTCTGATATATTTTCTCTTTGATTACATCTGTCTTTTCGTCCCTCAACTTTCATCAGCTCAGAAGCTGTTGGTCTTCTCCCACCACACCACCCTAATTTGAGTATTTGTAATTGATTGATTTAAGGCATGTTCCGGTATATGTTGTTGCAAATAGACCTTTCTTGTGGTTATGGTTATGGTTAGTCGAAAGCCCCGGTATCACTGCAAACGAGTTAACATTCATAATTGCGCAACCGCCCGTACCTGTGGAATCTTCCAAATTAAAACTCATCTCATTGAAGGATCCAAACAAAGAAAGGCAGCTGCAGTCCCCATCATGGCAGCTACAGCACACGCCAAACGACATAAGGCCAAGCGGCACCGAAAGTAAACACAGCTGAACTGTCCTTCGTCATGCGATATCATTCATCGTAAGCAATCGCAATATCGAAACATGATCCGGATGAAAAAAAAACAACAGCTCACGGTGTGCACAGAGCACTAAACTCAGTAGCTCCGCTAGCAAGCTGGACTTGGAATATGAGGAAACTGCAGCAATGGACACTTTTCAAATTGAACCTCAATGGTTCTTGCCGCCTATCCGCCATATTGACCGGAAGTCCCTAGACCTTTCTTGTGTATGGTCAAGAGCACTAATTGAACGACAACAGAATATCTTTAGCAGAAGCCGTTCCTCCTTTTCCCCCACCTCCTCATCAACAAGTGCCATGCCTGCTGACGTAGGGGATCATATCTCTCCATAACTTTCTATTTATAACACGTTTATATATTCTGTTGTTGACTTCTTGCCAAACCACTATCTCGTCCCTTGATTTTGTTATGTTGTCACAAACCCTATATCCACCAGGTGGCGTGATTTGGCATTTTCTACTTTTCTTTCTGCACCTTCAACCCAGTTTGTAGAGCAAATTGCTGAGTCATTATAACCTCTCTCTCTCTCTCTCTCTCTCTCTCTCTCTCTCTCTCTCTCTCTCTCTCTTTAATTCAACAAACATCTCTTTTGTTAATTGTGACATAAGTATTATTGCAAAATTATTGTTTGATGAAACAGCATTATTGCAAAATTATCGTTTGCTGAAACAGTATTATTACAAAATTATTGTTAGTTAAAACAGTATTATTGCATAATTATCGTTAACTAAACAGTATTATTGGAAAAATCTTTACAACTCTCACGCTGTTGCTAAAACCCCTTCTTTTATTATGCTCTTTACAAGTTCTTCAAATAATTGTTTTCGATTTTTGGAGGGTTTTAGTATTTATTAAGATTCGCTGAATTTTCATTGTTAAAACTAGTTTCAATATTTTAATGTTTGAATAATTGGCCGGTAAAATAACCGCGAACAAATTGGAGCCTTTTTCAGGGGCTTTCCCGATGATCGGATCACACGACAGTGACTTGTCGAATTATCAGGGATTCTCAAACTAAAAATAACACCTTTACGGTAGGAAATAGCGCGGCTATGTCATTGATGAAGCTCGGAACATATAGCTAATTTAACATTTTGAAATGTTGATGTTGTTTAATTTAACATATTTCCTACATTCAAAAATAGAACTACAAATAGTAAAATGTTAAATTAAGCTAAAAACACAAATTTAAAATGTTCAATCCCAATGTTAAGTCGGTCTTATTATATGGCTGTGAAACATGGAGAACAACAAAAATGACAATCATGAAGATACAGACCTTCAAAAATGGATCTTACGCAGAATAAAAGGATGGAAATGGCAGGACAAAATCACTAACATAGAATTATGGAAAAGTACCAGTCAAATACCAGTGGATAAAGATATACAGCGAAGACATATGGTGCTGGATGGGACACACAATGCGGAAGCCAACTGAGAGTAGTACAAAAAAGGCTCTTTTTTAGAATACCCAGGGAAACAGACAAAGAGGAAGACCAAAATATTTTTGGAGAAGACAGATAGAAGCAGCGATGAAGATGATTGAGAAAACATGGAATGATCTTAAAAGAATGGCGAGAAACAGAACGGTTTGGAAAGTGTTTGTTGAAGACCTATGCTCCACGGGGAGCAGAAAGAGCTTTTTGAAGACCTATGCTCAACGGGGAGCTGAAAGAGCTTGTTGAAGACCTATGCTCCACGGGGAGCTGAAAGAGCTTGTTGAAGATCTATGCTCAACGGGGAGCTGAAAGAGCTTGTTGAAGACCTGTGCTCCACGGGGAGCTGAAAGAGCTTGTTGAAGACCTGTGCTCCACGGGGAGCTGAAAGAGCTTGTTGAAGACCTGTGCTCCACGGGGAGCAGAAAGAGCTTGTTGAAGACCTATGCTCCACGGGGAGCTGAAAGAGCTTGTTGAAGACCTATGCTCCATGGGGAGCTGAAAGAGCTTGTTGAAGACCTGTGCTCCACGGGGAGCTGAAAGAGCTTGTTGAAGACCTGTGCTCCACGGGGAGAAGAAAGAGCTTGTTGAAGACCTATGCTCCACGAGGAGCTGAAAGAGCTTGTTGAAGACCTATGCTCCATGGGGAGCTGAAAGAGCTTGTTGAAGACCTATGCTCAACGGGGAGCTGAAAGAGCTTGTTGAAGACCTGTGCTCCACGGGGAGCTGAAAGAGCTTGTTGAAGACCTATGCTCAACGGGGAGCTGAAAGAGCTTGTTGAAGACCTATGCTCAACGGGGAGCTAAAAGAGCTTTGTTGAAGACCTATGCTCAACTGGGAGCTGAAAGAGCTTGTTGAAGACCTATGCTCCATGGGAAGCTGAAAGAGCTTGTTGAAGACCTATGCTCAACTGGGAGCTGAAATAGCTTGTTGAAGACCTATGCTCCATGGGGAGCTAAAAGAGCTTGTTGAAGACCTATGCACAACGGGGAGCTGAAAGAGCTTGTTGAAGACCTATGCTCCATGGGGAGCTGAAAGAGCTTGTTGAAGACCTATGCTCAACGGGGAGCTGAAAGAGCTTGTTGAAGACCTATGCTCCATGGGGAGCTGAAAGAGCTTGTTGGAGACATATGATCAACGGGGATCTGAAAGAGCTTGTTGAAGACCTATGCTCAAATGGGAGCTGAAAGAGCTTGTTGAAGACCTATGCTCAACTGGGAACTGAAAGAGCTTGTTGAAGACCTATGCTCAACTGGGAAATGTAAGAGCTTGTTGAAGACATATGCTCAACTGGGAGCTAAAAGAGCTTGTTGAAGACCTATGCTCAACTGGTAGCAGAAAGAGCTTGTTGAAGACCTAGGCTCAACTGGTAGCTGAAAGAGCTTGTTGAAGACCTATGCTCAACTGGTAGCTGAAAGAGCTTGTTGAAGACCTATGCTCAACTGGGAACTGAAAGAGCTTGTTGAAGACCTATGCTCAACTGGGAGCTGAAAGAGCTTGTTGAAGACCTATGCTCAACGAGGAGCTGAAAGGTAGAAGAAGAATCAACATTTCTATATGGTGCACAAACATGAACATTAAATAACAAAACAGCAGAAAATCGAAGACTTTGAAAATTGGGGTTTCCTAACTGAAATAAAACTGGTTTCATTATAGAATAGAATCCCTTGAAATGTGAATTTATAGAAAAATGGGAAGAAATGGGTGGAAGGAAAAGAATAAAAACGGAACAGTTTTGAATCAACTGAAGATGAAAAAAAAACCTGTTTAACTCAATTCAAAAAAGACAATTAAAAATGTTGGATATATGAAGAAACACTACTAAAATGTGTTGGATATATGAAGAGACGCTACTAAAATGTGTCGGATATATTAAGAGACGCTACTAAAATGTGTTGGATATATGAAGAGACGTTACTAAAATGTGTTGGATATATGAAGAGACATTACTAAAATGTGTTGGATATATGAAGAGAGACGCTACTAAACTGTGTTGGATATATGAAGAGAGACGCTACTAAACTGTGTTGGATATATGAAGAGAGACGCTACTAAACTGTGTTGGATATATGAAGAGAGACGCTACTAAACTGCGTTGGATATATGAAGAGACGTTACTAAAATGTGTTGGATATATGAAGAGACGTTACTAAAATGTGTCGGTTATATGAAGAGACGCTACTAAAATGTGTTGGATATTTGAAGAGAGACGCTACTAAAATGTGTTGAATATATGAAGAGACGTTACTAAAATGTGTTGGATATATGAAGAGACGTTACTAAAATGTGTCGGTTATATGAAGAGACGCTACTAAAATGTGTTGGATATATGAAGAGACGTTACTAAAATGTGTTGGATATATGAAGAGACGTTACTAAAATGTGTCGGTTATATGAAGAGACGCTACTAAAATGTGTTGGATATATGATGAGACACTACTAAAATGTGTCGGATATATGAAGAGACGTTACTAAAATGTGTCGGATATATGAAGAGACGTTACTAAAATGTGTCGGATATATGATGAGACACTACTAAAATGTGTCGGATATATGAAGAGACGCTAATAAAATGTGTCGGATATATGAAGAGACGTTACTAAAATGTGTCGGATATATGAAGAGACGTTACTAAAATGTGTCGGTTATATGAAGAGACGCTACTAAAATGTATTGGATATATGAAGAGACACTAATAAAATGTGTCGGATATATGAAGAGACGCTACTAAAATGTGTCGGATATATGAAGAGAGACGCTACTAAAATGTGTTGGATATATGAAGAGACACTACTAAAATGTGTCGGATATATGAAGAGACGCTACTAAAATGTGTCGGATATATGAAGAGACGCTACTAAAATGTGTCGGATATATGAAGAGACGTTACTAAAATGTGTCGGATATATGAAGAGACACTACTAAAATGTGTCGGATATATGAAGAGAGACGCTACTAAAATGTGTCGGATATATGAAGAGACGCTACTAAAATGTGTTGGATATATGAAGAGACGCTACTAAAATGTGTTGGATATATGAAGAGACGTTACTAAAATGTGTCGGATATATGAAGAGACGCTACTAAAATGTGTTGGATATATGAAGAGACACTACTAAAATGTGTTGGATATATGAAGAGACGCTACTAAAATGTGTTGGATATATGAAGAGACGCTACTAAAATGTGTCGGATATATGAAGAGACGCTACTAAAATGTGTTGGATATATGAAGAGACGCTACTAAAATGTGTTGGATATATGAAAAACACTACTAAAATGTGTTGGATATATGAAGAGAGACGCTACTAAAATGTGTCGGATATATGAAGAGACGCTACTAAAATGTGTCGGATATATGAAGAGACGCTACTAAAAAGTGTTGGATATATGAAGAGACACTACTAAAATGTGTTGGATATATGAAGAGAGACGCTACTAAAATGTGTCGGATATATGAAGAGACGCTACTAAAATGTGTCGGATATATGAAGAGACGCTACTAAAATGTGTTGGATATATGAAGAGACACTACTAAAATGTGTCGGATATATGAAGAGACGCTACTAAAATGTGTTGGATATATGAAGAGACGTTACTAAAATGTGTTGGATATATGAAGAGACGCTACTAAAATGTGTTGGATATATGAATAGAGACGCTACTAAAATGTGTCGGATATATGAAGAGACGCTACTAAAATGTGTTGGATATATGAAGAGACGTTACTAAAATGTGTCGGATATATGAAGAGACACTACTAAAATGTGTCGGATATATGAAGAGAGACGCTACTAAAATGTGTCGGATATATGATGAGACGCTACTAAAATGTGTTGGATATATGAAGAGACGCTACTAAAATGTGTTGGATATATGAAGAGACGCTACTAAAATATGTTGGATATATGAAGAGACACTACTAAAATGTGTTGAATATATGAAGAGAGACACTACTAAAATGTGTCGGATATATGAAGAGACGCTACTAAAATGTGTCGGTTATATGAAGAGACGCTACTAAAATGTGTCGGATATATGAAGAGAGACGTTACTAAAATGTGTCGGATATATGAAGAGACGTTACTAAAATGTGTCGGATATATGAAGAGACGTTACTAAAATGTGTCGGATATATGAAGAGACGTTACTAAAATGTGTCGGATATATGAAGAGACGCTACTAAAATGTGTCGGATATATGAAGAGACGCTACTAAAATGTGTCGGATATATGAAGAAACGTTACTAAAATGTGTCGGATATATGAAGAAACGTTACTAAAATGTGTCGGATATATGATGAGACGCTACTAAAATGTGTCGGATATATGAAGAAACGTTACTAAAATGTGTCGGATATATGAAGAGACGCTACTAAAATGTGTCGGATATATGAAGAGACGCTACTAAAATGTGTCGGATATATGATGAGACGCTACTAAAATGTGTCGGATATATGAAGAGACGCTACTAAAATGTGTCGGATATATGATGAGACGTTACTAAAATGTGTCGGATATATGAAGAGACACTACTAAAATGTGTTGGATATATGATGAGACGCTACTAAAATGTGTCGGATATATGAAGAGACGCTACTAAAATGTGTCGAATATTTGATGAGACGCTACTAAAATGTGTCGGATATATGAAGAGACGCTACTAAAATGTGTCGGATATATGAAGAGACGCTACTAAAATGTGTCGGATATTTGATGAGACGCTACTAAAATGTGTCGGATATATGAAGAGACGCTATTAAAATGTGTCGGATATTTGATGAGACGCTACTAAAATGTGTCGGATATATGAAGAGACGCTACTAAAATGTGTCGGATATATGATGAGACGCTACTAAAATGTGTCGGATATATGAAGAGACACTACTAAAATGTGTTGGATATATGAAGAGACGCTACTAAAATGTGTCGGATATATGAAGAGACACTACTAAAATGTGTTGGATATATGATGAGACGCTACTAAAATGTGTCGGATATATGAAGAGACGCTACTAAAATGTGTCGGATATATGAAGAGACGCTACTAAAATGTGTCGGATATATGAAGAGACGCTACTAAAATGTGTCGGATATATGATGAGACGCTACTAAAATGTGTCGGATATATGAAGAGACACTACTAAAATGTGTCGGATATATGAAGAGACACTACTAAAATGTGTCGGATATATGAAGAGACGCTACTACAGAATGTGTCGGATATATGAAGAGACACTACTAAAATGTGTTGGATATATGAAGAGACACTACTAAAATGTGTCGGATATATGAAGAGACGCTACTAAAATGTGTCGGATATATGAAGAGACACTACTAAAATGTGTCGGATATATGAAGAGACGCTACTAAAATGTGTCGGATATATGAAGAGACGCTATTTAAATGTGTCGGATATATGATGAGACGCTACTACAGTATGTCGGATATATGAAGAGACACTACTAAAATGTGTCGGATATATGAAGAGACGCTACTAAAATGTGTCGGATATATGAAGAGACACTACTAAAATGTGTTGGATATATGAAGAGACACTACTAAAATGTGTCGAATATATGAAGAGACGCTACTAAAATGTGTCGGATATTTGATGAGACGCTACTACAGTATGTCGGATATATGAAGAGACGCTACTAAAATGTGTCGGATATATGAAGAGACACTACTAAAATGTGTCGGATATATGAAGAGACACTACTAAAATGTGTCGGATATATGAAGAGAGACGCTACTAAACTGTGTTGGATATATGAAGAGACGCTACTAAAATGTGTTGGATATATGAAGAGACGTTACTAAAATGTGTTGGATATATGAAGAGACGTTACTAAAATGTGTCGGTTATATGAAGAGACGCTACTAAAATGTGTTGGATATATGAAGAGACGTTACTAAAATGTGTTGGATATATGAAGAGACGTTACTAAAATGTGTCGGTTATATGAAGAGACGCTACTAAAATGTGTCGGATATATGATGAGACACTACTAAAATGTGTCGGATATATGATGAGACGTTACTAAAATGTGTCGGATATATGAAGAGACGTTACTAAAATGTGTCGGTTATATGAAGAGACGCTACTAAAATGTGTTGGATATATGAAGAGACACTACTAAAATGTGTCGGATATATGAAGAGACGCTACTAAAATGTGTTGGATATATGAAGAGAGACACTACTAAAATGTGTCGGATATATGAAGAGACGCTACTAAAATGTTTGGATATATGAAGAGACGTTACTAAAATGTGTCGGATATATGAAGAGACGCTACTAAAATGTGTCGGATATATGAAGAGACGCTACTAAAATGTTTGGATATATGAAGAGACGCTACTAAAATGTGTCAGATATATGAAGAGACGTTACTAAAATGTGTCGGATATATGAAGAGACACTACTAAAATGTGTCGGATATATGAAGAGAGACGCTACTAAAATGTGTCGGATATATGATGAGACGCTACTAAAATGTGTTGGATATATGAAGAGACGCTACTAAAATGTGTTGGATATATGAAGAGACACTACTAAAATGTGTTGGATATATGAAGAGACGCTACTAAAATGTGTTGGATATATGATGAGACGCTACTAAAATGTGTTGGATATATGATGAGACGCTACTAAAATGTGTTGGATATATGAAGAGACGCTACTAAAATGTGTTGGATATATGAAGAGACGCTACTAAAATGTGTTGGATATATGATGAGACGCTACTAAAATGTGTTGGATATATGAAGAGACGCTACTAAAATGTGTCGGATATATGAAGAGACGTTACTAAAATGTGTCGGATATATGAAGAGAGACGCTACTAAAATGTGTCGGATATATGATGAGACGCTACTAAAATGTGTTGGATATATGAAGAGACGCTACTAAAATGTGTTGGATATATGAAGAGACACTACTAAAATGTGTTGGATATATGAAGAGACGCTACTAAAATGTGTTGGATATATGATGAGACGCTACTAAAATGTGTTGGATATATGAAGAGACGCTACTAAAATGTGTTGGATATATGAAGAGACACTACTAAAATGTGTTGGATATATGAAGAGAGACGCTACTAAAATGTGTCGGATATATGAAGAGAGACGCTACTAAAATGTGTTGGATATATGAAGAGACGCTACTAAAATGTGTTGGATATATGAAGAGAGACGCTACTAAAATGTGTTGGATATGAAGAGACGTTACTAAAATGTGTTGGATATATGAAGAGACGCTACTAAAATGTGTCGGATATATGAAGAGACGCTACTACAGTATGTCGGATATATGAAGAGACACTACTAAAATGTGTTGGATATATGATGAGACGCTACTAAAATGTGTTGGATATATGAAGAGACGCTACTAAAATGTGTCGGATATATGATGAGACGCTACTACAGTATGTCGGATATATGAAGAGACACTACTAAAATGTGTTGGATATATGAAGAGAGACGCTACTAAAATGTGTCGGATATATGAAGAGACGCTACTAAAATGTGTCGGATATATGAAGAGACACTACTAAAATGTGTCGGATATATGAAGAGACGCTACTAAAATGTGTCGGATATATGAAGAGACACTACTAAAATGTGTCGGATATATGAAGAGACACTACTAAAATGTGTCGGATATATGAAGAGACGCTACTAAAATGTGTCGGTTATATGAAGAGACGCTACTAAAATGTGTCGGATATATGAAGAGAGACGTTACTAAAATGTGTCGGATATATGAAGAGACGTTACTAAAATGTGTCGGATATATGAAGAGACGTTACTAAAATGTGTCGGATATATGAAGAGACGTTACTAAAATGTGTCGGATATATGAAGAGACGCTACTAAAATGTGTCGGATATATGAAGAGACGCTACTAAAATGTGTCGGATATATGATGAGACGCTACTAAAATGTTTCGGATATATGATGAGACGCTACTAAAATGTGTCGGATATATGAAGAAACGCTACTAAAATGTGTCGGATATATGATGAGACGCTACTACAGTATGTCGGATATATGAAGAGACACTACTAAAATGTGTCGGATATATGATGAGACGCTACTACAGTATGTCGGATATATGAAGAGACACTACTAAAATGTGTCGGATATATGAAGAGACGCTACTAAAATGTGTCGAATATATGAAGAGACGCTACTAAAATGTGTCGGATATATGAAGAGACGCTACTAAAATGTGTCGGATATATGAAGAGACGCTACTAAAATGTGTCGGATATTTGATGAGACGCTACTACAGTATGTCGGATATATGAAGAGACGCTACTAAAATGTGTCAGATATATGAAGAGACGCTACTAAAATGTGTCGGATATTTGATGAGACGCTACTAAAATGTGTCGGATATATGATGAGACGCTACTGAAATGTGTCGGATATATGAAGAGACGCTACTAAAATGTGTCGGATATATGATGAGACGCTACTACAGTATGTCGGATATATGAAGAGACACTACTAAAATGTGTCGGATATATGAAGAGACGCTACTAAAATGTGTCGGATATATGAAGAGACACTACTAAAATGTGTTGGATATATGAAGAGACACTACTAAAATGTGTCGGATATATGAAGAGACGCTACTAAAATGTGTCGGATATATGAAGAGACACTACTAAAATGTGTCGGATATATGAAGAGACGCTACTAAAATGTGTCGGATATATGAAGAGACACTACTAAAATGTGTCGGATATATGAAGAGACACTACTAAAATGTGTCGGATATATGAAGAGACGCTACTAAAATGTGTCGGATATATGAAGAGACGCTATTTAAATGTGTCGGATATATGATGAGACGCTACTACAGTATGTCGGATATATGAAGAGACACTACTAAAATGTGTTGGATATATGATGAGACGCTACTAAAATGTGTCGGATATATGAAGAGACGCTACTAAAATGTGTCGGATATATGAAGAGGCACTACTAAAATGTGTCGGATATATGAAGAGACGCTACTAAAATGTGTCGGATATATGAAGAGACGCTACTAAAATGTGTCGGATATATGAAGAGACGCTACTAAAATGTGTCGGATATATGAAGAGACGCTACTAAAATGTGTCGGATATATGAAGAGACGCTACTAAAATGTGTCGGATATATGAAGAGACACTACTAAAATGTGTTGGATATATGAAGAGACACTACTAAAATGTATCGGATATTTGAAGAGACACTACTAAAATGTGTCGGATATATGAAGAGACGCTACTAAAATGTGTCGGATATATGATGAGACGCTACTACAGTATGTCGGATATATGAAGAGACACTACTAAAATGTGTTGGATATATGATGAGACGCTACTACAGTATGTCGGATATATGAAGAGACACTACTAAAATGTGTTGGATATATGAAGAGACGTTACTAAAATGTGTCGGATATATGAAGAGACGCTACTAAAATGTGTCGGATATATGAAGAGACGCTACTAAAATGTGTCGGATATATGATGAGACGCTACTACAGTATGTCGGATATATGAAGAGACACTATTAAAATGTGTCGGATATATGATGAGACGCTACTACAGTATGTCGGATATATGAAGAGACACTACTAAAATGTGTCGGATATATGAAGAGACACTACTAAAATGTGTCGAATATATGAAGAGACGCTACTAAAATGTGTTGAATATATGAAGAGACGCTACTAAAATGTGTCGGATATATGAAGAGACGCTACTAAAATGTGTCGGATATATGAAGAGACGCTACTAAAATGTGTCGGATATATGATGAGACGCTACTACAGTATGTCGGATATATGAAGAGACACTACTAAAATGTGTCGGATATTTGAAGAGACACTACTAAAATGTGTCGGATATATGATGAGACGCTACTACAGTATGTCGGATATATGAAGAGACACTACTAAAATGTGTTGGATATATGAAGAGACGCTACTACAGTATGTCGGAAATGTGAAGAGACGTTACTAAAATGTGTTGGATATATGAAGAGACGTTACTAAAATGTGTCGGATATATGAAGAGACGCTACTAAAATGTGTCGGATATATGATGAGACGCTACTAAAATGTGTTGGATATATGAAGAGAGACACTACTAAAATGTGTCGGATATATGAAGAGACGTTACTAAAATGTGTCGGATATATGAAGAGACGCTACTAAAATGTGTCGGATATATGAAGAGACGCTACTAAAATGTTTGGATATATGAAGAGACGCTACTAAAATGTGTCGGATATATGAAGAGACACTACTAAAATGTGTCGAATATATGATGAGACGCTACTAAAATTTGTCGGATATATGAAGAGACACTACTAAAATGTGTTGGATATATGAAGAGAGACACTACTAAAATGTGTCGAATATATGATGAGACGCTACTAAAATGTGTCGGATATATGATGAGACGCTACTAAAATGTGTTGGATATATGAAGAGAGACACTACTAAAATGTGTCGGATATATGAAGAGACGTTACTAAAATGTGTCGGATATATGAAGAGACGCTACTAAAATGTGTCGGATATATGATGAGACGCTACTAAAATGTGTTGGATATATGAAGAGAGACACTACTAAAATGTGTCGGATATATGAAGAGACGTTACTAAAATGTGTCGGATATATGAAGAGACGCTACTAAAATGTGTCGGATATATGAAGAGACGCTACTAAAATGTTTGGATATATGAAGAGACGCTACTAAAATGTGTCGGATATATGAAGAGACACTACTAAAATGTTTGGATATATGAAGAGACGCTACTAAAATGTGTCGGATATATGAAAAGACACTACTAAAATGTGTCGAATATATGAAGAGACACTACTAAAATGTGTTGGATATATGAAGAGACGTTACTAAAATGTGTCGGATATATGAAGAGAGACACTACTAAAATGTGTTGGATATATGAAGAGACACTACTAAAATGTGTTGGATATATGAAGAGAGACACTACTAAAATGTGTCGGATATATGATGAGACGTTACTAAAATGTGTCGGATATATGAAGAGACGCTACTAAAATGTGTCGGATATATGAAGAGACGCTACTAAAATGTGTCGGATATATGAAGAGACGCTACTAAAATGTGTCGGATATATGAAGAGACGCTACTAAAATGTGTCGGATATATGAAGAGACACTACTAAAATGTGTCGAATATATGAAGAGACGTTACTAAAATGTGTTGAATATATGAAGAGACGCTACTAAAATGTGTCGGATATATGAAGAGACGCTACTAAAATGTGTCGGATATATGATGAGACGCTACTACAGTATGTCGGATATATGAAGAGACACTACTAAAATGTGTCGGATATATGAAGAGACGCTACTACAGTATGTCGGATATATGAAGAGACACTACTAAAATGTGTCGGATATATGAAGAGACACTACTAAAATGTGTCGGATATTTGAAGAGACACTACTAAAATGTGTCGGATATATGAAGAGACACTACTAAAATGTGTCGGATATATGAAGAGACACTACTAAAATGTGTCGGATATATGAAGAGACACTACTAAAATGTGTCGGATATATGAAGAGACACTACTAAAATGTGTCGGATATATGAAGAGACACTACTAAAATGTGTCGGATATATGAAGAGACGCTACTAAAATGTGTCGGATATATGAAGAGACGCTACTAAAATGTGTCGGATATATGAAGAGACGCTACTACAGTATGTCGGATATATGAAGAGACACTACTAAAATGTGTCGGATATATGAAGAGACACTACTAAAATGTGTCGGATATATGAAGAGACACTACTAAAATGTGTCGGATATATGAAGAGACGTTACTAAAATGTGTCGGATATATGATGAGACGCTACTACATTATGTCGGATATATGAAGAGACATTACTAAAATGTGTCGGATATATGAAGAGACACTACTAAAATGTGTCGGATATATGCAGAGACGTTACTAAAATGTGTTGAATATATGAAGAGACGCTACTAACATTTGTGTCGGATATATGAAGAGACGTTACTAAAATGTGTTGAATATATGAAGAGACGCTACTAAAATGTGTCGGATATATGAAGAGACGCTACTACAGTATGTCGGATATATGAAGAGACGCTACTACAGTATGTCGGATATATGATGAGACGCTACTACAGTATGTCGGATATATGAAGAGACACTACTAAAATGTGTCGGATATATGATGAGACGCTACTACAGTATGTCGGATATATGAAGAGACACTACTAAAATGTGTCGGATATATGAAGAGACACTACTAAAATGTGTCGGATATATGAAGAGACGCTACTAAAATGTGTCGGATATATGAAGAGACACTACTAAAATGTGTCGGATATATGAAGAGACGCTACTACAGTATATCGGATATATGAAGAGACGTTACTAAAATGTGTCGAATATTTGAAGAGACGTTACTAAAATGTGTCGGATATTTGAAGAGACACTACTAAAATGTGTCGGATATATGAAGAGACACTACTAAAATGTGTCGGATATATGAAGAGACACTACTAAAATGTGTCGGATATATGAAGAGACACTACTAAAATGTGTCGGATATATGAAGAGACACTACTAAAATGTGTCGGATATATGAAGAGACACTACTAAAATGTGTCGGATATATGAAGAGACGCTACTAAAATGTGTCGGATATATGAAGAGACTCTACTAAAATGAGTCGGATATATGAAGAGACGCTACTACAGTATGTCGGATATATGAAGAGACACTACTAAAATGTGTCGGATATATGAAGAGACACTACTAAAATGTGTCGGATATATGAAGAGACACTACTAAAATGTGTCGGATATATGAAGAGACGTTACTAAAATGTGTCGGATATATGATGAGACGCTACTACAGTATGTCGAATATATGAAGAGACATTACTAAAATGTGTCGGATATATGAAGAGACACTACTAAAATGTGTCGGATATATGCAGAGACGTTACTAAAATGTGTTGAATATATGAAGAGACGCTACTAATATTTGTGTCGGATATATGAAGAGACGTTACTAAAATGTGTTGAATATATGAAGAGACGCTACTAAAATGTGTCGGATATATGAAGAGACGCTACTAAAATGTGTCGGATATATGAAGAGACGCTACTACAGTATGTCTGATATATGAAGAGACGCTACTAAAATGTGTTGGATATATGAAGAGACGCTACTAAAATGTGTTGAATATATGAAGAGACGCTACTAAAATGTGTCGGATATATGAAGAGACGCTACTAAAATGTGTCGGATATATGAAGAGATGCTACTACAGTATGTCTGATATATGAAGAGACGCTACTAAAATGTGTCGGATATATGAAGAGACGCTACTACAGTATGTCTGATATATGAAGAGACGCTACTAAAATGTGTTGGATATATGAAGAGACGCTACTAAAATGTGTCGGATATATGAAGAGACGCTACTAAAATGTGTCGGATATATGAAGAGACGCTACTAAACATCAACTTGGAGGGGAAAGTACGAGGCAGTGTCTCTTCCAGACCAAAATTAAAGTGGAATTGAAACATCAAAAGATGGGCAGATGAACATATGACAGCGTGCAATATCAAGGCAGGTGACAGAGTACGATAGCTTTCCTTGTTAGCCAACCTTCGATGTGCAGACGGCACTCAATGAATGAATGAAGATAGAACTGTGCATCGTATTACTTGTGTTGTTGCACGCGCTGACACAAATCTCGACAGGCTCGTGCCGATTTGCTAATAAAATATATTGTTGTCATGATTTCATGTTATGCTTTTAGCGTTTTGAGCACAATAAACAATATCGCTTCCCGTTGTCCCATATAAAGACATAGCACAGAAACACATCAAGATATTAGCCATGGCTAGCACAGAAACACATCAAGATATGAGCCATGGCTAGCACAGAAACACATCAAGATATGAGCCATTGCTAGCACAGAAACACATCAAAATATGAGCCATGGCTAGCACAGAAACACATCAAGATATGAGCCATGGTTTCACGGAAAATCACCAAGAAATGAACCATGCCCAGCACAGAAACACATTAAGGTATGAGCCATGGCTAGCACAGAAACACATCAAGATATGAGCCATGGCTAGCACAGAAACACATCAAGAAATGAACCATGCCCAGCACAGAAACACATTAAGGTATCCAAATGCTTGGGTTTGTTGTAGTCGGCAGACTCTTCTTAACGTGGGAATCGTTATTCTAAACGTTGGGAATCAATTATGTCTCATAATTTTGTCGATGCTTATCCAACAATGTAAACGTCTATCAGGCATCATATCGTCTATACGGTGTATAACGTATCAACCCTTCATGGTTTTTTTCATTCTGATCTATAAGTAATGAGGATAGTAAGAGGTATGCCGTGGACAGCACAAGCTGTGAGAACTATATTGGATTGCTATCTTCAGTTGATACCATAATCGGATAGCAAGTGCCTAGAAACTGGAGATACGGCGACCAAAAAAAAAAAAAATGCGGTTATTACGTTGTAGAAAGACATGCAGAGAACACCGAAGAGCAAACTGAGGAGAAAAAAACTGGTTATCTTGTCTTTGTTAATGAGAACGATTTTCTTGTATTCACTGACGTGTCTGTGCAGATAAGGCTGAAATTAGGATGGGGTTTTAATGCAGGAGTGAGAGGTAAAATTGTTTCTGAAAAAAATAAGGCTTTGTTAACTGCTACCAGAATGAGAATGGAAGTTAAGGCAGTTAATGAGTTACTCATCCAATGATCTGAGATCTCTTTTTTTTTCAAGAGAGCAATCACTGTGCCAAGCTGGCAACTCAAACTTGTGTATAGGGTTTTTCAAGAATGCACGTGGATATAGTGTCCTTGTCACTCAGAGTCAATGAGAGGTTTGCTTTGAGAGCACTCTGAGTGAGAACTATGCAGCTCGACAAGAAGGATCGAATGAAGTTTTTCTATATCGATTATTGAAAGTGTTATTGTGATCAATGACGGTGCAGTTATGAAACTGAATATCGGGAAACAAGCTAGGTAGCACAGGTAGCATTCTACGTGAACTACGATTGTACGAACTGTTTCTGTTCAGATGGACTGAGTATCTATGTGTGTGCTCTGAGCATGATGGTGTCAATCTGTGAAATAAATAATCTGACCGTTCTAAGATAAAAAAAAAGAACAAACAAACTATGTCGATTAAAGTTAATATATTATATATCGTGATTTCATACATCAATATGTGTGTGCGCGCGCGCGTGCGTGCGTGTGTAATAATGTCTAATTAACTTCTTCCTCTTTTACCGCTGTCTATAACAAATGTTAATCTCTGAAGTAGAAGATCAATACTAACAATGTAACTCTTAAATCCATGTTAATCGCATGGTGTGTGTTAGTGGAGGAGATTTAAAAAAAAAAAATGGTATGGTTAAAACTTTAAGTGATTGATGGACGACACAAATTTGAACAACGTTTCGGCTCAATAGACCTTCAGCAGGAACCAAAAAAAAAACAACAACAACACACACACACGATATGTAAATAAATCAAACTAATCGTAATAGCACTAGAGTAAACACGTAGGACGATATACAAACATATAGTAACATCGGTATTGTACTAGTAAGAGGTCAAGTTGTATGTTTCTTTTTTGCTGAAGTCCTATTGAGCCGAAACGTCGTCCAAATTTGTGACGTCCATCAGTTACGTAAATCTTTAACCATACTATTTTTTTCTATTTTGTTGTTGTCAATTTTCTCCTTCAGATTTTAACTGCAGCTTGGCATTTTTATGCATTTCTTTGCCTTCAAACCCCCCAACCCCCCCCCCCCCCCCCCCCGTGCATTAGTGGCAGACCTGAATTAAACGTTTGGTGTACACCTGTATTCAAATGATGCGACGTATCTCAGATATCGTACCAGAAAGGACAACAATAGGCAAAACATTTGTTTCTTGAGCCAGTAGAATAAGTGATTATGTCTTGCCATTGATGTTAAACGTTTGCATAGAATAAAGATGGTAGGGCAAGAAAAAAAAGGGAAAGCTATTTTGGCTGCCCGGCTATTAAAGGAAGCTGTTGTTAGCTTTTAGTAGTGGTTGACATAGTAGAGACTTAGAGGAGCTGCGGGTACACGCAAAATACGTTCAGAGATGATTGAGTTAGTCCTTTACAAAACAGAAGGATGATTCACAGAGATGTATTAATGAGAGGATTATTCACAAAGATTTGCTACAAGAGATGTTTGGCTATAGAGATATATTTCTGGTATTTAAAGAGATTAGTTCTAACTAGGTAAATTAGGGTTAGTTAAAGTATACAGAATGTGCTTGCTTCCTGACCAGAAGGGTCTTGGTTCGATCCCCAGCAGTGGCGCATATTTTTTTTCGGACGGACCGGGGTTCACCCAGCCTCTACAAATGGGTGCCAGAGATTTTTCTGTGAAGTAAAGGCAGCCTGGCGTGATACCGACCACAT
This sequence comes from Megaustenia siamemsis, assembly GCA_032433765.1. Taxonomy (NCBI): domain Eukaryota; kingdom Metazoa; phylum Mollusca; class Gastropoda; order Stylommatophora; family Ariophantidae; genus Megaustenia; species Megaustenia siamemsis. The sequence continues at coordinate 72,310,771 of JAVIAB010000106.1, read as the reverse complement.
TACCCACAAATGCGCCATGGTCATAGAAAAATATGGTCATTAACACCATATTCCTCATACGCCTAGCAGGGCGTGGAGGGAACCTTTACTTTTTACACAGACTTCGCAGGAGGAGTTACTCATACAAGACGGGCACAGCAGTCATAATATTGTGTGTGTGATTTTATACTAAGTAAAAGAAGTTATGTGAATTAAATTATAGAATTTAGGACGTGTCATAGCACCGGCGGTAGCCTCGACACATATAAAGAATTGCCACTAACGACGCGTAGTTTGATAGATTGTTTAGATGGCCATAGCCAACACTATGTGTTACTTATCTTTGCAATCACGAAATTTTTCCAAATGAGTTAAGAAGTGTAATAAATGAATATGTGAATAAACTTTTGTACGAGATGTAGACGACGTTCTGAGTCATCATAAGTCTTCATATGAAGTGTCGAACATAAGTCTTGTTCAGAACATTTGGAGTTACATATTTTCTATTGTTCTATGAATTGTTATTAACGTTGTGCTCGTCACTGTTACAGCTACAGCTCCAGTCAACCAATAGCAGGAAACAAAAATTTGGTTATTTGGTTATGGAAGGCCCCTATATCACTGCAAACGAATTAAAATCCATTATTGCTCAACCGCCCGTGCCAGCGTAATCATCCGAATTAATATTTCATCTCCCAAACAAATAAAGGTAACTGTAGTCCCCATCGTAGCAGTCTCAGCACACGCCATATGACATAAAGCGAAACCGCGCAGAAAGTGAACACAGCCAACCGTCTCCTGCCATACGATATCAGCATTCATCGTAAACAATTGGAATATCGAAACATGATCAAAACGGATGAGACACACAGCTCACGGTGTGCACAGAGCACTTAACTCAGTAGCTCCTGCAACAAGCCGGACTTGGAATATGAGGAAACTGCAACCTTCCTACTGATATCATTCTGAACAAGCACTTGAACTAGTAACACTCTCTCAGTCATCAGAATTGATGCAACAGTACTCTAGTGTCATCTTTCAGGCTTCATCATTATCATCATCATGTGCCATAACGGTTGGCGTAGGCGATCATGTCCCTCCACAATCTTCTATCTACAGTGCACCGTATCAGTTCTGTTGTTGACTGTTTTCCATGCCATGACACAAAGCTATCCAGTATTTTCTCTCTTTGTCGTCCGCGATCTCTCTTTCCTTTTATTTTGCCAGTTGTAACCAAGTATTCCAACTTTCCTCTTCTCATGATGTGCCCGAAAAATGTTGATTGCTTCTTTCTGATGTTTTTTAAGAGCTCCCTTTTTGTGTTGGCCTCTTTGAGAACTTCCTCATTGGTCTTTTTAGCTGTCCATGGAACTTTCAACATTCTTCTGAGAAATCCCATCTCTGTGGCCTCTAATCGTCTTTTCATTTGTTTGATAACTGTCCATGATTCGCTTCCATAGGTCAGAATTGGTTCTATATAGCACCGATGAACTCTCTTTCTCATTTTTATTGACATAGATTTGTTGCATAAGATATTTTTCATTTTCTGAAATGCTATTTTGGCCTGAACTATTCTGCTTTTCATTTCAGTGGTGCATCTCCCATCTGATGTTATTATTGTGCCCAAGTATTTGAAACGGTGCACTTGTTTCAGATGTGTCTCGTTACAGGCTTCAGGAAACAAATATAAAAATTTATACCAACGTTCAATTTTACATTTAGCACCGTGCACGCAAGAGAGGTGTAGTGTAATTGCACACGTTTATAGCTGTTGAGATCATAGCTTGCAATGGTCGGATACCGTCATAATATAGTAAAACTAAGCCGTCATAGTGCTTTGTCCACTCACTGCTGCTCATTCTCTCAACAAATATTCTTGTTAATTGGGAAAAGCTTATGGCATATCACATCATCAACGGAGACTATTTATCATCAAGCAATTGATCATTTGATCCCAATTGACGGCACCGGTTTTTTTCTGGGAAAGTAAAGCGGCATGGGCGTAATACCGACCACAATACCCTAAAAATCATGTGCCGAAGGTCTGTAATATTTATGGTCACTAACACCATATACCCTATACGCCACTTGGCGTGACGGGGGGTACTTTAATTTTTTTTTTTTTAACCGTGCCTGCTGGCGTAGGTGATCATGTCTCTCCACAACGTTCGATCTCGACAGCTATGTATCATTAATGTTGTTGAACTTCTGCCAAGCCATTCTCTTAAACTGTCTGATGTCTTTTCTCTTTGCTTCCTTCTATATCTTCGTCCCTCAATTTTCCCAGTTGTCACAATATATTCCAATTGTTCTCTTCTCATTACATGGCCAAAAAATGATGATTGTTTCTTCCTAATATTGGAAATTAGCCGTCTTTCTGCTTTGACCACTTTTAGAACGTTTTCATTACTCTTCTTAGCTGTCCATGGTATTCTCGACGTTTTTCTGTAAAACCACATTTCTCCAGTGATTTTCTTTTTTATTGATGACTATTTATACCCACCTTTAAAAAAAAAAAACCAACTATGAACACATTTACTTGTCTTGCCTTCACCCAACACAAAGATGAAGTGTTAATGAAGGCTAGGCAGGGCCTCTCGGCAATGAGTCTAATGGAGGTAGCAACCTGTAAACAGCATATTAAGTTTGATCGCAGCCTATGTTTTCGGGACCACGTCGACCATGTGATAACAAAATCCCGCAAAGGATTAGCCGCCTTGAAGGTCATGGCAGCTGCCAACATCGAGCAGAGGCTACTTACTCTTCTGTTCCAGGGATTAGTCCTCGCACCAATCGAGTATGCCCTGGCCATTCTTACTGTCAGTACGACTCAAATTGATAGGCTGGAGAAAAAACAAAATGAAGCCATGCGCATTATCCTGGGATGTACGAGGGACACTCCCTGTGTGGCAATGAGGTATCTTCTTGACTTTCCAACCATGGATGACAGAATCAAGATCTGGAGAGCACGAGCATACCTGAAGATTAGTACAGATACAGAGCATCCATTGCACCACGTGCTCAACACAGAGAAAGGTACCAGGCTAAAAAAGAGGCAAATCATGGGTGGGCCGAGCAGAAGATGTCATCAAACAGGTCTGTGGGCTTACCAATCTCAGCGTTGGTGAGGAGTGGATACCGGTGCCTACGTCATTCAAGGGGATTTTCTCATGTATTGTCACACTCGACAGGAAAAGTAGGGAACAGAACCCGGTCGTGGTTAATGCTGAGGTCAACGGTCTCATCTGCGATAACACCGATGAGAAAGATGCAGTCATCTATACAGACGGATCTGTAAGACGACACGAAAGAAGTGCATGGGCATTTACAGCACGTTCGGCAGGCAGAATAGCCAAGGAAGACAGTGGTGCATACGCCATGACCACGAGTAGCATGACAATGGAGGTGATGGCAGTGACCAAGGCATTCAAATGGTTAGAGTCACAAGACTACATCCACGCATGTATACTGAGTGATTTGATGAGCATGATCAAAAAAGTGGAGGCGGGCTTTGTACGCATGCAATGGGTAGAGTCGTTGCTGAAATCCAAAATACGTAAGGTCACCTTTGTCTATGTCCCTGGACATGCGGGAGTGCGGGGAAATGAGAGAGCGGACAGGTTTGCTAGCTGCGCTGTCGTTGAGGACGGGCAACCGATGGATCGGGCGGACATCATCAATGCACTCCGAGATGTGGGAAGAGCACGGGACTTCGACAAACACAGATCAACGTCGCTTCTTCGGATGATGGAAATGGGAGTTAAGATGGGCACAGCCAGAAATGAGAAACTTGGTGGCCGTGTAAGAGGACTTGTCAACCAGCATAGAACTGGAGTCGTCAGTCGCTGGACACTGAGGGAATTGCTGAGGAGGGGATCTGAGCACCTATGGACATGTTCGGAGTGCAATGATGATGACCCGCAAATAACTCAATAAACATCATATTCTTGTCCTCTTATAGAAAGGACTGGTGGTGTCGGGTATTTAGTATGCACTGGCGATTCTAATTCTCAGCCGGACACAGACTGTAAGACTGGAACGAATACCAAATAAGACCATGCGATTCATACTTGATGGTGCGAAAGTCATACATTTCATGACAATGCAGTGAATCCTGGAATTTCCTATCATCGCAAGGAGAATAGCTATGTCCCGATCACGTGGCTACTTCCGAGTTAGTGCTGATAAACAGCATCTACACAATGAGAATATCAAGGGGAGTTAAAGCAGGTTGAAAAGAGGAAGATCATGAATGGCGCAGACTGAGGACACTGTTCAACATATTTTTCCAGTTGTGGACATTGAACCCGATGAAGAGTGGATACGGGTGCCAGCAGAGTGCTCTACGCCCTTATCTGTTTACATAGCTTTGAACAGGTGACAACATAACCATGTAATCGCAGAGGCAGAGGTGCCAGTCTTGAGCTGTGAAATTTCACCTGGGGGTGCGGCGGTCATTTACACTGATGGGTCTGTTGTTCGGTTCAGTCGGAGCTCGTGGGCTTTCACGGTAAAAGGAAGAACAGTAAAGGAGGAGAGCGGTACGTTCCCGGTAACTACCAGCAGTTTGACCATGGAAATCATGGATGTAACTAAAGCAATTGTCTGGCTAGAAACGCACCCTTTTAGTCATGTGTGCTTTCTGAGTGATGCGATGAATATGCTCAGAAAAATCGAAGGAGGCTGGGTACGAAAGAAATAATTGTGTTACTAAAGAACTCACTAAGAAAAAGAGTTCTTAAATGTTATGTAGAGCCAGTCTTAACATATGGATGCGAATCATGGACAATAGGACAACAGACAAGAAAATAACAGGAGTTTGTAAATGTGGTTTTACAGAAGAATGTTGAGAGTACCAAGGACAGATAAGAAGAGTAATGAAGATGTTCTGAGAGAGGTCAAAGCAAAAAGAGAGCTAATTTTCAATATTAGGAAGAAACAATCATCATTTTTTGACCATGTAATGAGAAGAGAACTGGAATATATTGTAACAACTGGAAACATTGATGGACGAAGAGATAGAGGGAAGCAAAGAGAAAAAAAAATAACAGACAGCTTAAGAGAATGGCTTGGCAGAAGGTCAACAACAGAAATGATAAATAACTGTCGAGATCGAAAGTTGTGGAGAGACGCCTACCTACGCCAGTAGGCCCGGTACTTGATGATGATGATGAAAGAACTCATGATTAATTTGGATCTGTTTCATCTTCGTTCGAGGAAACGAACGAGCTGACAGCCTGGCTGGAACAGAGAACTTACAATGGATATAGTGGACATTCTGAATGCCCTCAGGGAGGTAGGTTGCGCTGAGGACTCAATCAACGATCATGAATCTACAACCATGTTCAGACTGCACGAAAATCATGTCAAAAGTAGTTAGGCCTACGCCAGAAAGGAGTGCTTCGCACGGAAGACATAGAATAATACAAACAATTAACATAGAACAGAAGTCAGTTTCCACACACAGAAGACGAAAGCGAACGAACGAACAGAAGTCAGTTTCCACACACTGTGGGACATACTGGGAAGGGGATCTTATGGACATGTCCATGTTCGATGTGCAATGATGACCCGTCGACTAAACTAAACTTGATTTACTGCAGGGTCAACGGAAAAAAGACCACCAACACCCGGATCACACATCAGCCTCGGTGGCTGAGTGGTTAGTGTGCTCGGTGGCTGAGAGGTTAGTGTGCTCGGTGGCTGAGTGGTTAGTGTGCTCGGTGGCTGAGTGGTTAGTGTGCTCGGTTGCTGAGTGGTTAGTGTGCTCGGTGGCTGAGTGGTTAGTGTGCTCGGTGGCTGAGTGGTTAGTGTGCTCGGTGGCTGAGTGGTTAGTGTGCTCGGTGGCTGAGTGGTTAGTGTGCTCGGTGGCTGAGTGGTTAGTGTGCTCGGTGGCTGAGTGGTTAGTGTGCTCGGTGGCTGAGTGGTTAGTGTGCTCGGTTGCTGAGTGGTTAGGTTAGTGTGCTCGGTGGCTGAGTGGTTAGTGTGCTCGGTGGCTGAGTGGTTAGTGTGCTCGCTTCCTAACCAGAAGGATCCGGGTTCAATTCCCAGCAGTGGCTAATTTTTTTTCGGACTGACAAGGCTCCGGGGTTCACCCAGCATCTAAAAATGGTTACCAGAGATTTTTATGGAAAGTAAATGCGGCCTGGCGTGATACCGACCACATCACCCAAAAAATGTGCTGTGGTCATAGAAAAATATGGCCACTAACACCATATTCCTCAAACGCAAGACGTGAAGGGAACAGTTACTTTTTTTACACCCGGATTATTTTGTTTAAAAAAAAAAAATCAATAAGAAACAACGAAACTCTCAATATTTTAGCCTTAAGTTTTCGCCTGGTTGAATTTCTTCTTTTCCTTATTATTGTTTCCTTATTCACTCTTTAATAACTATTCTTCAGGTTGCCTTCCTTCTCCAGTCACTACACGCTATGGCCAAGCGGGTTTGTTTCCAATGTTAGCACGAGTGGTATCTTGATATCAGTTCTGGTTCAATAATCATAACAGCCGCGGTCAGCTATGAGAAATGCATTCTGATTCACTTCATGAACTGGTGGAATTCTTAAACGCCAGCATTCAGCCAACTAACCCACCCAGAAATAGAGACAAGGAAACTTAATAATGCTAAAATTAGCTTCTAATTTTCCTGGACCTTTCAAGTTGAGAACCACTCCCGTAAAGGACAACCAGGGTAAACATTTCATGTTCCAGGCACTAGATTTCGTAACTCTAGTCTGACTAACCTAGTGAAAGGATAAGATCGTGTGACAAGCACAGCTGGAACGACATCGGATAACTACCAATTACACTTAATTAATAATATAGCGCTTGAACGAACCTGGCAGGAGGTTTGTTTTCAATTTCATTTTTTATATTTTTTATGTATTAATTAACCTTCTCTCTTTCGTTAGAAATGAAATCATGCTATAATAAATATTATTTCAAATTGTGTACACAGGTTCAAACCAAACACAAGTTTTTATTTTCAAACATTCAGTTCAATAGTAGGGAAAATGGTAATTTCCTAGTTTGATCAGATATAGTATTTCAGTTTGGAAGAGTGATGTCCCCTAAAATATGTCTGCCAAAATACAGTGGTTCTACGCATTCTTGGCGTTGGGGTCATTACGCTGGCATGTGTCACTCACACTAATGTTCGGGTCAGCGTCTGCGTCCAAATCGAGATGTTAATTAATAATTGGCTGAACCCCTATCCTTTCTTATGCTTCTTCTTACTAATTATCCGCCTATATATATAGGCTAGTTTGTCTAATATTTAAAAACCAGCTAAGCAGTTCTGAGTTTGACAATCTTCCAACATTTGGCAGTAAATTACGGCGATTGGTAATCAACCGCACAATTCCCTTCGATCAGAAGATCATAATTAGGCCGAGTGGCGTCGTTTTTGTCACGCGTTATAATATATTTATAAATATTTAACACTAAAGCTAAACCTAACCCCTGGACCCAACGCCCAATCAACAGATACTCCGAAATGATTACATGCCAGCGTAATGACCCCAACGCCAAGAATGCGTAGAACCACTGTATTTTGGCAGACATATTTTAGGGGACATCACTCTTCCAAACTGAAATACTATATCTGATCAAACTAGGAAATTACCGTGTGTGCAGTGTAAGCTGTAGTTTGTAGTAAGTCACCGTCACTGTGTTTGTACAGTGTACTAGTGTGTGTACATTACTATCAAGTGTGTATGTACAGTGTACTAGTGTGTACAATACTAGCAAGTGTGTACAGTAACAGTGTACTAGTGTGCACGCTACCAGTAAGTGTGTACAATGTACTAGTCAGTGTGTACGATACTAGCAAATGTGTACGGTATATTAGTGTGTACACTACTAGCAGTTGTGTACAGTGTACAAGTATGTACACTACTAGCAAATGTGTACAGTGTACTAGTGTGTACACTACTAGCAAGTGTGTACAGTATATTAGTGTGTACACTACTAGCAGTTGTGTACTAGTGTGTACACTACTAGCAAGTGTGTACAGTGTACTAGTGTGTACACTACTAGCAAGTGTGTACAGTGTACTAGTGTGTACACTACTAGCAAGTGTGTACAGTGTACTAGTGTGTACACTACTAGCAAGTGTGTACAGTGTTCTATAACACTCTGTGGTGTGTAGATAGTTACTAGATAGAACACATTGAATCAAGTTAACTAATTAATTTATATTATACAATGAATTGATTGAGAATATAAAAATAAGGTAAAGTCCTAATTTAGCATCTTCCTGCTATATGAGTGATCTTCCCTGATAATTAACCACACATATTTGAAGAAATGTATCAACTGCTTCCAGGTTTTTATTTTTATGTATTTAATTACATTTTTTTTTCAACAAGGTTTAGGGATAAGAAAGTATTCCTAACCCAGGAGTCTTCGAATGACAGATTAGAGAACAACAATCATAATAAAGTGCAAGGGGACGTTACTCTGAGCAGAAGGACACTGAACAAGAACTTTACAAATAAAAATACATAATTATTTGGACGGTCTTGGTAATCATAAACTTTTTTGTGGAGAGGTCACAATCTAGCTATCAATATAATATAATAATATATTATCGTGTCAGATAGTGTCATGTAAGACTTGGATTATATGGCCCTTTTCGACTTGTCAGATGGTCTAGAGGAGGCTATTGTGTATTTTTTGTTGTTGAGGTTTTTGTTTTTGTCAAACAACTTCTCTCTTGGCTGATTCTACCAATGTTTGACAAACACACTCAGCCACAGAATGAACAAGTCAGACCCGCTGATCTGCAAGGTTTTCCATATTTTTTCATGAGTCTTTTCTCTTCCATGTTTTGCCATAGTACAGTCTCAAATGATGTTATGCCATTTTTTAAACAAGTTCTCCATGATGTGCGTTCACTTGCCAGATATTCCTAATCATTTTCACAGATGGAGAAGTCATTCAGAAATTATTTACAAATATCTCTATATAATAGTTTAGGTCTGCTGATGTGTCTTTTTCCGTGTATTAGTTCACCATATAGTATTTATTTAATATAGACTTGGAATGGAGTACAAGAAATTAAAACTGATCTAGGATAAAAATAAAACAAACTAGTTCACTTTATTATATCCTGTTAAATTAGGACAGCGAGGACACGCACACTTAACAGAGCTAGAGACACATTTTTGCTGACAGTTTTCAGAGTTCCTGTGAGATTGTTTCAGATGTTTCATTAGAACATAATATAAGTATCTAGATACATTTTCAAAATAATGTTATTGCTAAGAAGTGTTATGTAAAACTGCAAGGACAACACTCGGTGAGATAAATAGTAAATAGTTGAGAAATCTTTTTTTTTTTTTTTTTTTTCCACAGTTTGTATGGCACAGTTGCAGGGCCGCCTTAACGCATAGGCCCGTTGGGCATTTGCCTGGGGGCCCACGATCATAGGGGCACCATAGGAACCATTTATTTTTTATTCCTGGGGGGAGGGGGCAGCACTCTTTCTTTGTCCAGGGTCCAACACTATTTCTATGCCCAGGGGTCCAAAATGGTGTAGAGACGGCTCTGCACAGTTGGGTTATCATATTAAAAAAAACGGATATTTTATCTGAAAAAAAGGATTTTTTTATGTACAAATAAATAGTACATGATACATAGTAGCCTCTGTCAGTCATAGTTGACTATGGATTTTTCAGTGCCCCTAGAAATGTTATTTTTTCTTTTCTTTTCCTTCGCCGTGTATTCTCTTTCTCTATGAATCTGTCTGCTTCTTGTTTGAGGTCAACCTTTAGAGTGTGTTTCCAGAGATTGCGGTCTGCAGCTGTCTTCCTATGTTGCAGGGTTTATGTTCAGAGTCTTCATGTCGCGTTAACACACATCTACAAATTGAAGTTTTGGGCGCCCCTTAGTTCTTTTGCCATCTGCCAGTTGTCCATAGAGTATATCTTTTGGTATGCGGCCATCTTTCATACGGTGTACATGGCCAAGCCAGCGTAACCTACTTTGTTTGAGCAGCGTGAAGATATTTGGGAGGCCTGCACAAGTCATGACCTCCATGTTTGTCACTTTATCCTTCCAGGTGATATCAAGAATACGGCTCAGACATCACATATGGAATGCATTTAACCTTCTCTCCTAATTTACATAGGTTGTCCAAGATTCCCTACCATACAGGAGGATACTAATTATGCAGGCATTGTACACTGTGGTTTTGTTTTAATTGTCAGTTTGCTGTTTTGCCAGACATGTCTATAAAGACGGGCAAAGGTGGTAGCAGCTTTACCAATACGAGTGTCAATTTCTGTATCTAAAGATAGTCTGTCTCTGATGATGGACCCCGGTAGTTATACTGCCGCACGATATCAAGTTTGTAGTTGTCGATAGAGATTTCAGGTGTTGCTTCAACGTCCTGACAGAGTATGTTAGTTTTCTGCAAACTTATTGTTAGACCGAAGTCTCGGCATGATACATAATGTGGCACTTATTTGGATACTTAGTATAAAAGGTGAATGTCTGACCAAGCATATAGATCACATACCAGCGAAATCTTGAAGTCTGGTCAACCTATAAAAGGATCAACATATTAAAACTATTTTATTGTTGTTGGGAGTAAAGTGTTTACTTCACCTTGTTAAGTACACATCATTTGAAGGTGGGGTGTGGGCAGTGCGCTTCATCGCTGTTATTAATCCTCCCAAACTCACAAGTCAGGTACCTACTTTTCCACCTTTGTTGACATCACATCATGAGGTGTGCGTGGCCGGGCAGTTAAAACCACTGTTTCGCTGGCAGAAAAGCCAAAACTCGCAGTTGACAGAAAGGATTTTTTCTATTTGGGTAAAATAAAAATCCTGAGTCCCACACGCAGTGGCGACTGCTTTAACCAAGCGGCCTTTATCCCTCTGGTTCTATTGTGAGTCCCCTGACATACACTAGCAATGGTACTAAGTGTCGTAAAAATAGTTTTTTTTTTTTAAGATAGTTGACATGATCGAATGATTGTGCACACTATGATTGAATGATTGTGCATAATATGATTGAATGATTGTGTACACTATGATTGAATGATTGTGCACACTATGATTGAATGATTGTGCACACTATGATTGAATGATTGTGTACACTATGATTGAATGATTGTGTACACTATGATTGAATGATTGTGTACACTATGATTGAATGATTGTGTACACTATGATTGAATGATTGTGTACACTATGATCGAATCTCATCCACTTTATTTCCCAGCTAGCGCACGATCACTATCATTCTATACTACTGATGCTAATTAGAGATTAAAGAATAGAAGAATTTTATACAATGAACATTATCCTAAAATGATAATAAGACAATATATGCCAACATTTTGCCAACTTCCAGCCATGAGTATTGTAGCCAGCACATTTCTGAGATATGATATGTTTTTACAACAATCACTATAACCTGGTCTTTTTAAAAAGTACACTTTGATTTTAAAATGATATCATAATTTTGATGTGTACACCCGGTATCCAAGTCAGAACAAGGACATGCGACGAGTCACACTGTGGTTACTGTGCAAAGTTCTGATGGCACTGGAAGGATTACAGCAAAGAACCATCGGACATTTCAAGCTTTTAAATTTCTGCTCTATGTGCCATTTTCATCTGGAAAGGATGATAGAGAAAGATACACACACAAAGTAGGGAGGACAATAGACAGACAGACACACACACACAAAGTAGGGAAGACAACAGACAGACAGACAAACACACAAAGTAGGGAGGACAATAGACAGACAGACACACACACACAAAGTAGGGAAGACAACAGACAGACAGACAGACAAACACACAAAGTAGGGAAGACAATAGACAGACAGACACACACAAAGTAGGGAGGACAAAAGACAGACAGACACACAAAGTAGGGAGGACAATGGACAAACAGACACACACACAAAGTAGGGAGGACAATAGACAGACAGACACACAAAGTAGGGAAGACAATAGACAGACAGACACATACACAAAGTAGGGAGGACAATAGATAGACAGATATACATAAGCTATGAGGAATGCCATTCTTTTATTGCGGTTCCAGTGCGACCCAAAATAGTGGTGTGTTTTCACCGGATCGTTGACAAGAAAGTGTAATTTCATTGATCTGTGCTTCTAAATGAATAAAATAAAAAGCTCATTGTGTATCCACGTGCCGAAGAGCTGATTGACTGGGGTTGGCCAGTCCATTATATGGAAACAGGCTCTGTACCATGCGACTGAGTGAGTGCACGTGAGTCTAAACCATCAATGTTCAGAGTGCAATGATGATGACCTGCAAATAACTCAATAACTCAAGCTATGAGGAGAATGGAGGTGGACTTGTGAATCAACCTGTCGTTTTACATCATGGCATATGTTCGAGAGGAGATCTGAGCACTTAGGAACAGTTGTATGATGAAGATAATCTGACGACTAACTAACTTTACATACAAGTACATTTATTAAAAGCATATTGATATAAATATCATCATCAAGTACCGGACCTGCTGGCGTATGTGATCATGTCTCTCCACAACTTTCAATCTCAACAGTTATTTATCATTTCTGTTGTTGACCTTCTACCAAGCCATTCTCTTAAGCTGTCTGGTATCTTTTCTCTTTGCTTCCCTCTATCTCTTCGTCCTTCAATTTTTCCAGTTGTCACAAGATATTCTAGCTGTTCTCTTCTCATTACGTGGCCAAAAAAAGATGATTGTTTCTTCCTAATATTTGAAATTTGCTCTCATTTCATTATATAAATATATAAGAAATTAATAACATTAATATAACTTCATTCATACATAGTCCGTGTGCTAATTAACAAAAAAACATGAATGTTGTAATATTAACGTTACATCACATTAAGAATTCATATTATATTTTTTAAAAGTTGTATGAACCAAGGAATAGCCAGATTGTATGCTTACTGGCATTTATCATATTTCAGAACTCTCTTTTGAAAATCAATTTGAAATTGAGGGTTTCATTGACTATGGATTGTTTACCAACAGAGGTCAGTTGACACAATTTTAAACTAAGATGAGATAATTTTGTAGTTTATGCTAGTTAGTAGTTGAACAAGTTTATGCTGATTAATCCTTCCTTCCTTCCTTCCTTCCTTCCTTCCTTCCTTCCTTCCTTCCTTCCTTCCTTCCTTCCTTCCTTCCTTCCTTCCTTCCTTCCTTCCTTCCTTCCTTCCTTCCTTCCTTCTTCCTTCCTTCCTCCCTCCCTCCCTCCCTCCCTCCCTCCCTTCCTTCCTTCCTTCCTTCCTGCCTTCCTCCCTCCCTTTCCCTCCCTTCTTTCTTTCTTTCTTCTTTCTTTCTTTCTTTCTTCTTTCTTTCTTTCTTTCTTTCTGCATTTCCTCCCTTCCCCCCTTCTTTCTTTTTTTCTTTCTTTTCTTTTTTTTTTTTTTCTTTCTTTCTTTCTTTCTTTCTTTCTTTCTTTCTTTCTTTTCTTTCTTTCTTTTTTCTTTCTTTCTTTCTTTCTTTCTTTCTTTCTTTCTTTCTTTTCTTTCTTTCTTTCTTCACTTCCTCTTGTACATGTTTGGGAGTCGAGGGAGATACAAAGTTGTAGTTCTCGCCTTTTTGTTGGCTTCAGTCATTGTCAGTTGATGTTGTAGCATTTCTTTGATGTTGTCTGTACATCTTACTCAGTGTCTGCTTCTTGTTCTTCTCCTTGTTTATTATATACTTTGTATATGGGATGAAATGATAGTGAGGTAAACTTTTGTTTAGAAAAAAAAACACTGGTCATATAGTTATTTATAACTAACTCACACACTTATGTCTTCTTATATTCTTCTCGTTTTCTTCGTACCCTATGGGACACCTCCTTTCATTTTTCCAATTTGTCACTGTTTGGTTCTTTCTGGTCTAATTAAATTAAATTCTACCTGCCCTATTGTCTAATTATCTTTTAACCAGACTGTATGTAAATCCTAGCCACCGCCTTTTTCCATTTTTTAGATCTGTGTTGTGTTTTCTGGCTTGGATTTATGTGTTTAATTTGTATAGTTTATTATACCCGATGAAGGCTTTTGCCGAAACGTTGTAGTTTGTCTTGTCTTTCTATTAGTATAGCTGCTCTATACTATTTTATGTTTATTTGACAAATTTATGTCACAACATCATTATGATTACCTCTCATTGTTCTACAGCTGCATCATTAAATAGTAAATTATTTTAAATATTAACTCCTCATGTCTCTTTGCAAAGCATGTTTTTTAAAATCCATTGAGTTATTGAGTTATTTGCGAGTCATCATCATTGCACTCCGAACATGTCCGTAGGTGCTCAGATCCCCTCCTCAGCAATTCTCTCAGTGTCCAGCGACTGACGACTCCAGTTCTATGTTGGTTGATAAGTCTTCTTACACGCCCACTAAGTTTCTCATTTCTGGCTGTGCCCATCTTAACTCCCATCTCTTTCATCCGAAGAAGTGACGTGGATCTGTGTTTGTGGAAGTCCTGTGCTCTTCCCACATCTCGGAGGGCATTGATGATGTCTGCCCTATCCATTTTTAAAATCCATTTTCTGGGTTAACTGCTTCCAAGCTTCTTATATATTTACATTCTCTGTAGATTTCAGTTAGATCATATATTAGATAAGAGATGATATGTGTAGTTTGCTGCTTATATTGAAAAAGTGTCACTACCTCAGGACTCCATCATTTACATAGATGGTTGTGTATCCTGTGAACAGTGCAACTGTCAAGGTTTTGTAGCATACTAACAGTACAGAGAAGTGGCTAGGGAATCTGGTAAGTGTAGCATTATGGTGTCCAGCATGAGAATGGAGATAGAATCAGCAACAGTGGTGATAACATGGCTGGTTGCCCAGAACGTGAATCAGCAACAGTGGTGATAACATGGCTGGTTGCCCAGAACGTGGTTCACGCAGTCTTAGTGACAGACTTGGAAATTATGCTACAGAAGATTGAGAGACAGTCTCTGTGGCAGGAGTAGATGCAGCTCTTGAATGGCTCTACAGTGAGTGCATTAAACAGGGTGTACTTCCAGGGCATGGTTCATCGCAATGAAATAATCAATAAGCTCACAGGCAGCTCTGGCACTGAGTGTTGCCTTACTCTGGACAAAAAGAACAATGCCATGTTTGTTCTTCATTCCTTGAGAGAAGAGGAAGAGAATGGGTGGGACAATGATGTATACATTGAGAGACTGAGGAGTCTAAAGCTGGGAAAGGGATCTGGTTGATCCGGAGTGTTTAGTGGGAAAAGCAGATGTATCTACAATCAACACCATAACTGGAACAACCAGTCTGCGTATGCTTCAAGATATATGCAGGGACGGGCGGTGAGTGGGTACAGGAATGCTCTGACTGCAATGAAACTGATTCCATTATTAAAATAGAATAGTGCAGCTGTTTGTATACTAATTCCTTAATCCAAAGATTAGGGCTTTGTTCCATGATGGACATACCCTTGTCAAGTGTAAAAATAATTAGGGTGCTTGACCTGCAAGTAGGGCTGTGAGTGACAATAACAATGAGGAAGACTGACTCTCACCACTTTCAAATACTTCATCTGGGACTTGAATTGTCCAGTGCATGAGATGATAGTAGTTAACTTCTCAAAGCTGACCATTGAGGTCAAGGTCAACAAACCAGAGCTGACTATGACCCTACTCCACTTCTGAGCAGTGTTCCTGTGAACAGGTAGTGCAGCCTGGCCAAGTAAGTAGAAAACAAAACTGCTCCCTTTAAATAGTGTGACAAAGTCACAATATATTGAGCTGAAAAATACAGATCTCACAGCTAACTGTAACTGCAACATGATGCAGCAAACACCCATTTAGGGTAAATGGAGAAAGAATTATGCCTCTTAGCGTAAATAAGTAAAGTAAAGGTTCCTTGCTAGGCATATGGAGAATATGGTGTTAGAGACCACATTTTTCTATGACACTACATTTTTTGGTGATATGGCTGGTATCATGTCAGGCCGCTGTTACTTCCTGGAAAAATGACTGGTACCCATTTTTAGAGGCTGAGTGAATCCAAGAGCCTTTTTGATAAAAAAAAAATCCACCACTTTTGGGGATTGATTCTGATCAGGAAGTGAGCACACTAACCTCTCAGCCACTGAGGCTCTGCATCTTAACATAGTGAAGTTAAAACATTGTCCACCATTAGACTTTATATGTTTATAGCTCATTTGAATGAAGAAAAAAAATTGTTGGGTTAATAAGTAATTCAAGAAATTCTTTTACTAATGTCTTATATTATGCTTCATTATATATTTGTAAGATTCCACATATTTGTTGTTTTTTCACAGTTGATCAGCTACATATTGCAGTTTCTTAATGTGCCAGACCGCAAGGAAGCTGCTCTTGTGTGCAAAACCTGGTACATCGCCTCATTAGATCCATTTCTACAGAAAGACGTCGTAGTGAAATGCAAACCCCCAAAGAATGGAATTCTACCACCGTGGGAGTTAATGAGGCGCAAGCTAACCCACCTGGAATTTGGAATTTGGGACAGTAAAGAAATAAAGGAAAGCACTCTGTTATCTCTACTAAGCAAATGCCCAAGTCTTGAACATCTAGACCTTTCAGACTGCAATAGTCTTTTTCTGTCTGGCCACCTCTTTTCTCAAGAGAGTGATGTAAAATTACTGCGGCAAACTTTGACTAATGTCCGTGTTCTCAAACTAAACTGCCTGCGGTACATGACAGATGTTGCATTTGAAAGATTGGTTTCTATATGTGAAAATTTGCAGGAAATAACCATAGCATCTACAAACATGATTTTTGGCACTGATTTATATCATGTCAACCAAAGCAGCCCAGCAATGCTACATTTTTCCATATTCGTCAAGTTTGTGCAAGAACGAGCTACACAGCTGAAGAACATTGATATTAGTTACACGTCAGTCTCAAATGAAGCGCTGGAATCTTTGGCTAGAGTTAATAATCTTGTGTTGGAAAAATTTTGTATGCAGGGTTGTTCTGAGATTTCTGATAAAGGATTGAAGTCATTGGTTTCTCATCAGCACTTTCTTAAAATTCTGGACATCAGTAGTTGCAGGGAACTAGGAAATAGCAAGGATTTCTTTAAAATCCTGGCCAGCAATTTGCCTCACCTTCATACACTTATAATGAGAAAATGTGCAAAGACAGGCCAATGTGATGTGTCTTCTCTCTCAGCTTTTGGATCTTTACACACCTTAGATATGGGGGAGGTTCTTAACTTGTTTGATGTAGACCTCATCAAAGGTTTATGCAGTCATCAACATCTTACAAGTCTGGCTTTACCGTATTGCCCTGATATTAATGATGAGTTTATCATTGAACTATGTAAAAGTAATTGCAAATTGACTGATCTAGATTTAACTTCATGTCACAAGCTGACAGATATGAGTCTTCATGCCATTACTAAGAGTTTGACTTCACTCCAGGTGCTACGTCTCGCATACTGCAGAGAAATTTCTGATATTGGTATACTGGGATATGTACCAGAAAAAGGTTTTGTCCCAAGACATTCTTTTGACTTTGACCATGATGGCTGTCCCTGTAATCGTGGACGAGAGAGCAAAATATTTTGTAAGCCAAAAGGTGCAGTTAAAGACCACAAGCACTGCCTGTCGAAGGCCCATATCAGCTTAGAGAATAGTGAGGACTTGTGTATGCTTTCTAACTTAAAACTTCTTAAAGTGCTTGATCTGTCCTACTGTCCGAGGATCACTGATCTTGGTATAGCACAGGCTGTGAGATTTCAGCAGCTCCGTTCTCTCCTTTTAAATGGTTTACCTAAAATGAAGGACAGTGCAATAAAGGAGATTGCTCGCAATAATCCTGCACTGGAGGAGGTGAAACTTTCATACAACATGGCCATCACAGATGTGGCTGTGACTGAACTAATGTTACACTGCCCACGAGTGAAAGTCTTAGACATAAGTCAATGTGGATCTCTCACTGATAGTTGCCTGAAGACCTTAGCTACTTATGGCAAGAGACTGCTTCATTTAGAACTTTCTTTTAATAACATGACAGTTAACAATGTTATATCAATGGAGCTGCACATTCCTAAGACAAAAATAATGTTCAGACCTCAGTATTGTAAGATATAGAACAAGACAAATTTATAGATGTGAATTCCATTCTGCATCCTTATAGTTTTTGTAATGGCCGACATGAATGTTTGAAAAAGTAAATTAAAATGGGGACAAATAGATAAATTTATTTGTTTAATATAACAAGGGATGTGACAAAAGCCAGATAGAATACTAAATGGTCAACAGCAGTTGCACATACTCTTTGCAAAATGTAAAGTGAGAAAAGAGGCAGATGACCATATAGGTAGTGACTACCACTTAGTCGTAGGTATAAAAAAATATGAAGCTTGGGACAAACACTGGCCCAAAGGTATTATGTTATAAAAATGTATAAAGCAGACAACATTAAGGGGATATGAAATAACACTTTGTAACAGATATAAAGAAATGTTACAGTGAATCTATAAATTAGAAAACAAATTTTAACGCTGAATATATTAACCCAATGGGAGCGGCAATAGTTCAGTGGTTAGTGAACTGGACTACAAAGGACAAGAGGTCGGGTTTGATCCTGATCGACGGCTTCCAGTTTCACCCAGCCTTAAATGGGTAATGGATATTTTTGTGGGAAAGTAAAGTGGCATGGGCATAATACCGACCACATTACCCTAAAAATCAAGTGCCAAAGATCTGTAAAAATTATGGTCACTAACACCATATTCCCTATACACCACATGGTGTGATGGGACTCTTTACCTTTTTTTTTTTTTTTTAATGTTAACCAAATGTTTAATAACATCTTGTCTGCAGACAGAAATAATATTAAACATGTTCTGGATTTCAAGAAAAAAAAATACAAGAGTGGATAACCCCAGAAATAGAGAAAACTCTCTTCTTCTTCTTCTTAGTGTTAAATGGATGTGTTGTGTCGCTAATTTACTGCATTGCCATGATATCTACACCTTTTAGCCCAACACATCCATCTTCGCCATGGATGAGTAGATTTGCTTACCAACTTTTTCCCAGACAGCTGCTATTTTTTTTTTACTGCCAAGGATTCTTTAATGCACCAAGTACACTTGGGACCTTCTTTTTTTCCCAGTTTTCCGAGAGGGTTAGACATCAGAACTCACTACCCAGAGGCCGGGGGGAGAGTAAAGACATGAAGAAACAACAGGTTAGATTTTTTAAAATTCCCACCACCTGTGGTGGGGATCAAACCCAGGACCTTCTTGTCCAGAAGCTGTCGTCTTACCTCAAACCATCCAGTCCCTTATAGAGAAAATAAATTAAACGGAAAACAGTGTAAGCAAAGACTTCAGGGGTAAAATAGCAATATAGTTAGCTCATCTTAGTAAGGAGACATAATGTTTGGTTATTAACATTAAAAGTCATGGATGAACTTGTAAGACAAGCAGAAGTTGCATGGAGATACAAAAAAAAAAAAAACAGTGCATAAATTAACCGAAGCCATTAAGAGAGAATGAGCAGTGAACATCACACATAAGTAAGAGGTAAAAGAGGAGCATTTATCACACACACAGATGCCAGTCTAAAAAGATTCCAGTCTAAAATAGATCTCTACATAAATACAGACTCTCCAAAGAAAGAAGTCTTTGAAGAGTAGGAATAACAGGGAAAGCCCAAGGTCATGGCAACCTACCTGAATGCAGAGTTATTCAAATCAGACCCAACACTGGCAGCTGAAATCACTTTTCTCACAAATTTGGTAATCAGAAACACCACAAGTACAGAATAAAGGAATAAAAGCACCACAAGTACAGAATAAAGGAATAAAAGCACCTCAAGTACAGAATAAAGGAATAAAAGCACCTCAAGTACAGAATAAAGGAATAAAAGCACCTCAAGTACAGAATAAAGGAATAAAAGCACCTCAAGTACAGTAATTTGCTTTTATTCCTTTATTCAGTACTTGTGTTTCTGATTACCAAATTTGTGAGAAAAGTGATAAAGGAATAAAAGCACCACAAGTACAGAATAAAGGAATAAAAGCACCTCAAGTACAGAATCAGGGTTCACCCAGCCTTTAATGGGTACCAGATTTTTTCTGGGAAAGTAAAGCAGCACGGGCGTAATACCGACCACATTACCCCAAAAAATCATGTGATGAAGGTCTGTAAAATTTATGGTCACTAACACCATATTCCCTATATGCCACTTGGCGTGACGGGAGCTCTTTACTTTTTTTTTACTCAAGTACAGAATCAGGAAGTTAAAAACATTACAAATACAGAACGGAATAAAGGAATATTTTTAAGAAGAATGAGCCAGGTTATGTCTGAGCATGGCACAAAGAGAATTTGATTTTAGTGCCCATATTTTTCTTGATTTTTGACACATTTTTGGTGTAATATGATCAGCACCAAGCCAGGATATTTGTCCTTCCCAGAGAAAAGAAATCTCCATTATCTATTTAAGGCTGGGTGAACCCACTAAACCGGTCAGTGGATATTTGTAAAGTTATTCAAAAAAGTTGATTTTTATAGGCCACAATTATTGAAGATGAACTATGCTACTCTTAGTACCCAGTAAAATACTTTGCAGAATCATAAAAGTATAAAGACTTCTCAAAACAGTAGACCTGAAAGTAAAGAAGGAGCAAGAATTTTTTAAGGAGAAACAGATTTTGCACAGATAATGTTTTCACACTTAAAAATACCATGAGCAGTGTTCTTCAATGTTCAGAGAGGGAATGGAGGAGCCAGTTTAGTACTACAATAAAAGATGGATATGTTTGGACAAAAGCAAAGTAAAAATCTACATTGAGCATCAAGTAATCTACATCTGCTCCTGCTCTACATTGGAATGCTGTTCACTAAAAATGTAAATATATTAGCCATCAGAATGAAGCTTTGTATGTAACAATCAAATTAAACATTCATTTTATAAGCCATTTGTAGGGTATGTGAAATGAAGTATCTTCAGATTGAAAGTAAAATAGGAATAATTTTCCTCCATGCTTTATCTGCGTGCATACTTTTATATTAATGCCAGAAGTCTGTAATGAAGAATTCATAGATTATTTGTGTAGTCGAAGTAGTGTTTCATTGTTTGGGATAGTATTTATTTAGTCAAAGTAGTGTTTCGTTGTTACAGTATTTAATATTGACTCCTAGAGATTGATACAATTTTTGTGTGTGAAGAGATTGATAACATTTGTTTGTGTGAAGAGATTGATAACATTTGTTTGTATGAAGAGATTGATAACATTTTTGTGTGTGAAGAGATTGATAACATTTTTTGTGTGAATTTAATTCAAGTCTAGACTAAACTATAATTCAAGAAAGGGAAAGATCCCAACGACCTCAGCAGTTACAGACCAATCTCCCTGACCTCTAATCTGGGGAAAATAGCAGAACGAATGGTCAACGAAAGGCTGTACTGGTGGCTTGAGAACACGAAGACACTCAACAATTACCAAGCAGGCTTCAGAAAGAACAAGCGTACCATGGACCAGCTGATAAGACTCACTCAAGAGATAGGTGACTCATTCCAGGAGCAAAAACACGTAATAGCCACATTCATTGACCTGAAACAAGCTTATGACAGAGTCTGGAGAAAAGGTCTTCTATTCAAACTGCAAAAAATGGGAATATCAGGACGAATGTACAAGTGGATAAAGGGCTTCTTTTGTAATCGAACAATACAAACAACATTCACGGGAACAACTTCCAAACAAAGAACCCTGGAGGAAGGCCTACCTCAAGGATCAGCCCTAAGTTGCACATTGTTCCTTATGTTTATAAATGACATGCCAGAATATATCACATGTCGTAAGGCACTTTTTGCAGACGACCTCGCCATCTGGGTAAGAGGCAAGAATATTCAAGCCCTTACTCATAACATAAATATGAACCTTACTACCATTGCTGCTTACTGCCAGTTCTGGAAGTTAGAGCCTAGCACTGAGAAGTCAGTCTACAGTATATTTACCCTAAGCAACAAAGTCAAAGGGGAAGAAATAGATGTCCGGATGAGCGGAGAGAAACTAAAATACGACAAATATCCGAGATATCTGGGAGTTGACTTAGACCGAAGGCTATCTCTGAAACAACACATAAACAAGCTGATAGAGAAAACCACAACTAGACTCAGGATCATCAAGCACCTCGCCAGTTGTGAATGGGGGGCAGATCAACAAACACTGCGTCAACTCTATACTGGTTACGTGCGATCAGTAATAGACTATTCACTACCTCTGCAATCTATTGCTAGCAAGACTCTACTCCAAAGTTTAGATAAAATTCAAAATCAAGCCCTGAGATTTATTAGCGGTGCTATGAAATCAACTCCTAATAATGCTTGCGAAATACACAATAACATCGAACCTCTTGGCATTCGAAGAGAACGTGCTGTAGTGGAAACCTACGAGAGATATTTGCGGACGGAACCAACAGGGGAAAATCGCATTATGGTAGAAAAGTGGCGGCAGAAAACCCGGATTAAGAAATCATCCTTTTTAGACCATGTAATTAACTACAGCTCTAAACATCACCTTCCAGCAGACAGACTCCAAGATATGCCCATCCGCCCTGAAGCACTTTGCCACCAAATAGTTGTCCCCGATGTCAGGACTGAGCTCTCCGACCCCCTAGCAGATAGAAATACTCTACCTCCCATACTCAAAGCCATAGCACTGGAAACCATTGACCAGTATCCACGTAATGCCATCCATGTTTATACTGATGGATCTGCATTCAAGGCCACCCTAAATGCTGGTTACGGTGCTGTTGTCAAGTATCCCTACTCTCACCCAGACGACTACCCCCAAATTTACGGTCCATGCGGAGAATACTGCTCCAACTACTCTGCAGAAATTATAGCTATAGAGAGAGCACTCAGAAGGATATTTGTAGACTTTGAATGTGACACCATCGCACCGGAAGATATTTATATTTTCTCGGATTCTAAATCAGCACTCGAAGCAATTGAAAGCGGACTAACTTCCGAGGTTTCTAATATAAGATCTTTATCCAACCAACTCTCCACTACCTATGGCGTGGCTGTAACCCTACAATGGATCCCTGGTCACATCGGCATTGCGGGAAATGAGAGAGCGGATAGGTTGGCTAAACTGGGAGCATCTCTACCACAGCTTCCTGTTCAAGTTAGCCTCAAAACATGTAAGCAAATTTTGAGAAACAACTACCACGAGGAATGGTTGAATATGTGGGCTTCAGCTAAGACTGGTCGCCTACTCTACAGATATCAAACAAAACCAGACCCCCTCGACCCTGTGCGGGAGCTGAGGCGAAGGGACCAGAGCCTGATATTCCAGCTGAGAACAGGCCATGCTCCTACCAATCAACACCTGAGCAGAATAAAAACACAACATGACCCAATCTGCAGACACTGCCGTCAACAATCTGAGACAGTAGATCACCTGCTACTACACTGTCCCCATTTACTAAATCGACGGAGCATGTTACTCCCACTACCTCCAACCATCAATAACACACTGTACTCTTCATCTGTTCAACTGAGAAGGACCTGTGCCTTCATGCGAGAGGCATTAAGCTGTAAAGAGCTCATAGCTCACGGCTAACAAGGGGATTAAGTCAAGTCAAGTCATAATTCAAGTTTGCGTTGTAATAAATTTAATACATTTATTTGAATGTATATTTTATTGAATATGAATTTATTTTTTGTTAATTTAATATGGTTGTGAAAACTAAATATAGTGATAAAAGTTTTTTCATCATCGTCATCGAATATCCTGTGAATCAAATAGCCTTTATGATTACCATGACCAAAATATGTGGTTATCACTGACTGTAATACATCAACCTTAGCTGCTTGTTTGAACAGAGCCATAATTGTAATATTTTTAAAATTGTGACAGTATATGTAATGTCCTGAAACTGTGATGTGATACTTCATAACTAAAATTGGTATTTTAATCAGTTATTTCAGTCTGTGATACAGCAAGAAAATGTTCTATAAATAACTTTTCTGTTAGTAACATATTTAGATTTATACTTATATGAAAATATATCTCAAAGATTGAAATATGACACATTATGGTGCAAAAAATATAATGTTCCTGTCATTATTTATAAAAACTATAGATTATTTTTTTAAAGATTTTATTTATGAAATCAGTGATAATGCAAGACAACTAAAATATTAGTTTGTTGAGACTTTGTATTTCTATACAAACTGCTTTCAATTCAACAACTTTGAAAGTAGAACACTTACCCAAGAACAATCAGTTCCGCAAGAAGAGTTTAGTCATACCATGGCTTCTTCCTGATTGTCAGACTGTGGGGCAATCAGAAAAGCTTGTGTCAAACTGTAGGGCAATGAGAAAAGCTTGTGTCAAACTGTAGGGCAATCAGAAAAGCTTGTGTCAAACTGTAGGGCAATGAGAAAAGCCTGTGTCAAACTGTAGGGCAATGAGAAAAGCTTGTGTCAAACTGTAGTGCATTGAGAAAAGCCTGTGTCAAGCTGTAGGGCAATGAGAAAAGCTTGTGTCAAGCTGTAGGGCAATGAGAAAAGCCTGTGTCAAACTGTAGGGCAATGAGAAAAGCCTGTTCCAAACAGTATGGCAATGAGAAAAGCCTGTGTCAAACTGTGGGGCAATGAGAAAAGCTTGTGTCAAGCTGTAGGGCAATGAGAAAAGCCTGTGTCAAACTGTAGGGCAATGAGAAAAGCCTGTTCCAAACAGTATGGCAATGAGAAAAGCCTGTGCCAAACTGTAGTGCAATGAGAAAAGCCTGTGCCAAACTGTAGGGCAATGAGAAAAGCCTGTGTCAAACTGTAGGGCAATGAGAAAAGCCTGTGTCAAACTGTAGGGCAATGAGAAAAGCCTGTGTCAAACTGTAGGGCATTGAGAAAAGCCTGTGTCAAACTGTAGGGTAATGAGAAAAGCCTGTGTCAAACTGTAGGGCAATAAGAAAAGCCTGTGCCAAACTGTAAGGCAATGAGAAAATCCTGTGTCGAACTGTAAGGCAATGAGAAAATCCTGTGTCAAACTGTAAGGCAATGAGAAAATCCTGTGCCAAGCTATGAACTTTGTGAATTAAATTGATGTTTTTTATGTGAGGCCTCACACTTAATGGCCCATTAGAATTAATGTTGTGGGATAACTTTACTGTTACCTTTTAACAACATAAGAGTGTACGAGAAAAATAAATATGTGAGAAAATGTGAGCTAAACCTGTATCATATTGCACATGAATGACATTTTTATGAAGGAAAATGCAATACACTTTTATACCTATTTTTGCACTCCTGAAATCAAAATTGAGGTGTCCTTAATCATTAAAAAACACATCATTGTATATTCATTTTTGCACATTCCTTATATATATATAAAATAGCTAAAAGTACCCAGTCAGGTAAAAACATTAAACACCAGGTGAAAGGTGTGCTTCCCTAACTATATATTCACATAGGGTATTCTTTGTATTTCTTCCAAAGGCATTTTTGGATTTAAGGGTCAGTAAGTTGTTATTATAGGGAGCTACGATAGCTCAGTGGTTAGTGAACTGGACTACAAAGGACAAGAGGTAGGGTTCGATCCCAACCGATGGCTTCCAGCCTCCCAACCTTAAATGGGTACCAGATTTTTTCTGGGAAAGTAAAGCGGCATGGGCGTAATACCAACCACATTACCCCAAAAAATCATGTGCTGAAGGTCTGTAAAATTTATGGTCACTAACACCATATTCCCTATACACCACTTGGCATGACGGGGGTACTTTACTTTTTTTTTTTTTAAGTTGTTATTGTACCTCAAAAAATACTTCTATTATTGAAAAACACATGGGGGATGACTCTGACAATGATATGTCAGAGAAAAACATGCTTTTAGCATTCTTCCCAATATATTTGACATAGATCTCCAATAAGTTTTCAGAGTTGTACAGCAGAAAGTTCAAAGACAGTGGTCGAACCTTTTATTTTTAACAACACATGCCGGGTGATTTATTTAAACTCTTTTACATAACAATATAGTTATTATCATTGCTTTTTTTTTTAAATAAAAAAGGATTACCATAACTGTATCATCCCATTAAGGGGTATACCGACTATATCATTCCATCATAGGGTATCCCGACTATATCACTTGTCATAGGGATCACAACAGTATCGTCCCATGGACTAGACTAGGCTCTCAAATGGGAAACATCAGGTCAATGGAAAAAGAGGATGACCTCAAGAAACACTGAAAAGAACTCTTAAGAAAAGAAGAAAAGTTGGCAGGTGTAAGCTCAATCTCTATAATCAAACAGCTCACCCAGAAGAGAGACAATTAGCGGCAGATTCTATGAGACCTATGTGTTGTCTAACAGTTCAAGAAGGGTGAAGAATCATCCATTCTCATAAAAAGAGAAATGAAAAAAATACTAGGCCTCTGAAGCTCTGGTGTACCGACATTGTGTCATTGCCAACAACAATAACACTAAACTGGCAACAGTTATAATTTTCAGTTATTTATTATATATATATATATATATATATATATATATATATATATATAGTATAGTGAGATTATTTTAAGATCCATAAGGAGCATGCCTGGAATAACAATTGGAGGTCATAATATAAATAATCTAAGGTATGCTGATGATACAGTCTTAATCGCTAAGAGTGAAAATGAGTTACAAGAAATATTAGACATTATAGTGAAAGAAAGCAAAAATTAAGGACTCAGCTTTAATAGCATAAAGACAGAAGTAATGGTAACAACAAAGAAAAAGACATCACCTCAGTGCAGAATAAAGACAAGTGGAACAATATTAAAACAGGTAAATGAATTTAAATATTTGGGAACTTTGTTAACCTCAGGCGGAAGATGTACAAAAGAGGTGAGATGCAGAATGGCTCAGGCAAAAGCAGCTTTCCAAAAAATGAGGAAGGTACTATGCAATCCACTTTTGACAATAGAAACAAGAAAAAGAGTTCTTAATTCTATTGTTGTTTGTCTGTTAATTTTTCCGAGTGCTAACACATACTCCTTTGTTCTATTATTCCCTATTATCGCCTCGGAAGTTCCCCATATAATAATATTTATGTATTATTATTTGTACCCAGTTCTTAAATGTTATCTAGCGTCAGTCTTAACATATAGATGTAAATCATGGACAAAAGGACAAGAAACAAGAAAATCACTGGAGTCTGTAGAAATGTGGTTTTACAGAAGAATGTTGAGAATACCATGGACAGCTAAGAAGAGTAATGAAAACGTTCTGAAAGAGGCCAAGCAAAAAGAGAGCAAATTTCTAATATTAGGAAGAAACAATCATCATTTTTTGGGCCATGTAATGAGAAGAGAACAACTGGAATATATTGTAACAACTAGGAAAATTGAGGGACGAAGAGATAGAGGAAAGCAAAGAAAAAATACCGGACAGCTTAAGAGAATGGTTTGGCAGAAGGTCAACAACAGAAATGATAAATAACTGTAGAGATAGAAAATAATGGAGAGACATGATCACCTACGCCAGCAGGCCCGGTACTTGATGACAAGATATATATATATACTGATTATCATAATTTTTAATGATTGCTAATTTTAATGTGGCATTATATATTTTTTACTTGATGGGGCATGTCACATCTAGCTTTCTCCATGCTGTTGATTTGATTTCACAATTTTCAACTCAGTATGTTTTATTTAGTCATCTTTAAGCCATGCTTCACAATGTTGAATGGAATCTCAGCTTCTCTTATTATTACTTACTTTAATTGATTTATCCATTTGATTTTCATAAACATTATGGATGTACACTTTGGTTCAATTCTAGCCCTTTGTTTTATCACACATTACGGCATAGGCTATCAATAAGAGTTTTCCAATCCTTTCTGTAGCTTTTGCAATGTTATGATTTTTTTAAAGATGTTCCCGAATTTATGAACTTTTTTTTTTTTTTTTTTTTTAAACTTAGTTGAGTAGCTGATCCAACATCCATTTTTCTTCTTTTACATCTTGATCTGGGACCAATAGTGACATTTATTGAAGTACATGATTGTTAAAAATAATTCATACAAATTTACATGAGCATAATTGTGTACATATCATTCATATTTTAACTTTGTATACATCAATATGAGCGTATTTATTATACAGGTATTATATGAGTGTATATTTGAAAGTTAAGTTAATTAAGTTCTACATGGAATATATTATAGTTTTTTTCTGTTGAAAACTATATTTTTCTTCATTGTTTTGGTAAAATGTTATATCAGGGATCAAATGTTAATGCTAATGTAATTTTTAATTGATGTTTGATCATTCCAGTTAACACTTGAAAATTCAGTTTTCTGAAAAGGATGTTTAGAGTGTTAACCATTGTTTCCTTGTTAAATGTTTTTAAATATTCAAAATGTTATTGAGATCCAATCCAGGTTAATTAAATGTTTTATTCTTGATTATTTGAATTGTTTGCTTTAAGCATATGTTGTATCTTGTGATAACCTCTGTACAATTCTGTTGCTTATATATGGATGTGTAGTTTTTTTTTTTTAAATAACATCAGAGTTACATTTTTGTATAGTGGTTTCAAACAGATTGATTTTTATTGTAAATTATTAGCATAGATAATTGTCAAATGCTGTGGTTTGGTCTGAACAGATAATTGTCAAATGCTGTGGTTTGGTCTGAACTTTATCGGAAATCAGATGTCCAAACTTTTAGAAGGAATTTTGTGGATTGATATGATGTAGACAAAGATTCAGTCTATTAAGTGCATTCAAACCACTCTCTTTTGCAAAACCACTCTCTTTTGCAAGTTTGTAAAAGTTGTTTTTTTCTAAATCAATTGTTTTGATAGCAAACAGTTAATAAGCAATTATTATCTGTTATATTAGTGTTGATGTATCTGTTACTGTTTAAAATGTTGTTGTAAATATTTTTAGAAAAATATATAATTTTAGAGTCAGAAGTATGAATAAAATAGCAACAGGAAAATATTTTCACAATTACGATGTAGAAATCCAAGCAATGAAGTTGGCAATAGAAAAACTGCTGAACAGTAATCTTAGCCCACAGCCTGTAGTATTTTTGACAGATGCAAGATCAGTATTCCAGGAATTACCTTCCAGAAAATTGCCACATCAGCAGACCTTATTGACTGAACTCTGCAAGCACCACAGCATTGCCCTGCAGTGGACCCCATCTCACTGTGGAATACAAGGAAACGAGAAAGCAGATCAGTTGGCAAAGGAAGGTTCAACAGGCACACAACCAGATGCACTGGTTACAAAACATAAGAAACAGATAATCAAATCAATCAGAGGATCACAAGCTCCAAATTAGGATGCCTTTCATAATATGAATAGATGTGAACAAGTTATCATTACACGCCTCAGAACAGGACACAATCAACTCCAAAGTCACATGTATACAAAATTCAAGATCGGCACCTCAACTACATGTACATGTGGACAGGCGCCCCTGAATGTTGAACACATACTTCAAGACCTCACTGAATATAGTAGACTGAGGAAAATCCATTGGCCCATAGACACAACACTACAGACAAAACTATATGAGCCACTGCAAGAATTACAAAAGACAGTAAAATTTATACATGAAACGACATTGCAGATATAGAAAATACTTCAGGCGAACAAAAGATAGAGCCAGAAGATGAAAGAAGAAGCAAAGAGTTGTCTGGTTGGCGTGTAATAGCTTAGATAAATGTTATAAATCATTAACAGATATTTTTGAGTGTAAACTTTACTGCAAATCAGTAAGATATATTGGGGTGTAAAATTTTATCATAAATCAATACCAGATATCTTTTGAGTGTAAACTTTTATCATAAATCATTAACATATATCTTTGGGGTTTAAACTTTTATCATAAGTCATTAACATATATTTTTTTGAGTGTAAACTTTTATCATAAATCTTTAATGGATATCTTTGGGGTTTAAACTTTTATCATAAATCTTTAATAGATATATTTGGGGTTTAAACTTTTATAATAAATCTTTAATAGATATATCTTTGGGGTTTAAACTTTTATCATAAGTCATTAACAGATACTTTTGGGATGAGAACTTTTATCATAGATTATTACTAACAAAAATGTTGGGGGTGTAATTTACTTCTCATAGATTGTTATCAGATACTTTAGATGCATACTTTTATCATAGATCATTATCATATTCTTTTTGGTATATAAATTTTAGAATAGATAATTAATGAATAATTTGTGATAAAAACTTATAGCATAGAATTTTAGCAGATATTTTGCACGTGTTAACTTTTAGCAATGATAATTTGGAAATTCTTTTGGCGTAAAATGTTTAATCCAGAATATTGACAAGTTTTTTTTTGGTTTATATTCAGTATAATTAAAGTTTCTTTTTATTATTTAGTGTCATGCACAAAGAGATATAATCAGGAACTGATTTAAGAAATAAGTCTATTTCTTATTTTAATTGTAAAAACCTTCATTATTTAATCATATTCTAGAGTTTTCCCTGTTTCTTTTGTTGATTGGTTTGATTAAACCTTCATCTTGTATTGATAAAATCCTAAAGTACCATGAAACATTGTTATGTTATGATCATTATCACTGCACTCCAGACTCTGTCATAGGTGCTTCGAACTTCTTAAAGTGTCTATCAGCACGCATGCAGTAACTAACTGTGCCAGTTGGTGTTGAATGACAACTGGTGTTGAATGACAAGTACTTTCATTAGAAATACAACAAATCTGTTTTAGCAAAGGTTTTGTCACTATTTGTTGATGAACCTCCAAGGAAAGCCTTGACCCACAAACTGTATTGTATGACCTAGAAGCCATACCTTGAAGCATCTATTGGGAGTGACAGTTTTCTATATTTAGGCTAAAGCATGTTGCACAGTAGTTGTTAGCTCATGCTGCTGCAAGATTACTGTAAACACTACTGCCTATCAGTTTAGTTCATAGTCTTCCATTTTTTTGAGGGTCCATAATTTGTGAGAATGCTAAAAGAACAGCAGTCAAATGGTTAAGACACAATAGAACAGCATGTGAGAAAGATCCCCTGTGCCTATTACATTATTACATAGCCATACTGTTCTAGATTATCCCAGATCCACATTATGCTTGACAATTGTACACACAGGCTAGAAACTTAATGAAATGAGTGGTCTTTATCACCAGCGGAGGGTGAGAAACAGTTTTATTTGAGCTACATTCTATTCATGGAATTAGTTTCATTGTAGTCAGGGCATCCTCTTACCCGCTCCAGCATTTCTCGAAGCGTATACGGACTGATTGTTCCAGCAAACTGTTGTTCATAAAAATATCTGCTTTTCCTGCTAAGCACTCCAGCTTGACCAGACCCCTTTTCCACGTTTAGACTCATCAGTCTCTCAATGTATACATCATTTTTCCACCCATTTTGCTCCTCTTCTCTTAAGGAGTGAAGAATAAACTTGGTGATGTCCTCTTAGTCCAGAGTAAAGCTACGCTCAGTGCCAGAGCTGCCTGCCAGCTTATCTGCTATTTCTTTGAGCTCTGAAGTTAGATAGTCAGCCATTGTAGACATATATTGGTAGCTGATTGGGCTCCATTCTAATAAGATGGCAGAACTACTTTGTTTTCTCTCTCTCTGTTGTATTTGATGCACCGTGTGGTGTTCTAACAATGCTCTTGATCTCATGATTTCTAACTTATTCAAGATTAATATAACATTATGCTAATCTGAAATGCTGTCAACACAACCACTACAACTACTAATTTCACTGCTACAGTTATATCTGCTTTCTCTTTCACCAATGTCTGCAGTGTACATCACTTTGGTCGCAGCCTCTCCAAGAAATTCAGGGTCGCCCCCTTCGGTGACAAAATGTACCACCATTCCATTAATTTACTCTATGCCCTTAACATTGCTCCATAAAACTTATTCTTATAATTTATTTTACAGCAAAAGTTTGCAAAATTAATTAACCCATGCTGTAAGAAAAATAAACATACCTCAACATATTACAAATCATCATCATCATGTTGTAACATGCTTGTTTGTGAAGGTGATCATGTCTCTCCACAACTTTCTATCTCTAGTTTTTTATAAATTCTGCTGTTGATTTCCTACCAGAACCATTCCAAACCTCTTGCATCTTTTCTGCATCTCAACTGTTTTGTATCTTTTTTCTATCTCTTCTTCCATACATTTTTCCTGTTGTCACAGTATATTACAGCCCTTTCCTTCTCATATAAAAAAAAAAATGATTGTTTTCTCCCGATGTTGGAAATAGCTTTCTATTTAGCTTGGCCTCTTAGAACGTCCCCGTAATACTTTTTCAATTATTTATTGTATTCTCATCATTCTTCTTCCATAAAATCACTCTGGCCTTCACAGATTTTATTTGTTGGTAACAATGGGTTGCATGTTATTATTTTTATTCTTTGGAATGCACACTTTGTCAATGCTATTCTGCACTTCACCTCAGTTGTACATCTACCATCTGAAGTTCCAAAGTAATAAATATTGACACAATATTATTACTAGAAGGAGTAACAACAAAGATAGAGCTCTGGATCAACAGCAACAACAAAATATACTATAGTTTTGTCAGTCACAGATAGCTGTTATCCCTTTTACTTTCATTACCAATTTAAGTATTAATTCAGGCATGTATGCATTAAATGCATATCATTTTAGAATAATGCATGAATTTCTGTGTTTATTTTGTGTATTATTAAATTAAACAAAATATATTGCTTAAAATTCATTGTGTTTAACTGGTAATGTGGAAAGTTCTGTAAGATTCCTTCTTCCTGTCCTCATGTTGTTCACCTGATGACTACTAAAAGAATTGATGTCCTCTTCATTCATCCTTAGAAGGATGTTACGTCGGCAGAGATACGTTGTATTGTTGTTTGCAATAGAACTGTGATTTGCGCCTTTCAGCCAAAAACATCTTAATTCTGTGTGTTATTTTTGAGTACTGAGTTGTCTTTCCTCTTCGATCCCTACTCACTTGGCGAGATTAGACAGGTTAGTCTGTTTCTGGAGGCACCAGAAAGAGGTGGAGTAGGGTCTAGATGGTTCTGGTTCACTGATTAAGCCACCAGCTGTGGGTCACTGACAGCTTGCAGTTCTGCTGCTGTGAGGTGCATTTGCCTGCTCAATAAGACTCTAGAGTTGATATAACTCATCACGTCTGAAGACATTGGATGGACATATCTAAAGATAAGTTGAGGTTAACGGAGATGTACAAATATGAGGAAGTCAAGCTAGTGAAGTGGTTAATGTGCTCATCTACTCTGATCCAGTTGGTTCAATTCTTAATTGTGGCAACTTTTTTTTTTAGGGGGTGGGGGGGGGGGGGGGGGCTGACATGGCTTCATAGCCGAACCCAGCCTCAGAAAATTAAGCACCAGAGATTCCCTCTGGGGAAGTAGGGCTGTCTGACATGATACTGACCATATCACACATAAATTTGTCTCTAAGCCTGACATGATACTGACCATTACACATATAAATTTGTCTCTAAGCCTGACATGATACTGACCATATCACACATAAATTTGTCTCTAAGCCTGACATGATACTGATCATATCACACATAAATTTGTCTCTAAGCCTGACATGATACTGATCATATCACACATAAATTTGTCTCTAAGCCTGACATGATACTGATCAAATCACACATAAATTTGTCTCTAAGCCTGACATGATACTGATCATATCACACATAAATTTGTCTCTAAGCCTGACATGATACTGATCATATCACACATAAATTTGTCTCTAAGCCTGACATGATACTGATTATATCACACATAAATTTGTCTCTAAGCCTGACATGATACTGATCATATCACACATAAATTTGTCTCTAAGCCTGACATGATACTGATTATATCACATATAAATTTGTCTCTCATCCTGACCATATCACACATAAATTTGTCTCTAAGCCTGACATGATACTGACCATATCATATATAAATTTGTCTCTGATCCTGACATGATACTGACCATATCACATATAAACTTGTCTCTAATTCTGACATGATACTGATGGAGCTTGATATGAGCTTATATTGGGGTCAGAATAGTTCCACAGATCTTGTTTATTTATTGTGACTCTGCCTTGTCTCCCTTGTATAGGGAATGAAATCAGCGTCCAGGTTTGGTCTCTTTCCAGGATCACTATGATGAGGCAGAATAGTTCCACAGATCTTGTTTATTTATTGTGACTCTGCCTTGTCTCCCTTGTATAGGGAATGAAATCAGCGTCCAGGCTGGTCTCTTTCCAGGATCACTATGATGAGGCAGAATAGGGTCTCAGTTTCACTTATCCTGATGTTAAAAGTCAGCTATGGGTCACTAGACTGCTATCAGCCCTTCACTGTACAGCATCTGCTGACCACATGAAAAGTCTCCTAAGTGTGAAGAGTTTTAACCCTTAGGAGTGGGAAGGCATGCATTAAAGAAAACATTCTTCCAGATGATGTGAATAGTTTGTTGTGTTGATTGGTGTACTATGAACTTTAAATAACATGCCAGGAAATCACTTCCCACTGGACAACAAGCACATGGTGGCAGGGAAGAGCAAGTGAAATTCCTTTTTGACTGTCATATTTTGGAACAGTAAAAAGTAAAGAGCCCTCGCCACGCCAAGTTGTGTATAGGGAATATGGTGTTAGTGACCATAAATTTTACAGACCATCAGCACATGATTTTTGGGATAATGTGGTCAGCATTCAGTCCGTGTCACTTTACTTTCCCAGAAAAAATCTGGTACCCATTTAAGGCTGGGTGAACCCGGAAGCCATCGGTTGGGATTGAACCCTACCTCTTGTCCTTTGTAGTTCAGTTCACTAACCACTGAGCTATCACGGTTCATTTTGGAACAGTGCAAAGACAATATTTATTTTATACATTGACAGACAATACAACCTGGTGTCAGCTTGAATTCACAGAGAAGCCAACTTTATAGTGCCAAATTATTATTATTTCTCCGAGTTATAGGGTTTTTAAAATATATTTTTTGTCTCTTGGACATTTACCTGATATATCTATCTATCTATTGTCCTTTCGAGCCGAAGACGGCACATAGGGCAGAACCACAATCTCAAAAACAGAAACCTTGCGTGCCAAAGTGGCACATATTGCAGAGATCACTGCTCTAAAATATATGGCGCTGTTTCCATAACAATACTTTTTACAATGACAGCTTGTCAAGCCATCGATCAACCTCCTTAGTCGCCTCTTACGACATGCCTGGAAGGTCACAGTGTCACTATTCTTTTACCTGATATAACAAGAAGATAATTTTGATTTTATAAATCAAATATAATTTTATTTTATTTGCATATTTTAATAAGAACATTTTCAAATATATTGGTGTGCTTTTTCTTTGTTATTTTAGACTGTGATAATCTAGTTGCTTTGATGTACACTTATGTTAATAAATTGAACAAACACAAAATAAAGAACTTGTTGGGTATGACTTTTACATTATGGTAGAGTCTGTTTACTTTCATTACGTGGTTTACCCCATCAAGGCCAGTTCTTTGTTGTTGGGATGGGGCTCATCAGTCACCAGAAACTGAATACCAAAACTGACCAGGCCTTCCTACACCCGAGCAAGACCACAGTCTGCTCTAGCAAGTATAAGTGCTGAAAATGGAGGCAATCAGCCAAAAGGGGCACCACAGTAGCCAGGATGCCACGCACTCATGCATATGGGAAGTGTGTCTATAACTACGAATCGATATGGCACTCACTCTGTGATGGCCACTCTGGCAGGTGCAGTGCCCTCAACCTCGAAAAGGCCCAACCACTATTACTCGATGTCCTTCTCAACCACCTCGTGGAGTCAGGGGGCGAGATAATAGAGCTACTAGCCAATCAAAACGAAAGACCACTTAAAATAAAGCACTGGAATGCTGAAGGCATCAACAGTAAAAGAGTACAGTAAAAAGATAAGAGTTGGAAAATATCCTACATAAACAGCAAGTTATAACCGATCTTTCTTGCTCCTTTCAAGCCAGGCTGAGGCCTGTCTTACACACAGCACCACACGTAGCAGCCCGCCTTCCACACACTGATAGGCCAGCTGACCTCAACTGGCACTTGATAGGGTGAAGGCTCGTCAAGACCTGAGCCTTCATTTGTTCAGGTGTCAACTCCTTGCAGGGACAGCTAGTGACCGCCCGAATCACTGAACATGTGACCCACTTGTGGACTGCTTGGCGTTTGACCTCAACGCCGGAATTTGCATTGTATCACATGCACGTATGATCAACCAGCAATCATCACAGCACACGTGCACTGGACTTGAAGGTGTGTGAACTGCCTTGATGAACTGACAAGCTGAGTAGACCTCTGCCTGTAATAGATGGTCACTGCTCCGAACTGTCGCCGTGTTTGACTCTGCCCTTGTATGACACCCTTGGCCGGGTTGATCGTTGCCCGTCGTACTCTGCGCTGTTTAGTGTTACGCCGTCGGTTATTTTCAAACCAGCTTCGTTCTTCACCAGGGACAGACAAATACAGCAAGCACTCGAACAAGTATTGACTAAACACCAGATAAAAAGAACCCACCTGTGGTTTTATTCTCGACAATGTCCATCTCACGTAACATGTTCACATGCACAACTACAATAGTATGTTCGCAACCTCACATACATTGCCCGCTCACTTTGCGGCTTTCCCTAGCGTTATCTCTGACACTACACAGTCAGATTGCTGCACTATGTCTCCACCACTCTGGCCTCTCCTCACTTCCTCTACATAGTAGTTGCCTAGGAATTCTCCTTCTAGTACCCCACAGCAACCGGATTGCTACTAATGAAGCCGGCGATATTGATTTCGCTCACTTCGCCTATCTTGTTATCTCCTGGAGTGTCATACCCCATATCTAGCCCTGTCTTGGTTGATAGAGCCCTAGCGAGCCTGTCTCGCTCAGCGCCATGTACACTGCGCGGTGTCACTGCCTGCACACCCCACTATCTTGTCATGCTTCTCCATGAAACTTGACTCATTGACTTATCCTCCCTACTGTCACTGGAATGGTCGTAGCTGCTAAACTGCACCACTACCTTCTAGCTCGCTGCTTCTCATGAAGCCTAAATTGGTGATATTAACTCACGACTTGACACTAATTTGTTCGTTGCGGCAACTTGCCCAACTACACTTTATCCTCATATGTCTGATGAAGATTCACGTGGTGACTAACTCACAATTTGACACTAACTGTTCGTTGCTGCGAATTGCACAACTACATTTTGTCTTCATATGTCTGATGAAGATTCACGTGGTGACTAACTCACAATTTGACACTAACTGTTTGTTGCTGCGATTTGCACAACTACATTTTGTCTTCATGTATCTGATGAAGATTCACGTGGTGACTAACTCACAATTTGACACTAACTGTTCGTTGCTGCGATTTGCACAACTACATTTTGTCTTCATATGTCTGATGAAGATTCACGTGGTGACTAACTCACAATTTGACACTAACTGTTCGTTGCTGCGATTTGCACAACTACATTTTGTCTTCATATGTCTGATGAAGATTCACGTGGTGACTAACTCACAATTTGACATTAACTGTTCGTTGCTGCGATTTGCACAACTACATTTTGTCTTCATATGTCTGATGAAGATTCACGTGGTGACTAACTCACAATTTGACACTAACTATATTGGTTGCTCCTACATTCACACTATCCTATCACTACTCTATAACACTTTGGCTTAACACTGCTCCTGGAATAAGGTCTGTTCCCTGTCGCGACCACACACCAACTAACTTACTTATTCACTTTTGGGTGACTAACTCTACCCTGTTTCCAGTACCGGTTGCCACACAAAAACACACAACCGTCCGTATCGGACCTTTGCTTCCTCTCGAATGAATCTCCCAACCTATTCTTTGTCTAACCCTTTCTTCCTTCCACCAATCATAGCCCTTTGTTACATCCCTGCCTCGTTTCTACATTGTCTTACAATTCCCATGCCTCACGAAGTGTTCACCTCTCGTGGATTCCATGATTCTATTTTACTCACCCTTCTTATCTCCCCTCGATTTCTCCTACCTCACTCCCATCTTATCGTACACTCTTTAATCACTGCTACCTCCCTGCTTCAAAGTAAGCATATGCTGTTTGCATGCCCTGGTAATACCTGGGTTTTATTTAAACCAGAACGTGCCAAAATATGTTCTGGTAAACTTTTATGAAGTTAACTATCCAGGGTTACTTGACTCATATTTTGTGACATAGCAATAACTGTTATCATAATTGTCAATTGACACTGGCACAAAATTTGGTAATAAAGATAAGTTACAGTGAGTAATGATCAACACTCCTTGAATGTCGACCACAAAGAAAATTATTACACCATTTGATCTCAAAGTAAAAGAGAATTGTATCACTTCCACAACAGTCCTTGCATTCTGACTTAGACTATTTGAAGACAGAAAAAAGTACAGCGGACCTTTAAACTTTGAAGCTATATGAACAGCAGAAATATTTTCTTGTTCATTCACCAGCTTTCACCTCTGGGGAAGTGTCTAGAGTCTAGTAACTGAATTTTGCGTGTTAATCCATTTTTCCCTGGCAGCCGTGTGCACAAGGGTCCCACACAGAACAGGCCGATAACTCCATTTTTGGAGGTACTCATATTTTTTTTCCATTGACGAGCAATTGACGTTTCAAGCAGGTCCTTGCTGCTAAGACCAGTGGTGGTTGCCGCAGAAAGAAATCATAATAAAAATCCCAATTGGTACAGCCGGGATTTGAACTCACAAAATCTTTCTGTCTTGAGACCGGCATCTTGCCACAAGACCAACCAGTCCCCCAGGCTGAAATTTGAATTTTAAAGGAATGACTCTGGATAGGAAAGTAGACTGTCAATCAACAAATGTCAATCATTCTCTTGATCCTACATTTTATAACTCAATGCAATGAATGGAAAAATCAACTTTTGTCTGAAGAAAATAACAACTGCCATAAATGACATTATTGCTTCTGGTGAGACTGAAGTGGTGAGTCTATGTAATAGGCTTAGAATTTCAAATGAGGAAAACGGTATGGGAGGGATTTATGTTAATTCTTGAGGAATAAGCTGCCTGTTGCACTATTGTAGCTAATAAACACTGTCAGTGGCTAATAAACACTATCAGTAGCTAATAAACTCTATCAGTGGCTAATAAGCTCTATCAGTAGCTAATATACACTATCAGTAGCAAATAAACACTTTTGGTTATTTGGTTATGGAAGGCCCGGTATCACTGCAAACGAATTAAAAATCCATAATTGTTCAACTGCCCGTGCTAGTGGAATCATCCAAATTACTATCTCATCTCCCAAACAAAGAAAGGTAGCTGTAGTCCCCATCATAGCAGTCTCAGCACATGCCAAAAGACATAAGGCGATACCACACAGAAATTGAACACAGCCAACTGTTCCCTGTCATACAATATCATCATTCATCGTAAACAATTGGAATATCGAAAGATGATCAAAACGGATGAAACACACAGCTCACAGTGTGCACAGAGCACCTAACTCAGTAGCTCCTGCAAAAAGCCGGACTTGGAATATGAGGAAACTGCAACAAGGAACACTTTCAGACATAGCCTTCAATGGCTCCTGCTGCCTATCCACCATATTGACCAGAAGTCACGTCCTCCTGAACATGATGATCGTCATATTTTTAAAAATGTATAGCACTTGATGATGTTAAGACATCATTTTTTACTCCAAATCCAAACATATAAAACACAGTTAGTCATCACATTATCTCTGTCACACATCAAAGAACAGACCTTTAGTTCTCCTGAGTGTTTTATGGGCACAAATCACTGAACCTTATAACTGACTTACTACTTGTTTTTAATTTTCATAAGATAAATATAACAATATAAATATAATTTGATAAATATAATATGCACCCACAGATTCTGAGCCCTTGTATGTCACATTTTTATCATTTTATCATATAGGATGAAACAGTAACATTTTTTTTTAGAAAAATGAAAACTCTAAATAATACTACATACATGTAGCATATTTCAGATTAATGTCCTTCTAATTTATTAGTTATTTTCCTTACAGCATCTCCTAACGTTAATAGTTTGGGTGGACATCATCAATGCCCTCTGAGATGTGAGGAAGGGCACAGGACTTCAACAACAATGAGCCCATGTTACTCCTTCGGATGAAATAGATGGGAGTTAAGATGGGCACAGCCAGAAATGAGAAACTTAGTGGGCGTGTAAGAAGACTTACCAACCATCACAGAACTGGAGTCGTCGGTCGCTGGACACTGCAGGACTTGCAGAGGAGGGGATCTGAGAATCTATGGATAGGTTTGGAGTGCAATGATGATGACCATCAAATAATCCAATCTCTTAACATTATTCTCATATTATTATTATTAATAACCAACCATGAGGTGGCCAAAACAAATCATAAATGAAGTTCCCAAATCTAAATGGAAAGAAAGAATACCTTGTTCACATTCCAACACTTCCTATCACTGTTTATTTTTGTTTGCCAGCCTTATATCTTCAGTGAAGTCCAGAGTGACTGAATTTCTCATCAATATTACAGTGTGCTCAGGTGTCCCTCATCACAGATGCAGATATTTTCTGAATTCATAGGTACTCTTATTTTTTACCGTTAAGAGTTTTAATGTTTTGGGTAGATTTTTTTCCTATTACTTTTGCCCAGGCAGCGTTTTGTTTCTAGCCGACTATTTCCAACGGTCAAGAGTTCTCTAACTTTCACAGAATACAAATAGGACCTCCTTTTTTTCACCATTATCTAAGCAGGCTAGATATTGTACAGGGGTGATTTGAGGTTCTCTTAGTATAATAACAATATAACGTTGCCGATAGAATTAATAATCTCTGATGGAGAGATATAACATGCAGATGGAAGATATTTCTATATACTGTAACTATCTACCTTTCCAACATTTTACTTCACAACTAACATACTAAATTATAACAGGAAATCAGTCTCAGTTTACATATTTAATAACACAATCACTTGTAACAACTTCACATAGCACACTTTGAAATCACATGTCCATACGTTCTCTACAAATAGCAAGTTTCTTCACAATCTAACTCTAATGTTCCTAGAAGTTATCCACATCACAAGTTCCCAGCTCTCATCTCATAGTTACTATAATGCCTCACATCCAGTCGATAGAATCTCTATACGAGCATAATCTACTCCATATTTCAATAACTACTGTCTCATGATTAATAGTCTTAACACGATTCTCATTGCTGTCATCTGATTTAAGTCCATATCATATTTTAACATGGCTATAAACTATTTCCTGAATCTTGCATCCGTGGCTAAATTGGGTTTAAGGCATTTAATTTACACATCATACAGTTGTAAGGGAGCCACTCTAGCTCAGTGGTTAGTGAACTGGACTACAAAGGACAAGAGGTAGGGTTCGATCCCAACCGACGGCTTCCGGTTCACCCAGCCTTTAATGGGTACCGGATTTTTTTCCTGGGAAAGTAAAGCAGATAGGGCGTAATACCGGCCACATTACCCCAAAAATCATGTGCCGAGGGTCTGTAAAATTTATGGTCACTAACACCATATTCCCTATACGCCACTTGGCGTGACGGAGGCACTTTACTTTTTTTTTTTACTTTTATACAGTTGTAAGTATAATCTAACCACACAGCTACTTCTTTGCAAATTCCTGCACTTGATAGTAACTTTGGGCCTGTTGGAAAACATCCTCTTACTACATTCGCCCTCTCAGGTTTCTTCTTGACAGCTCCTGTTGCTGGTATCGTCAGCCGTCGAATACACCAAACTAACTCGTCTTTGTATTAGTAAATAGGCCTATAGTATATGTTAGACTATAACATACATATATCATAGCATAAAAACCAACACAATGCAAATTATGTCCACTTAAACCACCTTTCAAGGGGAGTCAATGAAGAAAAGTAACCACTGAGTGAACTTAGAAGCCAATAACAGATGCACAGCACATTATACCTGTTATATGTCATGCTCTGTTTATCTTATTACAAACATAACCATATTTTCTTGATACAATCACAATATGAGGACACAAGTAATGCACACCAGATTGTCCCTGGAAATATTTAATTTCCTTTTGTCTCACTATAATCATCTTCTTCATCCTCTATCTCATTTGCATAATCATCATCTTTAGGTGTATGTATAAAGTCTTCAACATCTATTTTCAAAAGTTGCTCTTTGTGTTTGGTAGAATCTTTATGGGACATTATCTTTTGTTTATCTTTTCTTGATTTCAGCTGTTTTGCACCAAAATTGTGTGTGTCTGTTACAGTATTGGATGTTGTCATCTCAGGACTTGAATACTTGATTTTAGATTTGTATGCAGTTACCTTCTTCATAAGATCTTCATGTGGTAAACCATAAAGATTTGATCGAAAATTGAGTTTTTGCATTAATTCAATGTTTTCATTCTCAACTGTTGATGACTGAACAAGATCAGAATCATTACAAGGATTGTTAATATCTTCCACTGTAGCTGCACTTGTGGTGACATCTGTATTGATGCCTATCTTGAATGAATCAGCTAGAGGGAGTACAGTGCTTGTGTGAGGTTTTAGTGAATGTGTGGAGGTGTTTCTTTGAGAAAAGTCCCATCTTGCCTCATCTATATGAACCTTTAACTGTGACTGTGGGCTTGACGGAACAAAATCAGGTCCATAGTCAGCTACTTCAAACAGCTGTTTTATCCGATTTAGATCACCCATAGATCGATCCTTCACAAATGTTACTGGAGGAATACGGCC
The DNA here is from genome assembly GCA_032433765.1 of Megaustenia siamemsis. Taxonomy (NCBI): domain Eukaryota; kingdom Metazoa; phylum Mollusca; class Gastropoda; order Stylommatophora; family Ariophantidae; genus Megaustenia; species Megaustenia siamemsis. The sequence continues at coordinate 72,268,015 of JAVIAB010000106.1, read as the reverse complement.
AAAGACATGGTAGGAGATTAAAAGGCTCCTGTGAAAAAATTAAAAACATCCTTGAAATTATGTCATGAGAAGAGGTAAGTTAAAATACTTGGTTACAACTGGCAAAATACAGGGAAAGAGAGATCATACTGGATAGCTCGGTGTTATGGCATGTAAAATAGTCAACAACAGAACTGATATGATGGATGGTAGATAGAAGATTGTGGAAGCACATGATCGCCTACGCCAACTGGTATGGCACATGATGAAATAATGTTAACATTACTCAAATTATAACAATTATTTTTTATTTAGTAGCATGGTATTAGGGCCTTTGTTTTTCAGGACAATAAATTCATTAATGGGTTATATGGTTATTTTATAGTTTCCTTCAAAAATTCCTGGAACTAATCTTAAGAGGGAGCCGCGATAGCTCAGTGGTTAGTGAACTGGACTACAAAGGACAAGAGGTAGAGTTCAATCCCAACCGATGGCTTCCAGGATTCACCCAGCCTTAAATGGGTTCCAGATTTTTTTCCGGGAAAGTAAAGCGGCACGGGCGTAATACCGACCACATTACCCCAAAAATCATGTGCTCAAGGTCTGCAAAATTTATGGTAACTAACACGATATTCCCTATACTACACTTGGTGTGACGGGGGCTCTTTACTTTTTTTTTTACTAATCTCAAGAGGCTACATCGAAACGAAAGTCCCATCAGTCTGGAAAAAAAAATCACAGCTTAAAGGGAGTTAAACCCAAACTCACTGGAATAATAGAAAGACAGGCATACTAATAATTTTCTTAACATTGCTTTCTTTTAAGACAAAAGAGTTTCTTCTTCTTTGCGTTCACCCGTTAAGTGGGTGTGGATGCATTGTGTCACTAGGTTACAGCAAATCCACAATGTCCACACCATTCAGCCTGACACATGCATCTTTGGCATGCACAGATTTGCCTAACAATTATGCCTAGACAGTGGCCATTTTGGCTGCCCCTAGTTGACTTTCAACTACCAAGAGTTCTTTAAAGCCACAAATGCACACAGGACCTGCTTTCTGACGTTACCCAAGGACAATAGGCATCAGATCTCATTACCCAATGACAAAGGAAGGGTAAAGCCACAAAAAGACTGAGGATTTGAAGTGAAAAATTTCAACCAAGTGTGGTGGGATCTCACCTTCCTGTTCAGAGTCTATCGGAAAAGTGTACCATAGTTTTCTTACTTATTGAAAAGTGTCATTTAATTATCTTGATTACTATAAAAGTGTCATTTAGTTTTCTTACTGGAAAAATGTCATTTAGTTATCTTGAATACTGGAAAAATGTACCTTAGTTTTCTTACCTACTGGAAAAGTGTACCATAGTTTTCTTACTTACTGGAAAAGTGTACAATAGTTTTCTTACTTATTGGAAAAGTGTACCTTAGTTTTCCTGCATGAGCCTGTAATAAACCTTCAATTTCTACAGCATCTGACCGGCTGCTATCCCAGAAAACATTCACACCTCCAAAATCTGCTTGCATTTTCACCTGATGAAGAAAACAAATGAAATAAAAATTGTAGGTGTCTGTTCAAAATATAAATAATGAAAATAGATTGGCATTTGCAGGAAGGGGGAACTGGTTGGTCTCAAAGTAAGATGCCAGTCTCGAGACAGAGAGGTTGTGAGTTCAAATCCTGGCTGTATCTGTTGGGATTTTCATTTGTGATATTTCTCTGTGGCAACCACCTTTGGTCTTAGCAGTGAGGCCCGGCTTGAAACGTCAATTACTCTATGACTGAAAAAAATATGAGTACCTCCGAAGTTGGAGTTATCTGCCTGTATGGCAAAGGACCCCTGTGTACACAGCAGTCAGGGAAAAATGGATTAACATGCAAATTTCAGTTCCAACACTTCAGGGACTTCACCAGAGGTAAAAGCTGGTGAATGGGAAAAAAATGAAATAAAAATTGTGAGTGTCTATTCAAAGTATAAGTAATGAAATTAGATTTTTATTTGCAGGAAGATGTAATTACATGATGTGGAGTTTATAACAAACTCACTGTATATGGAAATTTGATTATATTGTGGAAGTTAAAGCAGCATTAAAGATACATTATGATACAACATTAAATAGAGTCTACAGTATTATCACTATACAAAACAAATCACTTACAGAAGTGATGAAGACTTGCTTGTTAAGGATTTCTGCAGATAACTCTCCTGTGTTTATGATCTGAGTTATCTTATCATAGAGGACATGACTTAGTTGTACAGCACGAGTTCTTTGTGCTTGTGTCACTCCATGTTTATGTGCTGGCTTCTGTAAAGAAAACGCCTCCATTGGCTGCAAGAGAAAGAACAAAGTGTGCATAAAAAAAAAAAAGCTACAGATTTTTTTGTATAGATCTATTAACACATTCCCTGTCAAGGGGTTTAACATGCTGTGGTCATGCCATTTTTTGAAACATTTTTTTAAAATTCGAAATAACAGATATAAAATAAATTAACTCTTTCAGTACATAAGGTCTTTATCAATGCAATGAAAGATTTCAGAGACAAATAATTTTTTCATGGTTTTAAATATCAATATCTACATGTTTATAATTATCTAATACATACCACATTATATATGAATTGTTAGATAATTGAACAAGGAATTAGTTTTACCAATATCAACATGATACAAGACATGTAAAAAGATTATGGTTTGAAGACAGTTTACACTAATCAAATTGAGAGTGACGCACTCTGCAGCTAAACATATGTGACCAAAATTGGTTGAAACGTATGGAAAAAATTAAAATTGATCTAAAACACACATTTTGTTGGAACAATTTATTCATGAAGTCAGAAGAGTCTAATAAGAGAATAACAAGATTTTAGTGGAAGTAATTGTCAAAATGTTGATAAATGAAAACCAGCAAATTGCGGCTTTTGGGATCGGCATGCGGGTTACAAAAGCCACAATTTGTAGCTCAAGGTATGGAATGTGTTAATATAAACCTCTCAGTTATCGTATCTCTTTATTACCATCTGTCTCGTTTAACTTCAATTATTGTACAGTGTAACAAAGAGTTATAACCTTTTACTTTAATATACATAGATCCATAACAAATAATGCTGAAGTGGCAATTTACTTTAACATTGGAAGATGAGGTGGCCAGTGTTTTTCCTAACTCTCAAGTCAGATACACATATACAGCTGTTGACTAAATATGTTTAAAAAAAAAGAGCAGTATTATTTCTTAGTACTATAAAAACAGTGTACTAAAAATCTTCTTTGTTCTTTTCGTTTTGGGATTCTTTTAACAAGTCTGAAAATCATTAGTACTGCTTTTTTTAAAAATCTAATCTTTCTCATGCCCATGATATTATGAACATTCTACCACAAAGCATATTTTCTTTTTTTTTTCTTTCTCGTATTCACCCAATAACTACTCAACGAATTAATAGACCTCATCACCATCTGCCCACAAAAGGATATTAAGTGAGCGTAGATGTGTTGTGCTGTGCCTTATTTGCATCTTTCATCTTAACACATATGACTACAAAAAAGTAAAGTAAACCCTACCTCTAGACAAGTAACATGGGGAAACATAAAGATCACCGGAAGTTCTACTAATTATAGGCCAAGGCACATATTCAGCAGCTGAGCTAGGTGAAGTCAGCAACCAACAGCTACTATATACGTTAGGATTAGTGAACAACAGAGCGGATCAAGACCCTGCTCCACCTCCCAGCAGTACTCCTGGAAACAGACTATCCAGTCTGGCCATCGAGTAGAGGCCGAAGAGGGAAAGCAAACTGGTATTCAAAAATGCTATACTGTAGTCAGATAGAGGCGCGAAAGCTCAGTGGTTAGTGAACTGGGCTACAAAGGACAAGGGGTAGAGTTCGATCCCAACCGACGGCTTCCGGGTTCACCCAGCCTTTATGGGTACCTGATTTTTTTCTGGGAAACTAAAGCAGCACGGGCGTAATACCGACCACATTACCCCAAAAATCATGTGCCGAAGGTCTGTAAAATTTATGGTCACCAACACCATATTCCCTATACGCCGCCACTTGGCATGACGGTGGTACTTTACTTTTTTACTTTACTGTGTTACTTGTCTAATTTTATTATTGTCTTAAATATAAAACATAAATACCTTTCAAGAAAACATATAAATTTAATTATAAGGCATTTTTAGTGTTTCAAATACAATAATAATATGTACAGGCAATACAATTCAACCGCCCGTGCACTGCCGGGGCCCGAAAGGGGAGTAAAGAATAGCGGTGCTGTACCCCTACCAGGCATGTTCGTAAGAGGCAAGAAAGGAGGGTTAGGCATGGGACTGGCTATCCCATACTGTAAAAAAATAAACCGAAAAAAAACTTCACAAACATGGACAAGTCAAATAAAAAGAAACAAGTAAATCCACCATCCAGGAAAGATAAGGGCTCTTTGTCTAAAAGACGAATGACGCAGGCCGGAGAAAGTCGTAAGGAGTCCGGGTTGCCGACTCACCCTTTGTCTACCAGGAAATCCTCCAGAATTGGCACCTGGAATGTATGTACCCTAAACAAACAGGGAAAAGCTGCACAGATAGCAGCAGAATGAAAAATTACAAAATAGATATTCAGGGAATGTGTGAAACAAGATGGTTAGGAATGGAAAGAATAAAACTAAATACAGGAGAGATGATTTTATCATCAGGACACCAGGAACCTGGAGTACAACATAGTGAAGGGGTAGCTATAATGTTGTCAAGGAATGCTCAGAAGACACTAATAGAATGGGAAGCAGTAGAGCCAAGGCTAATGAAAGCAACATTTAAAACAACCAAAAACAAAATAAAATTACACATTATCCAATGCTATGCACCAACCAACGATAAGGATGATTTAGTTAAAGATGAATTCTATAAACAGTTACAATGTCAGATGGATGCAAGACGAGCCAAGGATATTATAATCTTGATGGGAGACCTAAATGCTAAAGTAGGATCAGACAACAGAGGCTTCGAAGAGATCATTGGAAAACATGGACTTGGAAATATAAACGAGAATGGAGAGATATTTGTGAATTTCTGCGCCCTTAATCAAGTGAGCATAGGAGGAACAATATTCCAACATAAAAGAATACATAAAGCAACATGGGTGTCACCAGATCATAGAACGGAAAATCAAATTGATCACATATGTATTAATAATAAGTTTAAGTCATCCTTACAGGATGTAAAAGTATATAGAGGGGCAGATATAGCTTGAGATCATCATCTTCTGATAGCCAAACTTAAACTTAAACTAAAAAGATATACTACAACGAATAAGGGTAGAAAGTATTTCAATGTAGGGTTTCTTAAAGAACAAGGAATTAAAGATAAATTCGCAATCACAATATCAAACAAATACCAAGTCCTCCAACACCTAGAAAATACAATAAATATAGAAGATCATTGGAAACAGGTAAAAGATATAAAGAGTCATGCAAAGAAACACCCAAGAAAAGAGAACACCAGAATAAGGCATGGATGACAGCAGAGACCCTGGATAAAATTAAAGAAAGAAAGAACAAAAAAGCAGACATAAATAAAAGCAAAACGAGAAGTAATAAAGCCAAGACACAGGAAGCTTACACAGAGGTGAACAAAGAAGTGAGAAGATGCATTAAAAGGGATAAGAGGAAATATATAGATGAACTAGCTAAAGAGGCAGAAGAAGCAGCAAATAAAGGGAATTTGAAAGAACTGTACAACAGCACAAAGAAATTAAGTGGAAAATACAAACAGATCAATGCCTTTATTAAAGATAAGAAAGGAAATCTGCTTAGTAATATAAGGGAACAAATGAAGAGATGGAAGGAGCACTTTGAAGAACTTTTGAACAGACCCGGTTCAAATAATCCTCCAGATATACTACTAGCAGAAGAAGAGTTACACGTTAACTGTGGAAAACCAAGCAAGGAAGAAATAATGAAAGCCTTCAAGCTATTAAAAAATGGTAAAGCCACAGGCAGGACCAGATGAAATTCCTTCGGAAGCCATCAAAGCAGATATTAACACCTCTACCAAGATGTTAAAACATGCATTCTCACATGCGAATGAAGGAGTCTATCTGCATACTAGATCCGACGTTCGATTGTTCAATATCTCAAGACTAAAGGCAAGGTCTAAGGTCAGACATATCTCTATTAGAGATCTGTTATTTGCTGATGATGCTGCACTTGTCACGTAAAGTCAGGAAGAACTCCAGAGCATGGTACATTGCTTTTCACATGCCTGCTGAGACTTCGGTCTAACAATAAGTTTGCAGAAAACTAACATACTCGGTCAGGATGTCGAAGCAACACCTGAAATCTCTATCGACAACTACAAACTTGATATCGTGCGGCAGTATAACTACCTGGGGTCCATCATCAGTGACAGACTATCTTTAGATACAGAAATTGACACTCGTATTGGTAAAGCTGCTACCACCTTTGCCCGTCTTTCTAGGCGTGTCTGGCAAAACAGCAAACTGACAATTAAAACAAAAGCTGCAGTGTACAATGCCTGGATAATTAGTATCCTCCTGTATGGCAGCGAATCTTGGACAACCTATGTAAAGAAGGAGTGAAGGCTAAATGCATTCCATATGCGATGTCTACGCCGTATTCTTGGTATCACCTGGAAGGATAAAGTGACAAATGTGGAGGTCATGACTTGCACAGGCCTCCCAAATATCTACACGCTGCTCAAACAACGTAGGTTACGCTGGCTTGGCCATGTACACCGCATGAAAGATGGCCGCATACCGAAAGATATACTCTACGGACAACTGGCAGATGGTAAAAGAACTAGGGGTGCCCAAAAATTTGAATTGTAGATGTGTGTAAACGTGACATGAAGACTCTGAACATAAACTCTGCAGCATGGGAAGACATAGCTGCAGACCGCAATCTCTGGAAACACGCTCTAAAGGTTCACCTCAAAGAAGAAGCAGACAGATTCATGGAGAAAGAGAATACATGACGAAAGAAAAGAAAAAATAACATTTCTAGGGATGCTGAAAAACCCATAGACAAATATGACTGACGGAGGCTACTACTACTACCAAGATGTTACATAATCTATTAGATAAAATTTGGAAGAGGGAAGAAATACCTAACGACTGGAAAGAAGGTTATATGATCAAACTACCAAAGAAAGGAAGTTTATAGGAGTGCACAAATTATAGTGGAATTATGCTACTATTAGTGCCATGGAAAATATTAAGCAGAATCATTCTGGAGAGACTAAAAGAGGCCATAGAGAAACATTTGAGAGATGAACAAGCAGGTTTTAGGAAGAACAGATCATGTGCTGATCTAATAACTACTCTACGTATAATCGTTGAACAAAGTTTAGAACTAAAATCCCCACTTTATATTGGATTCATAGATTACCAAAAGGCATTTGATAGTTTAGACAGAAGAATGCTTTGGAAGTTGCTGAGTCATTACGGAATTCCCATAGAGTTTATTAACCTGATAAAAACAATGTATGAAGGAACAAAATGTAGTGTGGTGCATGAAGGACAGCTTACAGAAGCATTTGAAATAAGAACGGGAGTAAGGCAAGGATGCCTTTTGTCTCCATTTCTCTTTCTACTGGCCATAGATTGGATTATGAGAATAACTCAAAACAACAGAAATGGAATCCAGTGGTCACTGACCAAATAACTTGATGATTTAGACCTTGCTGATGACATAGCTCTCCTATCACACAGCGATCAACAGATGCAGGATAAAATGAACATAATTGATGAGAGATCACAACAGCTGGGACTAAAGATTAATAGAGATGGGACCAACATTATGAGAATTAATGCAGTTGGCAATAACCAAATAAAATTAGGAGAAATACCTCTACTAGATGTGCAATCTTACATATATCTGGGCAGTAACACGGATAAGGAGGGAGGAACAGAAAATAATACTAAAATAAGGATATCAAAAGCAAGAGGAGCTTTCGTTGCACTGGGAAACACATGGAAATCCAAAGAAATTAGGTTAAATACAAAAATTAAAATTTTCAACTCAAATGTTAAGTCGGTCCTATTATATGGCTGTGAAACATAGAGAACAACAAAATTAACAATGATGAAGATACAGACTTTCATTAATGGATGCTTACGCAGAATAAAAGGATGGAAATGGCAGGACAAAATCACTAACATAGAATTATGGAAATGTACCAGGCAAATACCAGTGGATAAGGAGATACAGCGAAGACGATGGCGCTGGATAGGACACACACTGCGGAAGCCAAATGAGAGTATTACACAACAGGTCCTTTTTTGGAATCCCCAGGGGAAAAGACAAAGAGGAAGACCAAGGAATTCTTGGAGAAGACAGAAGCAGAGATGAAGGTGATGGGAAAAACATGGAATGATCTTAATAGAATGGCATAAAACAGATCGACTTGGAAAATGTTTGTTGAAGACCTATGCTCCACAGAGAGCTAAAAAAGGTAGAAGATGAAGAATACAATTCAACAATACAGAACAGAAATAAAAAGTGACCGCTGTTACAAGACAGTAAGTAACAAAAAAGAAAAAAATAATAAATTGAACTTTTAAAAGTTACCTCTGCAATATGAGGTTGATACCATTTTTTCCTGAAAATAACAGAAATGTCAAAACGTTAAAATACATCACAGTGCAGTAAAGCAATAAACAAGTTATCATTCTCTTCCTCAGGTGCTATGTCAGTTGGCGTAGGCAATTATCTCTCACCACATCTCTTGGTCCTTCATGCATATCATAATTTCAGATTTCATAGACATATTAAAAGAAAATAACATATTTTCTCAATAGTTAATTTTAGAAAATATGTCATCAAGTGCTTTCAATGAGAAACTATGCTATCAAATGCTTTCAATGAGAAAATATGTGATTAAATGCTCTCAATGGCCACCTTAAAAAAATGTCCCATCTTCTTCCTCTTTCTGTTTCATTTACCTTTCAGCTGTGAGGAGGTAGTTTATTTGTATTTTTAAATATTTTTTTTTTAAGTTCGTCAGCTAGGTAAACTATTACAAAGTCCCTAGTCTAATTGAATTTTGCGTGTTAATCCGTTTTTGCCTAGCAGCCATGTGCACAGAGGTCCCTTGCCGCACAGGCAGATGAGATAACTCTTGTCTTCGAAGGCACTCATATATTTTTTACCCATGAGTAATTGACGTTTCAAGCCAGGCCTCGCTACTGAGACTAGGGGTGGTTGCCGCAGAGAGAAATTATAAATAATAATCCCAACTGGTGAAACTGGGATTTGAACCCACAACCTCTCCCGAGACCAAGCCTATCCCCCCCAAGAGGTAGTTTGTGGTTCTTTGTTTTTTTGTTTTTTTTTTGGTCTTTGCTCTTTGTTTAACCTCTTCTGTTGTCACATTCAAGGTTTTTTTAACATTTGGTCTATTCAATTTTTTATATAGCATCATTTTAGTATGTTGTTTTCTTAATATTTATTGATAGTTGTGTGGACTATGTTAGCTGTTTTTGTCTTGTTACGTAGCCAAAAACTGACACCAGCATTGGTAAAGTTGCTACCACCTTCACCCGTCTTTCCAGGCATGTTTGGCTAAACAGTAAACTGGCAACTAAAACAAAGGCCACAGTATACAATGCCTGCAACATCAGTATCCTCTTGTAAGGCAACAAATCATGGAAAATTTATGCAAAGCAAGAAAGAAGGCTAAATACATTCCATATGCGATACCAGTTCTGGATTCTTGGTATCACCTGTAAAGATAGTGACAAACGTCTTTGCTCGCAAAGGCCTCCCAAACATCTACACACTGCTCAAATAACATAAGTTACGCTGACTTGGCTACTTCCACCGCATGAAAGATGGCCACATATCAAAAGACATACTTTATGTATAGGGACAACTCATCATCATCATCATGTACCCTGTCGGTTGGCGTAGGCGATCATGTCCCTCCACAATCTTCTATCTACAGTGCATCGTATCAGTTCTGTTGTTGACTGTTTTCCATGCCATGACACCAAGCTATCCAATATTTTCTCTCTTTGTCGTCCGCGATCTCTCTTTCCTTTTATTTTGCCAGTTGTAACCAAGTATTCCAACTTTCCTCTTCTCATGATGTGCCAGAAAAATGTTGATTGTTTCTTTCTGATGTTTTTTAAGAGCTCCCTTTTTGTGTTGGCCTCTTTGAGAACTTCCTCATTGGTCTTTTCATCTGTCCAGGGAACTTTCAACATTCTTCTGAGAAATCCCATCTCTGTGGCCTCTAATCGTCTTTTCATTTGTTTGTCTACTGTCCATGATTCGCTTCCATAGGTTAGAATTGGTTCTATATAGCACCGATGAACTCTCTTTCTCATTTTTATTGACATAGATTTGTTGCATAAGATATTTTTCATTTTCTGAAATGCTATTTTGGCCTGAGCTATTCTGCTTGTTATTTCTGTGGTGCATCTCCCATCTGATGTAATTATTGTGCCCAAGTATTTGAAATGTTGTACTTGTTTCAGATTTGTCTCGTTTATTTTTATGCTGCATGATGGTGATGATTGTTTCTTCGATATAACCATTACTTCTGTTTTCTTACAATTCAGACTGAGACCTTTCTTGTTGCTTTCTTCTACTATTATGTCTATCATTTCTTGTAGTTCATTCTCTGTCTCTGCTATTAAGACTGTGTCATCCACATATCGTTAAATAGGGACAGCTAGCAGATGAAAAAACTCTGATTTATAGACATGTGTAAACATGACATGAAGACTCTCAAAATAAACCTCGTAGCCTGGGAAGTCATTGCAAACCGCAATCTATGGAAAGACACTCTGAAGCTTCAACTCAAGCAAGACCAGACAGCTTCATAGAAAAAAAGAATACACCACAAAAGAAAAGATAACATTTCCTAGGGGGTGCTGCAAAATTCATGGTAAACTATGACTAATGGAGAAAAACCATTGAATTAATTTTTGTAAAAGAATTTATTCTACTAATAGAGATCGGCCCTATTTTCTCAGTTCTTCACTTCAGTTTATCTCAAGAGAGAAACAAATGTTTCCAAAGCGTTCTGGAATGGTTGGTATTGGTACATATTTTTAGCTCAGATCTAACAGTGGTGATTTTTATAATTAGAGTGAGCCAATAATGTTTTAGCAGAGATGAAGATGATGGAAAAGACATGGAATGATCTTAAAAGAATAGCAAGATATAGAACGACTTGGAAAGTGTTTATTGAAGACCTATGCTCCACAGGGAGCTGAAAAGTAGAAGAAGAATAGTGTTTTTGATATATGGATTACTTCAAGAGCTGTGATGAAAAGTGTTTTCACTCAAACAGATTATTATTTCATGGTATTTAAAAAAAAACAACAACAATGCACTGTAACCATTGCACATAATCGTAACAATGCACTGTAACCATTGCACATAATCATAACAATGCACTGTAACCATTGCACATAATCGTAACAACAATACACTGTAACCATTCCACATAATCATAATGCACTGTAACCATTGCACATAATCATAACAATGCTCTGTAACCATTGCACATAATCATAACAATGCACTGTAACCATTGCACATAATCATAACAATGCACTGTAACCATTGCACATAATCATAACAATACACTGTAACCATTGCACATAATCATAACAATGCACTGTAACCATTGCACATAATCATAACAATGCACTGTAACCATTGCACATAATCATAACAATACACTGTAACCATTGCACATAATCATAACAATACACTGTAACCATTGCACATAATCATAACAATACACTGTAACCATTGCACATAATCATAACAACAATACACTGTAACCATTCCACATAATCGTAACAATGCACTGTAACCATTGCACATAATCATAACAATGCACTGTAACCATTGCACATAATCATAACAATGCACTGTAACCATTGCACATATAACAACAATATACTGTAAACATTGCACATAATCATAACAATGCACTGTAACCATTGCATATAATTGTAACAATGCACTGTAACCATAACAATGCACTGTAACCATTGCACATAATCATAACAACAATACACTGTAACCATTGCACATAATCATAACAATGCACTGTAACCATTGCACATAATTGTAACAATGCACTGTAACCATTGCACATAATCATAACAATGCACTGTAACCATTGCACATAATCATAACAATGCACCGTAACCATTGCACATAATCATAACAATGCACTGTAACCATTGCACATAATCATAACAATACACTGTTATCATTGCACATAATCGTAACAATGCACTGTAAACATTGCACATAATCATAACAATGCACTGTAACCATTGCACATAGTCATAACAATGCACTGTAACCATTGCACATAATCATAACAATACACTGTAACCATTGCACATAATCATAACAATACACTGTAACCATTGCACATAATCATAACAACAATACACTGTAACCATTGCACATAATCATAACAATGCACTGTAACCATTGCACATAATCATAACAATGCACTGTAACCATTGCACATAATCATAACAATGCACTGTAACCATTGCACATAATCATAACAACAATACACTGTAAACATTGCACATAATCATAACAATGCACTGTAACCATTGCACATAATTGTAACAATGCACTGTAACCATTGCACGTAATCATAACAATGCACTGTAACCATTGCACATAATCATAACAATGCACTGTAACCATTGCAAATAATCATAACAATGCACTGTAACCATTGCACATAATCATAACAATACACTGTAACCATTGCACATAATCATAACAATGCACTGTAACCATTGCACATAATCATAACAATGCACTGTAACCATTGCACATAATCATAACAATACACTGTAACCATTGCACATAATCATAACAATACACTGTAACCATTGCACATAATCATAACAATACACTGTAACCATTGCACATAATCGTAACAATGCACTGTAACCATTGCACATAATCATAACAATGCACTGTAACCATTGCACATAATTGTAACAATGCACTGTAACCATTGCACATAATCATAACAATACACTGTAATCATTGCACATAATTGTAACAATGCACTGTAACCATTGCACGTAATCATAACAATGCACTGTAACCATTGCACATAATCATAACAACAATACACTGTAACCATTGCACATAATCATAACAATGCACTGTAACCATTGCACATAATTGTAACAATGCACTGTAACCATTACACATAATCATAACAATGCACTGTAACCATTGCACATAATCATAACAATGCACTGTAACCATTGCACATAATCATAACAATGCACTGTAACCATTGCACATAATCGTAACAACAATACACTGTAACCATTGCACATAATCGCAACAATGCACTGTAACCATTGCACATAATCGTAACAATGCACTGTAACCATTGCACATAATTGTAATGAAGGTCTGTAAAATTTTTGGTCACTAACACCATATTCCCTGTACACCACTTGGCGTGACAGGGCTCTTTACTTTTTTTTTTTTTAAATGGTTAGATTTTAAAAAGTTAAGAATTTTGTCTGGGTATTGGCTATTTTGGGAACAACACAGGTACAAAAAACAAGAATAGTTTATTTTAAAACTAAAAACATTAAATTTACTAATCAGTTAATTTGTTAATTAAAGATATCTCATCACATAAATATAGGACTCATTGAATCACTGATTAAATTTAAAGAAAATTTACAAATTTACTATGTAGAAAGAAGTAGAAGTTATATAACGTATTTAACTTATATATTCATACTTCAATGACACGTTATTTATTTGTTATTATAATTATTATAATTGATTGTAAACAACAAAAAATTAAATCATACGTGAAGAATATTCAGTGACTGAATGACAATCACAACGTTCAACTTCAACTGTAAACAGAGAACAATGGTGGGAGACACTATGTGAACATACAGAGTAAGCCAACATCTAATCAACCTAATTAAAAGTCTCTACATCAACAGTAGCTGCACAATCAAAACAGCAGCAGGTTACACATCCCACTTCGAAGTTACATCAAGAGTAAGACAGGGGTGCGTACATCCCCACTATTGTTCATTACATACATGGACTACATATGCAAGTTAGCCAACCCATCGGAGACAGAGGAGATCAACGAGCTTCCCTTTGGAGATAATCAGGCATTCATACATGGAAAAATAGAAGACCTACACAAACACTTAGACTCAACTGCACAGGTACAAAATACAACATGAAATCAGCATCAATAAAACAGAAGTCATGAATATCTCAAAAGAGAAACAGAACATCAACTTAACTATAGAAGAGAGAAAACTAAAACAAGTAGAGGAATTTTAAAAACTAGGAAGTCTAGTAACAAACGACAATTCACAAACAGCAGAAATAGACTCAAGATACAACAAAGCTTGTCAGATCATTGGATAGTTATCACCTATATTGTCCAACAAGGAGGTAACTCTAGAGGCAAAATGGGCACTGTACAATATAATCTTCATTCCAATGTTGTGCTACCAATGCCAATCCTGGACCCTTGATGCAAAAACAATAAGAAAAATAACCTCTACTGAGATGAGATGTGTTAGACAAATACAGGAAACAGACTGAGAGAGAAGATCAGAAACGAAGAACTGAGAAAAAAACTAGGAATAATCCCTGTCATTGATTACATAAAGAAACAACAAACAAAATGGTTTGGTCACGTGATAAGGCAGAAAGACCAAAACATAACACAACGAGCCCTCAATAAACGTAGCGAAAACACCAGAACCAAGGACCGACCACAAAAAAGATGAATTGATGGAATATTAGAAACACTAGGAAACATAACAGCAGCAGAGGCCAACAGAAGAGCAAAAGAACACAAATTATATATCCCCTTGACGCTGAAAGGTAAATGAAGAAGGAAAGAAAAGGAAAAAGAAGAATTATAACAACTCTAAACTTGTAAAAGTAAACTCCTGCTTTATCTTCAAGTACACCTCGACTAGCTTTGATCAGAATTATTTTTACTTTTTGGTAATTTACAAGTTTAGGTACCTAATATTTCTGCTAAACGAGTGATCGATGGTAAAGTCCTAGTTTAGTGTCTTTCTGCTCAGAGTAATGTCCCCTTGCACTTCATATGGTCATTCTCTAATCTGTCATTAGGAAAGAAGACCCCTGGGTTCTGATAGGAGTGCAGGTCAGCATTAGGAGTTATACATAATCTGTTCTAAGCTTAAACTAAACATCTTGTTATTTACCTGTTCTTTATAATGACCTGTTCTTTATATGACCTGTCTATTATTTGTGCGCTGTTATATCCAAACAAGACTCACACTTATACAAGCAGGTTTTGGCCAGCACATATTTTATAGCAGGGACTTCTGATCAATATGGCAGATAGGCGACAGGGATTCGTTGAGGCACTGTCTGAAAAGTGTTCCTTGTTGCAGTTTCCTCATCTTCCAAGTCTGGCTTGGTGCTGGAGCTACTGAGTTGTGCTCTGTGCACACCGTGAGCTGTGTGATTCATCCTGATGGTGTTTCTAAATTCAGATTGCTTACGATGAATGATAATATCATATGACGAAGGACAGTTCAGATGCATTCACTGTCTATGCTATAATACGTCTTATGTCTTTTGACGTGTGCTGTGTTTGCTATGGTGGGGACTGCAACTGCCTTTCTTTGTCTGGATATTCTATGAGATGTTAATTTGGATTATTCCACTGGCACGGATGGTTGAGCAATTATGGATCTTTTGCAGTGATACTAGGGCAGGTCCTTCTAATAACCATAACCTTGTTATTGAAAAAATATAATTAAATGTTGCTAAATATGCACAAAAATTAGAAGCAGTTGATATATTAATATTATATTCAAATACGTGGGGTTATTCAGGGAGATCACTCATTTAGCATAAATATGCCAAACTAGGACTTTAACCAAGTGCACTTCTATTTAACCGCAATAGTAAACTTTTACTTTAATACTTTAATTTGCGTTTTTATTTACTCAACTTTACTCTTTACTTAGCGTTAATTCATACTATATAATATATATACTGTTATCTCTCTCTACTTCGCGGTTCATTTATTGCGGCCTCAGTTCATTGCGGTTTGTTAAAAAATTCAAAATTGAGGAATTATGGCGCAAAAGTTGCCCGCACGCCAGCAGAAGGCAGGGAGTGCCCACACACTTCAAAATTCCACGTCTCTGATTGGCTGCTAGTATTCCGCCATTTGATATCCCTCCCGACTCAGGAATCTCGCAAGCCTGATTGGCCTAGACGTTTCCCCCACCTTCGCTCTCATACCCAGCGAAGACGACCGCACTCATTCAAATCAATGTTTGAGTGATGCTTAGTCTCGAGGTGTGCTAATTTTTGCTGTTCTCTTGTGTCTTTTTGTGCAAAATAGTGCTTGTGACGCTCTTGAAAATGGCTCCTAGACGTCCTCCACCCTTTAAATCCTATAGTGAACCCAAGAAGAAGAGAAAAATGATGACTGTGAACGAGAAAGTTAATTATTGGACATGCTTAAGGCAGGCCATAGCTATGCGTCTGTTGCACATCATTACGGATTGAACGAATCGATGGTTCACTACATAAAAACAGATGAAATGAACATCCGCAAAATTGCCTCGATATCGTTCCACAGGGTGACACTACTTCGTGGTTTATCACTTATCACAGCCGGTTCTGGTCCCTATTAACTGCGATAACTGAGGGATTAATGTATATATGTATGTATATATATATATATATATATATATATATATATATTCCTGTGTGTTACCTGGGCTGATTATAAGTAAAGAATAGTAACACTGTGACCTTCCAAGCATGTCGTAAGAGGCGACTAAGGAGATTGATCGATGGCTTGACAAGCTGTCAATAAAATACTGACTGTCATTAGTAGTGTCATACAGTCATATGTTAAACTATGTTAAAATTAAAAGTATTTATGGAAACTGAGCCATTTTTTTAGAAGCAGTGATCTCTGCAATATATGTGCCATCTTGGCACGCAAGGTTTCTGTTTTTGAGATTGTGGTTCTGCCCTATGAGCCGTCTTTTGCTCGAAAGGACAATAGATAGATAAATTAAATATATATTATAGAATAGACTAGACATAACATATAACAAAATTATAAAATACTCAGTGACTCACATCATACACTGCATACTCTACTCAAACTCTACTGTTTTGTGTTTTTACTCACTTTTGTTTGGCTCCATGTTTGTTAATCAACTTTTGCATATATCTACTACCTTCGTGTGCTTTATAATTACTAATACATCTGTATCCTGTAACAAATTGGGCACTAGAATCTGAAGTAAAGAGCTTGTTCAATCTTCGCACGGTAAACATTCTTGAGTCTAGTTTAAGATTAGCGGTCCGTCATGTCACCTTCTTTCTGGTTTCGTTGTTCAGCAATGAAGATATCCATATTTTTAAAATACGCTTAAAAAAGAGACCAGTGCAGCAAATTACAGCTTTTGTTTCCGACTCAAATATAATAGTAATCTATTAATCATCATCATAACCGAATAACAAAGCAAGCCCTCATGTGGGAAACAACAGGTAAGAGGAAAAGGAGCCGACCCAGAGAGACACTGAGAAGAACATTGATCAGAGAGGCAAGAGCAGCAGGAATTGGCTCCCTCAATGAGATAGAACTGCTTGCACAGAACAGAAAAAAATGGTGAGATTTGATAAAAGATCTTTAGAAAGATTGAAAATTCACCAAAACTGCTATTTTTATAGAATAAAAATTTTGATAAGAGAAAGAGTATCTGGGTCTATGCCCAATGGGCCGGCTACGGCTCGAAATGTCAATAGATAGATAGAATCATCATCGAGTGCCATCTCCGCAACGAAGGTTGGCTACCATGGAGCGTCATTCCGCTCTGTCTCTTGCTTTGATGGTGCAGGTTGTCATATGCTGGTTTGTCCATCTTTTGATGTTACTCGTCCGTGTTAGTCTTGGTCTGCCTCTGCTTCTTTTACATTGTATTTTCCCCTCCAAGATTACTTTTAATAGGCTGTTGTGTCCTTTAACATGGCCCAAAAATCGCTTTTGTCTTGTTTAAATTGTATTTAGTAGTTCTCTTTTTATTTTTAGTTGTTTTAAGACTTCATCGTTTGTTTTCTTTTCTTTCCATCCAATTTTACCTATTCTTCTATATATTCACATTTCAAAGGCTTCAATTTTCTGTTCTGTTTTCTTGTCTAGTGTCTATGTTTCTGCACCAGACAGGAATATTGAGAAGACACAACATTTTTCTATTTTTCTTAGTTTTAGCCCCGGTGTTATTTGTTTTGGTGTTATTATATTTTCCATGGCATTAAATTTACTTGTTTCCATTCCTATTATTTTGCTTATTTCATTTTACATTTGTCACATCTGGTTATAGTATGTCCAAGGTAGTTATAGCTCTGAACTGTCTTCAGGCCTATTCCTTTAACTTTGATATCCACATGTAGGTTTTGAGTATCTTCTTTGTTTATGATCATAGTTTTAGTCTTTTTGATATTCATATCTAGTCCATATTTTTTTTTGCTTGTCATATTTATTACATTAAGTAATTGTTGTAGATCTTTAAGATTTTCTACAAGTAATACATTATCATCAACATATCTTAGTTTATTTATTATCTTTCCATTAATGTTTAAGCTTGGCATCTCTGTGATGTTGTTTTTTTTTTTTAATCTATCAAATGTAATCTATTAAATAAACTAAAAACGAATCGTGCAAATTTATTTTATACCATCATCATCAAGTACCATGCCTACTGGCGTATATGATCCTGTCTCTCCACAACTTTCAATCTCGACAGTTATTTATCATTTCTGTTGTTGACCTTCTGCCAAGCCATTCTCTTATGCTGTCTGGTATCTTTTCTCTTTGCTTCCCTCTATCTCTTCGTCCCTCAATTTTCCCAGTTGTTACAATATATTCCAGCTGTTCTCTTGTTATTACATGGCCAAAAAATGATGATTGTTTCTTCCTAATATTGGAAATTATAGCTCTCTTTTTGCTTTGGCCTCTTTCATAACGTTTTCATTACTCTTCTTAGCTGTTGTCCATGGTATTCTCAATATTCTTCTGTAAAACCACATTTCTGTAGCCTCCGGTGATTTTTTTGTCTGTTGTCCTATTGTCTATGATTCACATCCATATGTTAAGACTGGCTCTATAAAACATTTAGAAACTCTTTTTCTTGTTTCTCTTGCCAAAATGGATTGCACAGTTATTTCCTCATTTTTGGAAAGCTGCTTTTGCCTAAGCCATTCTGCATCTCGCCTCTGTTGTACATCCACCATTTGAGGTTAACATTGCCCTTATCTATAGTTGGCTGTGCTCTATTCATTGTGTCCTTTCAAGCCGAAAACGGTATATAGGACAGAAATTCTAGACTACGTCGGACGATCTTTGTAACAGGCCAGAAGCTATCTTCAAATGAGGTTGGAGAAGAACCAGCACTGTATCTCACGACATGCCCTGTTCTGGTGAATCGCTCAATCTCGGTCAGCGAGCTGGTGCTGTTGTTGTTGCCTCTCGCTTCAGTATTCTTTTAAGAGTTTTTCTAGGTCTGCCTCCTTTTTATTTACACCCTGGTTCCCATTTAAGAAAAATTAAAAAATAGAAGAAGAAAAATGGTATGTTAGAAGCTTTACGTGATTAGTGACGACACAGATTAAACGACGTTTCGGCCCAATAGTCCTTCAGCAGGAACAAACACACACACATGGATATGTAAGTAAAACTAATAACGAAACATCCAAAATAAAAATAATCGAAATCACTCAAACAACTTTAAAGCAGAAAATGAGGCCCTCAGAGATGCTGCAACACTGACCACTCAACACAAAAATAACATGCACAATAAATTGGTGATTCTGACTGATGCACTGTTAATACTATCAGCTCTAAAAATCACCAAGACAATGAACTAGATGAATTGAGAACAACCCTGGACCAACTATGCAATAACTTCCAGAGAGTGGATATCATCACACTGTAATATACACGGGAACGAACGCGCAGACAAATTAGCTAAAGAGGGAGGAAGATTACCACAAGAGAACATCCGCTCAGTTATGATGAAGCCAAATCCATCCTCAAAGGTCAGTACCATGAACAATGGAAACGAGAACACATAAAGCATAACGAGAGTGACGGATACCACCAACTATCAAGGAGGGATCAAGTATCATACTTCGCCAACGCACTGGCCACAATAGAATGAGAAACCACATGTTCACCAAATTCAAATATGTACAACCAGCCTATGTCACTGTACGCTGGACAATATGACTACAAAACATGTTTTACAGGATTGCCCCCAGTACACAGACCTGAGAAGGACAATGTGGTCCACACCCACTTCCCTGGAAGAGAAACTATATGGGGCAATCGAATCACTTAAACAGACAGCTGACTTCATGAGTCTGGAATCCTACTCTGATTGAGTCTTGATCGCATAAAGAGAGAGAGAGAGAGGGAGAGGGAGAGAGAGAGAGAGAAAGAGAGAGAGAGAGAGATGCTTTGTCATTTCTCTTATTTCAGCGCGAGTCTTGAATTCATTCCATGGTTTACGAAATATACATATAAGTCAAACACTCAAGTTACACCAATCATAATCACAAAGAACGACATAAAACTATATTAAAATAGGATATACAGTAATCTGTTATCGCGGTTAATAGGGACCAGAACCGCCGCGATAAGTGAAAAACCGCGAAGTAGTGTCACCCTCTCATTTTTAACATACGTACATTTTTATGTATGTATAATATCAATAAGTGTATATGAAACCGTATAAGTGCATATGTTATCATTAGAACATTAAAGAATAGTTTCAAACATGTAAATAAAATATTAATAGTATAAATAACATACATAAAATAATGTATAAATGATATAAATATGATATAATATAAACTTTTCTTTTATAACAAGGTCCGTAACTCCCTCTGACAATAGCTTCTCTTCGATTGATCTTTATAAATGTCGATGAAACACCTGTGCAGTACGGTGGAGGTGAAGAAGATGAAGATGATTTACTGCACAGATAATGAGAGCTTTACTGCTCCTCAGATGACGCCTCATCGTCAGGTGCTAGGGGCGCTGGATCGTCGCGGGCAGCTTCGGATAGAGCTGGGGTAGCTGCAGTAGACGGCATAGATGCAGCAGGAGGCGGCGTAGAGGCAGCAGGAGGAGCTTCTGCAGAACGATTTTGAATTGTATGGGCACTCACTGTCACTGCCTTCTGCTGGCGTTCGGGCAACTTTCGCGCCATAATTCCTCAATTTTGAATTTTTTAACAATCCGCGATGTACTGAGGCCGCGATAAATGAACCGCGAAGTAGCGAGGGATGACTGTATTATGACAGAAAAATATGAACACATACGAGTAAAAAAATAATACAGAATACACTGAGATATTGAACTTGCAGTTGCACTCTTTGGGATATGCATCATATCTGTTCATACAACACAGGGGCGAAGTGAATGCCCAAATTAGGATTTGTTAAAACTGCGGTGATATGGACATACTAGTCTACACAGATGTCTCTGTACGTAGTTCGCCATCACTGGTGTGCTTTACTGCCCGATCCAATGGCAGAACTATTCTCGCGGATAGCCACGCCGACGCAATGACAACCAGTAGTTTGATGATGGAGATAATAAAAGTGACGAAGGCTTTTGATTGGTTGGGGAAACTCAAGATTGTACTCGTGTCTGTGTATGTGCTGAGTGACTCAATGAACATGATCTGCAATGTAAAAGTACAAAAAGTAAAGAGCCCCGTCACGCCAAATGGCGTATAGGGGATATGGTGTTAGTGACCATAAATTTTACAGACCTTCAGCACATGATTTTTTGGGTAATGTGGTCGGTGTTACACCCATGCCGCTTTACTTTCCCAGAAAAAATCCTGTACCCATTTAAGGCTGGGTGAACCCGGAAGCCGTCGGTTGGGATCGAACCCTACCTCTTGTCCTTTGTAGTTCAGTTCACTAACCACTGAGCTATTGCGGCCGCCGATCTGCAATGTAGTCAGGCCTAATTCGTCACTAATGGTTTGGATCAATATAGAGATCCAAGATTTGCAGCAACACATTCATATATGTCGCAGACCATGCTGGAACTGAGGGCAAAGACAGACTGGAGGGTTCAGCAATATTAGCTGCTGGACAGTCAATGAATCGGGCATATGTCATTAACAATCTACGAGAGATGGGTCGTACACATGACTTTTACTGAAGAACACATACATGGATATCTAACTAGAATTTAGACTATGAGCTGGAAGTCATGAATCATGGACAGTAAACAAACAAATGAAAAGACGATTGGAGGCCATAGAGATGGGATTTCTGAAGAGAATGTTGAAAGCTCCCTAGACAGCTAAAAAGACCAACGAAGAAATTCGCAAAGAGGTCAACACAAAAAGGAAGCTCCAAGAAACATCAGAAAGAAACAATCAACATTTTTCGGACACATCATGAGAGGAGGAAAGTTGGAATACTTGGTTATAACTGGCAAAATACAGGAAAAAGAGATCGCGGACAACAAAAAGAGAAAATACTGGATAGCTTGGTGTCATGGCAAGGAAAACAGTCAACAACAGAACCGATACGATGCACGAGTAGTAGAGAATGCGGTTAATGCCCCCATCCCCCTTTTCTGCTTGTATACTTTATATAGAAAAAAACGCAGCTGCATGTATACTTTTTATATAGAAAAAAACGCAGCGGTTAATGCCCCCCTAACCTTTTCTGCGTGTATACTTTCTATATAGAAAAAAAACGAAAAAAAAACGCAGCAAGACGGATGGACCAAGACAGCGAGACCTTGGTGAGCATAGGTGACCTCGTAATGCGCACTGCCTCACGATATGTGTGTGCTTGTAAATAAATAGTGTGTTGTGATGATTTGAAAAGGGAGGAAAGCAGGTGCTAGCTCTCGCTTGCTCATCATTAATAGTAGTTCGCTATCTCTCTCTCTCGCTATCTCTCTCTCCCTCTCCATCGCTATCTCTTTCGCTCTCGATCATTCTCTCATTCTCTCTCCAATTCCGTCTCTGTCTCTCGCGTTATCTCTCTCCCTCTCCGTCTCTGTCTCTCTCGTTATCTCTCTCCCGCTCCACCGCTCTCTCTCTCCAGCTCTGTCTCTTTCGCTCTCGCTATCTCTCTCCTTCGCTGTCTTTATCTCTCGCTATCTCTCTCCGTCTCCATCGCTCTCTCTCTCTCTCGCTCCCTCTCTGTCTCTTTCGCTCTCGCTGTCTCTATCTCTCGCTATCTCTCTCCCTCTCCATCGCTCTCTCTCGCTCCCTCTCCAGCTCTGTCTCTTTCGGTCTCGCTATCTCTCTCTCTTTCCATCTCTGTCTCTCGCTATCTCTCGCCCGCTCCATCGCTCTCTCTTGCTCCCTCTCCAGCTCTGTCTCTTTAAACCAGGTGCTAGCTCTCGCTTGCTCATCAGTAATAGTGGTTCGCGCTCTCTCTCTCACTCTCTCTGACAAGTGAATTAACCAAGACAGGTACAATAAACAAATATGAAGCCTTCTATATAATTTTCACAATAACAATTTTATTAATTCGTCAGTGAACAAATATTTTATACTTGTACAGTAAAATTTAACATCTCTCTATCTCTCTCTGTCTCTCTCTCGCTCTCCCTTCTCCTAATCCCCTCCTAGTCTTTTCTCCTACCATGTCACCCGCCCATCTCACTTTCCGTTTTGACCACACAAGCTCGAACGCGATGACTAATCACCCGATCGGGAACCCTTGAATGTGGAATAAATAAAAACTAGTGGCGGGAATGCTCTCTACCATCCACTTAGTATCGGGTCTGTTGAGCATGGCAGTGTCTACGGGGTTATGTTCCTTTAGAGAATCAACGAATCTGGTGAAATCCTCACGATTATTGACTAACTTCGGGAACTCGAGAACAGCTGAATTATTAAGGGATGCGTGGAAGAAGCGTAAATCTCCATCCTCTCTGTGACGGAGGATAAGATGGTGACCATAGTTAATTTTAAAACGAGTTGTCTGACTATCAAACACATCTCTTAAAAGAATAGACCAGTCTGTGATGAAAGGACGATCAGGTGAGTGGAAGAAAGTGTATGTGGAAACTGTTTTATTGACACTAGCGTGAGTGTTTATGACTGACCAGTTTTGTTGATATATATCTCGCACATCAGATGGTAGTGTTGCTAATGGATCAATGTACTTTTTACCCTCTGTAGATTGTTCCTCATCTAACTCTCTCTTCTTCGATGATGAGGGGGCCAACTGTAACGAAGTTGAAGGAGCCACTAGTGAAGTGGGTGTTGTAGCAGGTACCGACGGTGTTGTAGAAGCTGTAACTGGGGAAGTGGGTATGGTAGATGATACCGATGATGAAGGAGCTGTTGTAGAAACTGAATGTTTTCGTCTCATATGTCGGGTTAAAGAACCTCGAGTCATATACGTGCGCTGACATGTGGTACAAACATGATGGATAAGAGAAGCTGATATGGTAGACGGTACCGAGGGTGCAACTAGCAATGTAGACGATAACAATGGTGAAGGAGCTGTTGTAGAAACTAAGTGTTTTACTCTCCTGTGGCTGGCTAAAGATCTTCGACTCGTATATAAACGTTGACAAATAGGACAAGTATGACGGATAAGAGAAACTGTTACGGTAGACGGTATCGATAGTGAAACTGGTGATGTAGACGGTACCGACGGTGAAACTAGCAATATAGACGGTACCAAGGGTGACGTTGATTCCTTTGCTGAATGTTTTAGTCTCCTATGGCTGGCTAAAGAACTTCGACTCGTATATGAACGTTGACAAATGTCACAAGCATGGTGCATAAGACGATGAGCAGCCCGTATATGCTGAACCATAACTTGGCGCCGTTTAAACTGCTTCGAACATAATGCACACTGATGTTTACCAGAAGATGTTTCGTTATGAGAAAACATCTGTAGAAGATCAAATAGTCCTTTATCAATAATACTTAACATACCTAATTTAAATACATTAATATTTAATACCAAGCACATCATGACTAAAAATATCTACTTTCTAACCAATCAATAAGATAATAATATGAAAAAACGAAGGAATAATACACTCAATAGACTTAACATACATACTTTATACATATTACCATTAATACAATCGAGTAGGCTTTTATTGATAATCTACAACATTGTTATGAGATAAGAGAAAAACAGAAAAAATATTCAACTTACAACATAAAAATAGACCCACAACACAGACCGCTAGACTGAACAGTACTATGAAATAAACTTCCGTGAATCAATCGCGCTTATAACACGAAGTTTCACATGCGACTAGTTTAAATATAATCTGGTAAATAAAAGTTGGACGACACTATTCCACTCTCGGCTAACATCTAGGCTAACCAATCAGAGAAGAGGATTTCTATCGGACACCCATCAACAAACTGACTGACCTTTAGATTAACCAATCAGAGAAGAGGATTTCTATTGGACACCCACCAACGAAATGACTGGACTCTGGATTAACTAATCAGAGAAGAGGATTACTGTTATCGTGATAATTGACCTCATTTTCCACTTGAAGTGCTGTCGAGTCTGACGCATGGGTTACTTTAAATCGATTCGGCCCCTGATACAATCCACCTGTCGGATCAATGATGGGGAAATAATACAGGTATGGGTTACTTGAACGCACTTTGACTCCTGATGCAATACCAGAGGAGTTGCATAAGGCCCAAAAATTACGCCAAATCGCAAACATTTTACTACCAGAACACAAAAAATTTAAACTCATAAGCGAAAAAGTCGACCTCAAAACCCTAAAAATCTACTCACATAGTCATAATAGTTAGACACAACGACCATGAAGTTATATTCAAGGTCCACAAAAGTTAGTCCAGACCACAAAATTGTACCCACTTAAATATCCAATATTAACAATTTTCTGAAAAATAACTTTTATGATTGTTACCCCCTTACTATTTTTGAGGGATACGCCCATAAATCGGTAAAAATCGTAAATTTTTACTCTAGGCATACCCCAAACTTTATTTTAGACATCCCCATAACAAAGATTTACATTAAAAACCACTTTTAAGATTTTACCCCCGGACCATTTTTGGTGGCTACGCCCCTGAATTCGGCGAAAATTGTAAATTTAGCACGTAGGCTTACCTAAAACTTTATTTTAGACATCCCCATACCAAAAATTAACTTAAAAATGATTTTTGAAATTGTTACCCCCCCCCCTTACCGTTTTGGAGGGTTACGCCCATAAAATCGGTAAAAATCGTAAATTTTCACTCTAGGCATACCCCAAACTTATTTAGACATCCCCATTGCAAAAATTTACATAAAAAACCACTTTGAGGATTTTACCCCCTTAGCATTTTTGAGGGTTACGCCCATGAAATCGGTAAAAATCGTAAATTTTCACGCTAGGCATACCCCCAAACTTTATTTTAGACATCCCCATTGCAAAAATTTACATAAAAAAACCACTTTTAGGATTTTACCCCCTTAGCATTTTTGAGGGTTACGCCCATAAAATCGGTAAAAATCGTAAATTTTCACGCTAGGCATACCCCCAAACTTTATTTTAGACATCCCCATTGCAAAAATTTACATAAAAAACCACTTTTAGGATTTTACCCCCTTAGCATTTTTGAGGGTTACGCCCCTGAAATCGATAAAAATCGTAAATTTAGCACGTAGGCTTACTTAAAACTTTATTTTAGACATCCCCATACCAAAAATTTACTTAAAAATCACTTTTGAAATTGTAACCCCCCTTACCATTCTTGAGGGTTACGCCCCTGAAATCGATAAAAAATTTAAATTTACTTCAAGGCATACCTCCCACATAATATTTGACACCCCTACATATCAAATTCCAACAAAATAACAACAAAAAGCTAGTAGTAGGTGTGACATACCCAACATACTACTTCTCGTGCGGTTTTGGCACCAATACTGTACGATACAGTATCGGTGCCAAATCTATTGTCTTTCGGTGCATGTACATGCACTTTTAGGGTGGGTAAACAGCCACACCTACTGGGTATGCCTAGCGTGAAAATTTACGACTTTTACCGATTTCATGGGCGTAACCCTCAAAAATGCTAATGGGGTAAAATCCTCAAAGTGGTTTTTTATGTAAATTTTTGCAATGGGGATGTCTAAAATAAAGTTTGGGGGTATGCCTAGAGTGAAAATTTACGATTTTTACCGATTTTATGGGCGTAACCCTCCAAAACGGTAAGGGGGGTAACAATTTCAAAAATGATTTTTAAGTTAATTTTTGGTATGGGGATGTCTAAAATAAAGTTTTAGGTAAGCCTACGTGCTAAATTTACAATTTTCGCCGAATTTAGGGGCGTAGCCACCAAAAATGGTCCGGGGGTAAAATCCTAAAAGTGGTTTTTAATGTAAATCTTTGTTATGGGGATGTCTAAAATAAAGTTTGGGGGTATGCCTTGAGTGAATATTTACGATTTTTACCGATTTTATGGGCGTATCCCTCAAAAATAGTAAGGGGGTAACAATCATAAAAGTTATTTTTCAGAAAATTGTTAATATTGGGATATTTAAGTGGGTACAATTTTGTGGTCTGGACTAACTTTTGTGGACCTTGAATATAACTTCATGGTCGTTGTGTCTAACTATTATGACTATGTGAGTAGATTTTTAGGGTTTTGAGGTCGACTTTTTCGCTTATGAGTTTAAATTTTTTGTGTTCTGGTAGTAAAATGTTTGCGATTTGGCGTAATTTTTGGGCCTTATGCAACTCCTCTGGTATTGCATCAGGGGTCAAAGTGCGTTCAAGTAACCCATACCTGTATTATTTCCCCATCATTGATCCGACAGGTGGATTGTATCAGGGGCCGAATCGATTTAAAGTAACCCATGCGTCAGACTCGACAGCACTTCAAGTGGAAAATGAGGTCAATTATCACGATAACAGTAATCCTCTTCTCTGATTAGTTAATCCAGAGTCCAGTCATTTCGTTGGTGGGTGTCCAATAGAAATCCTCTTCTCTGATTGGTTAGCCTAGATGTTAGCCGAGAGTGGAATAGTGTCGTCCAACTTTTATTTACCAGATTATATTTAAACTAGTCGCATGTGAAACTTCGTGTTATAAGCGCGATTGATTCACGGAAGTTTATTTTCATAGTACTGTTCAGTCTAGCGGTCTGTGTTGTGGGTCTATTTTTATGTTGTAAGTTGAATATTTTTTCTGTTTTTTCTCTTATCTCATAACGATGTGGTAGGTTATCAATAAAGCCTACTCGATTGTATTAATGGTAATATGTATAAAGTATGTATGTTAAGTCTATTGAGTGTATTATTCCTTCGTTTTTTCATATTATTATCTTATTGATTGGTTAGAAAGTAGATATTTTTAGTCCTGATGTGCTTGATATTAAATATTAATGTATTTAAATTAGGTATGTTAAGTATTATTGATAAAGGACTATTTGATCTTCTACAGATGTTTTCTCATAACGAAACATATTCTGGTAAACATCAGTGTGCATTATGTTCGAAGCAGTTTAAACGGCGCCAAGTTATGGTTCAGCATATACGGGCCGCTCATCGTCTTATGCACCATGCTTGTGACATTTGTCAACGTTCATATACGAGTCGAAGTTCTTTAGCCAGCCATAGGAGACTAAAACATTCAGCAAAGGAATCAACTTCACCCTTGGTACCGTCTATATTGCTAGTTTCACCGTCGGTACCGTCTACATCACCAGTTTCACTATCGATACCGTCTACCGTAACAGTTTCTCTTATCCGTCATACTTGTCCTATTTGTCAACGTTCATATACGAGTCGAAGATCTTTAGCCAGCCACAGGAGAGTAAAACACTTAGTTTCTACAACAGCTCCTTCACCAATGTTATCGTCTACATTGCTAGTTGCACCCTCGGTACCGTCTACCATATCAGCTTCTCTTATCCATCATGTTTGTACCACATGTCAGCGCACGTATATGACTCGAGGTTCTTTAACCCGACATATGAGACGAAAACATTCAGTTTCTACAACAGCTCCTTCATCATCGGTATCATCTACCATACCCACTTCCCCAGTTACAGCTTCTACAACACCGTCGTACCTGCTACAACACCCACTTCACTAGTGGCTCCTTCAACTTCGTTACAGTTGGCCCCCTCATCATCGAAGAAGAGAGAGTTAGATGAGGAACAATCTACAGAGGGTAAAAAGTACATTGATCCATTAGCAACACTACCATCTGATGTGCGAGATGTATATCAACAAAACTGGTCAGTCATAAACACTCACGCTAGTGTCAATAAAACAGTTTCCACATACACTTTCTTCCACTCACCTGATCGTCCTTTCATCACAGACTGGTCTATTCTTTTAAGAGATGTGTTTGATAGTCAGACAACTCGTTTTAAAATTAACTATGGTCACCATCTTATCCTCCGTCACAGAGAGGATGGAGATTTACGCTTCTTCCACGCATCCCTTAATAATTCAGCTGTTCTCGAGTTCCCGAAGTTAGTCAATAATCGTGAGGATTTCACCAGATTCGTTGATTCTCTAAAGGAACATAACCCCGTAGACACTGCCATGCTCAACAGACCCGATACTAAGTGGATGGTAGAGAGCATTCCCGCCACTAGTTTTTATTTATCCCACATTCAAGGGTTCCCGATCGGGTGATTAGTCATCGCGTTCGAGCTTGTGTGGTCAAAACGGAAAGTGAGATGGGCGGGTGACATGGTAGGAGAAAAGACTAGGAGGGGATTAGGAGAAGGGAGAGCGAGAGAGAGAGAGACAGAGAGAGATAGAGAGATGTTAAATTTTACTGTACAAGTATAAAATATTTGTTCACTGACGAATTAATAAAATTGTTATTGTGAAAATTATATAGAAGGCTTCATATTTGTTTATTGTACCTGTCTTGGTTAATTCACTTGTCAGAGAGAGTGAGAGAGAGAGCGCGAACCACTATTACTGATGAGCAAGCGAGAGCTAGCACCTGGTTTAAAGAGACAGAGCTGGAGAGGAAGCAAGAGAGAGCGATGGAGCGGGCGAGAGATTGCGAGAGACAGAGATGGAAAGAGAGAGAGATAGCGAGACCGAAAGAGACAGAGCTGGAGAGGGAGCGAGAGAGAGCGATGGAGAGGGAGAGAGATAGCGAGAGATAGAGACAGCGAGAGCGAAAGAGACAGAGAGGGAGCGAGAGAGAGAGCGATGGAGACGGAGAGAGATAGCGAGAGATAAAGACAGCGAAGGAGAGAGATAGCGAGAGCGAAAGAGACAGAGCTGGAGAGAGAGAGCGGTGGAGCGGGAGAGAGATAACGAGAGAGACAGAGACGGAGAGGGAGAGAGATAACGCGAGAGACAGAGACGGAATTGGAGAGAGAATGAGAGAATGATCGAGAGCGAAAGAGATAGCGATGGAGAGGGAGAAAGAGATAGCGAGAGAGAGAGAGATAGCGAACTACTATTACTGATGAGCAAGCGAGAGCTAGCACCTGCTTTCCTCCCTTTTCAAATCATCACAACACACTATTTATTTACAAGCACACACATATCGTGAGGCAGTGCGCATCACGAGGTCACCTATGCTCACCAAGGTCTCGCTGTCTTTGTCCATCCGTCTTGCTGCGTTTTTTTTCGTTTTTTTTCTATATAGAAAGTATACACGCATAAAAGGTTAGGGGGGCATTAACCGCTGCGTTTTTTTCTATATAAAAAGTATACACGCAGCTGCGTTTTTTTTCTATATAAAGTATACAAGCAGAAAAAGGGGGGTGGGCATTAACCGCATTCTCTACTACTTGCACGGTAGATAGAAGATTGTGGAAGGACATGATCGCCTACGCCAACCGGTATGGCACATGATGATGATGATGAGCTGGAAGTGAAGCCCAGCGTTGCCAGCACAGAGGGGTGTCATGGACGAATGAAAGGGTTTATCAACCAACACCGAAATGGCACAATTAGTCGCTGTGTGCTGATGAACATTTTGAAGAGAAGATCGGAGTACCTATCATCATCATCATCATCATCAAGTACCGGGCCTACTGGCGTAGGTGATTATGTCTCTCCACAACCTTCGATCTCGGCAGCTATTTATAATTTCTGTTGTTGACCTTCTGCCAAGCCATTCTCTTAAGCTGTCTGGTATCTTTTCTCTTTGCTTCCCTCTATCTCTTCGTCCCTCAATTTTTCCAGTTGTTAGAATATACTCCAGTTGTTCTCTTCTCATTACATGGCCAAAATGATGATTGGAGTACCTATGCTGCGATGATAATAATAATTTAGCACAAATAACATTGACACTATTTGAAAGTAGTTTCTTCATCACCTTATTCAATATATTTTCACCGTTCACATATTTAATTACCTACTTAACTAATGATCTTGGTAGTATTAAATGCTGCATATGAGTATGCCAAATATGGTTTTGCATTTGTTTTATAGAGACAAGTCTGAATAATAATTTGTGTTCCAAGTTAAGGCCGAACTTTAAAAGGACTTATTTTATCCTAATTATATAAATTAGAATATTATAGTGGTCGCCACAACTGGGTCTCTCTATATATAAAAACCATTAACTAATCAGACCTTATTTATTTATCTTTTTTAAAAATATTTCTTTGGACAGACATCAAAGAATGGAACAAGATTTGGTTTAGTTTGGGGACACACTTTTCTAACATACACAAAGATTGTCCACAAAACACTTTTTTTTTTAAATTTCAGGTAGTAGTAGTAAAATAAAAACAATGGAAAATTCTTATATATCGTAAAGGCTCTGTTTTAAGATCTTGATACAAGGTCTCTATTGTATCGGTTGCTACAGTTGCATCGACTTATAAAGTTTCATGTGATATCAGTTGTATCACACACGCACACTCTCGACGTGTGTCAATACATGAAAAAATAGAAGTCATACATGACAAAATAGAAGACCGAATTTTAAACACGTAAAATGGACTTAACAGCACTGTCACTCAATACAACACGAAAATTTACTAAAGCAAGATATAATTCATGAACATTGTGAACAATATTAAGATAAACGGCAGACAGTTAAGATAGGTGGGGGGATTTAAATATCTAGGAAGTGTAGTGACAAACGATAATTCACGAGCAGCAGAAATAAACCAAAGATGCAACAAAGCTATTAAATCATTGGATTTACCACTGCTGCCCAACAAGAAAATAACACTAGAAACAAAACGAGCACTCATCCCACTACCTTTATCCCAACGTTGTTTTACTAATACCAAACCCAGACTCTAGACTCCAGAACAATAAGATAACTAACCACCACCTCAATGAAACATGTTAGACGCATGACAGGAAACAACATGAACGAACTGAGAAAAATCTGTGAGGAATTTCCGCCACTGTTTACATAAAGAAACAACAGACGAAATGGTTTGGCCAAGTGATAAGACAGAAAGATCAAATAGAGCACAGCGAGATTTCAATAACGTTGCGAAAACACCACGAAAAAGATTGATTCATGGAATATTAGAAACACTAGGAAATTTAACATCTGGAGAAGTTAACATATAGCAAAAGACCGTCAATTGCATTTCCTCTCGACGCCGAGAGTCAATTTATGAAGGAAAGCTGTTCCTTAAGGAAGAAGACACACGACGGGTACAAAGCCGTTACTGGTGACGGTCATCTAGTGTGCAGCATATCCAGCATGATCGAGTTTACAACTTTAGTGATGGGCTCCTGGGGGTCACTTGCAAAACATGTGGCCATTTTATACAGCGCCGCCCTTCCTTCTGTTTGGCAGGTATCCGTTGAGAAATTTGCGGAGATTTTGTAGCACAGAAAAGAACATTTTTGACGTAATAATGTATCTGAAGCCACCATTTATAAACATAATTCCTATAAGATGTGATTTTAAAAACTACTTTAAATCAAGGTGTATTTTTGTGGACACCCTGTATTGATAACAAACCGGTGTCAGGTAGTCTAGTCTGCCCATTATTTATTTCCTCATTAGAATTGTCTGGGACATTCGCATCCAACCCCCCACCCAAAAAAAAAAATGTGTGGGTTCATTATTGACGAATTATTAAAATTTGGAGTTTCCCCACACGATTTTAATTAAGCTATTATTATCAGTATAGTTCAGAAGAATATAATATACATTTATAAATAATGTTATTATTGATCACGACTCTGGTCTACTTTCGCTTTCTAGTCCAGGCACCGCACTGCAAGCTGGAAGTTTAGTTTCTTAATTGTTATAAGACAAGGTATGTGTAAGGTACCGTTCACCTTCTATTATATATTATATGTTCTACACAGTTGCAAAGGAAGCATGACACAGCATTTTAATTCCAACTCGCACATTTTCAAAGATGTTTAAACATTTGCACTTTGTAGTGTGACAACACAAGACACCAATAGTTATATTATTATACATAGAGTTGATAGAGTGTATAGTATAGAGTAGAGGGACTTAGACTTAGACTTAAGTCGTTAAGTGACTTACTTAAGATAGTTAGATACTACTTCTACTACTTCTACTACAAGACAACAAAAGTAAAAGTAAAGTACACATTAATTGAGTAATTATTATAATACATTTGTATGTTTTGGCAATTCAGTTCAGCTGTTTTTTTTTTCTTCATTAATTCTGTGTTTGTGTAGTTTCTTGTCGTATTTAAAGTCTGTGTACTGTGTGGTACTGGGTCATATAATTTATGGTAGGGCAGTTGTAGTTTATGTGTGTCGTCATCATTCCATTCATGAATTCATGTGTTCAGTGTACGGTAGTTCTACTACTAGTGTATGTCGTATGATCTGATGGTGAGTTACTATTGAATGGTTTGAGCCATAGGATAGGCCATGTCACTGTATCATATTATCATACTGTATGGGTCGTATGTTTAGTACAATTAAATTGGAATAATTAATTAATATTGGAAAACACTAAACAGCGAGTAACAACAGTTAACACTAACTTGTAACTAACATTGCTCCTCTACTTTCTGGAACTTATTATTGCATACAGAAATTACAGTATTACTATTACTCCATTACATTTACTTTTTAACTTTCTTTTAATTGCATTTTCTAGTGTCAAAGTAAAGTAGTTTGGGTTATTATTATTATTAATAATGTTGTAAACATACATACAGTCAACACTTACTATACAGAGTGTTAGCCTATACCCCACGACCCAGAGTGTAGAAAATAGATTCATTCTAGCAAATAAAAAATAGTAAATTATATTTGTTACTATTTATCAAAGATTTAATTTATTTTATTATAAATTTCATAATTTCAGTTGAAACAAAAATGGCAACAAGTGTTAAGATGTTGAAATACCAGAATGGAAACTGCAAGAAATCCTCAAAATTGCAAATATATGGTCTCTTTGCAATGGTAAGTAGAAACTAAGATTTTAAAATCTATTTTATTGTGGTGATAATTTGCAAAAACAAAAGGATTTCACCAATAATGTTATGTCTAATTAGTATAAGTTTATAGTTAATTTTACATTTTTAAGAAACATATGATGTGGTTATACACATCTTCCCCTATTTTCTATTTTTTTTTTGGAGCTGCATATTTTGTTAGAAAAGTTCAATGGAAACTTATATGAAAAGATGCAGAGAATAACTCAGAGAAAACACTTGATGGTCTGACATGATAGTTTGGAAGCAATTTAAACAAAAGATTTGATGAGAGATGAGGTAGTGGGAGTCTTAATCTATAAATTTTTTAATGCACACATGAGTCATCACAACATGAAATTACAAAGTAATGTCAGTGTTACAAGTATTTGTAGCCAAGAATCTTAAATATTGAAAGTTATTTGTTGCTGGTGATGAGAACCATTACACACATACACAAATGACAAACAGCATAAACAAACGACAAGCTGCATATATAAATGATAAACTGCATATAAAAAAGACAACTGCATATATAAATGACAAACTGCATATAAAAAAGACAACTGCATATACAAATGACAAACTGCATATAAAAAAGACAACTGCATATATAAATGACAAACTGCATATAAAAAAGACAGCTGCATATACAAATGACAAACTGCATATAAAAAAGACAACTGCATATATAAATGACAAACTGCATATAAAAAAGACAACTGCATATACAAATGACAAACTGCATATACAAAAGCAAACTACAAGCACGATAGTGAAATTAAAAATGAATCAAGTAAGTGCTTGAATAACGGTGATATACACACTTGATTAATGCATATCAGTAGTTCCTTGTTTAAATAAGTTGCGAATTGTTTGTGTGTTGTGAAAAAAAAAGAATTTGTAAAGAGAATTAAATAAACATATTTGGTATTCTTCTTTCCTTCCTCATTTGCCTTTCAGTGTCGAGGGGAGATATAATTTGTCATCTTTAGCTCTTCTGTTGGCCTCTGCTGCTGTTATGTTTCCTGATGTTTCTAAAATTTCATCATTCCTTCTTATTCATGGTTAGCCCTTGAGTCTGGTTTTCTCTCAACTTTTATTAAAGGCTCATGTTGTGTTTTGGTCTTTCTGTCTTATCATGTGGCCAAACCTTTTTACCTGTTGTTTTTTTATGTATGCTAGGGTGGGAATTATTCCTAGCTTTTTTCTTAATCCTTCATTTCTAATCTTATCTCTTAGACTTCTTGTTTCCTCTCTCTAACATCTTACACATTTCATCTCAGTAGTTATTATTTTCCTTATTATTCTTCAATCTAGAGTCCATGTCTGTCATTGAAAGCTCAATGTTGGGATGAGATTGTGCTATAAAGTAACCGTTTTGCCTTAAGTTATTTCCTTGTTGGACAATATTGGTGATAGTTGCTCGGTGATTTGACAAACTTTGTTGCACCTTGAGTCTATTTCTGCTGCTTGTATGTTATCGTTTTTCACTAGACCTCCTAGATATTTATTAAAGATATATTTATTTGATAAATACATTGCTAAATTCCAAGTTCTGTGGCTTATTAAATGATGATATAGATAGGAAAAATGTTATTGTAATAATAGATGAATTAAATTAAATTCAATTTTGTACAACATACACAAATCAGTACTTTCAAATAAATGACATTGAAAAAAGTATAAATTAATATAATTTTACAAATCATTGTATATCATTGAATGTACTGATCAAAAGCTTTACAAGGAACAAAAGTAATGAGATCAGAACACATTTAGAAGAATTTCATTCACATTAAGTATTAATTTTTGCTTAGATAAAGAGGGAGGAACAGAAAATGATACCAAAATAAGGATATCAAAAGAAAGAGGAGCTTTTGTTGCACTGGGAAACATATGGAAATCCAAAGAAATTAAGTTAAATACAAAAATAAAAATTTTCAACTCAAATGTTAAGTCGGTCCTATTATATGGCTGTGAAACATGGAGAACAACAAAATTGACAATCACGAAGATACAGACTTTCATTAATGGATGCTTACGCATAATAAAAGGATGGAAATGGCAGGACAAAATCACTAACAGAGAATTATGGAAATGTACCAGTCAAATACCAGTGGATAAAGAGATACAGCAAAGACGATGACGCTGTATAGGACACACACTGCAGAAGCCAACTGAGAGTATTACACAAGAGGCCCTTTTTTGGAATCCCCAGGGGAAAAGACAAAGAGGAAGACCAAGAAATTCTTGGCGAAGAAAGACAGAAGCAGAGATGAAGATGATGGAGAAGACATGGAATGATCTTAGAAGAATGGCAAAAAACAGAACGACTTGGAAAGTGTTTGTTGAAGACCTATGCTCCACCAGGAGCTAAAAGGTAAAAGAAGAAGAGTGTCTATGTTCAAGACAAAATATGGGCATCAATACCATATTACCCACATGCCACAATAGCATGACATGACATACTAAAATGGGAGCATTAATAAAATATATTTACAAACCTATTTACAAGGTGTGAGCATCAAAGCCGGAACTGAAGGAGCAGAGGCACAGAAGGCCATTAGTGCTCCTTATTCTTTGTTTCCAAGTGTTGTTCATGCTTCTGTATTGCACCAAGCAAAGTCCACAATGGTTGAATTCAATCGGTTAATGCATAGAGTGGCACTGGATCACGATTTTTTTAGAATCGTCACTTAAAAAGTAAGTACACACAAAATTATTAGCTCTGAAAGCTCTCAAAGCCAGAAATAAATTATGTTACCTAACAAAATGCAGGAGTATAGTGGACATTTTTTTATGCCCCCTAACATTTATAATGTCTTAGGGGAGTGAAATAATATTATACTGCTGTAGCTATTTGAGGTGGGACCCCGTGCTCTTCCTTGCTGTCACCACTTTTCCCAACTCAGTGATCCAGTTATTCTTTTCCTTTTGTAACTGGGTTGTCTGAGCAGTGTTCTGCATTCACTAGTTACAATTGCTTTATTGCTAGGCTAATGTTTTACCACTGTGCTACTGTGAGACATTCAGTATCATGACAACATATTTAAATATTATTTAAGTTTAACATTTTGTCACCATGGTAACTACATCTTGTCAGTCACAAGGGACCAGTATTGAAAACTGTAAAGTAAAGGCTGATATCAAATTCAGAAGACAAAAGGCGCAGGAGAAAGGAATCTAGGCCAGGGACCACGAATAAATCTTGTTCGCTCAAAGGATAGATCTGTCTGTCCAATATTGGCAGATTCAGCTATGAGAGAAGCTGTTCAGCAAAGCATCATCCAGCATAAGACACTAATATTTTTACCAAACTACTGACTTAAAATTGGAGCCGCGATAGCTCAGTGGTTAGTGAACTGGATTACCACGGGCAAGGGGTAGGGTTCAATCCCAACCGACGGCTTCCGGGTTCACCCAGCCTTAAATGGGTACCGGATTTTTTATGGGAAAGTAAAGCAGCACGGGCGTAATACCGACCACATTACCCCAAAAATCATGTGCTGAAGGTCTGTAAAATATAGGGTCACTAACACCATATTTCCCTATACGCCACTTGGCGTGACGGGGGGTACTTTACTTTACTTTACTGACTTATCATTATTGCTTGCTTCAAACTCTTTATCAAGACGCCAAAAGCCATATTATAAAGTAAAGGAAATTAAAAAGCTCAATGAAAAAGAACAAGTGATAATATTCATATTCAGACCAGACTTTAATGGGTTAAAGTATCACATGAACTGTATAATTGTGTGATGAAAATGGCTGTATTCTTGACCTTGACTATTGATTAACCAATGAGAGCCAAGGCACTCATCAGCAATTGAGCTGAGATGATCAGTAAATCACAGCTGACTGCATAAGTCAGAATCTGCAAACAATAGAGCTGATCAATATTTGACTCCGGGAGCCGCGATAGCTCAGTGGTTAGTGAACTGGACTACAAAGGACAAGGGGTAGGGTTCGATTCCAACCGATGGCTTCCAGGTTCACCCAGCCTTTAATGGGTACAGGATTTTTTTCTGGGAAAGTAAAGCGGCACGGGTGTAATACCGACCAAATTACCCCAAAAAATCATGTGCTGAAGGTCTGTAAAATTTATGGCCATAACACCATGGCGTGACAGTGGTACTTTACCTTTTTTTTTTTTTTTTTTTTTTTTTTTAATATTTGACTCCACCTCCTACTCCTAGTGGTGCTCCTGGAAAAGGACTAATTAGTCTGTCCAGATGAGTAGGGATCAAAGAGGAAAGGCAACCTGGTACTCAAAAAAACACTGCTGAAGTTAGATGTGTTGGACCAAAAGAAACAAATATAACAGCTATGCTGCAAAGCACAACACAATGTATCTATGCTTATGTAGCATCTTTCTAAGGGCAGACGATGAAGATTAGTAGTCATCAGGTAAACATTGAAGAAGAAGGATTAACCAATTATTGGGTGTCACATGTACTGTACTTTATTATGTTGAATATTGCTTTCTATTAATGACTTCCAGGTATTTGAATGCATGCATTGTTTACTGCTTCCTGTGTGTTACCTGGGCCTCATTATAAGGGAAGTAAAGAATAGTGACACTGTGACCTTCCAGGCATGTCGTAAGAGGCGACTAAGGAGGTTGATCAATGGCTTGACAAGCTGTCATTGTAAAAAGCATTGTTATGGAAACAAAGACAAAGATTTTAGAGCAGTGATCTCTGCAATATGTGTCACTTTGGCACGCAAGGTTTCTATTTTTGAGATTGTGGTTCTGCCCTATGTGCCGTCTTCGGCTCGAAAGGACAATAGATAGATAGATTGTTTACTGCAACATAAGAAAAATAACCTGATGTAGTTCTCTTAGAATGAGCACAAAAATAAAAAAAAGCATAT
The DNA here is from genome assembly GCA_032433765.1 of Megaustenia siamemsis. NCBI lineage: Eukaryota > Metazoa > Mollusca > Gastropoda > Stylommatophora > Ariophantidae > Megaustenia > Megaustenia siamemsis. The sequence goes on along the minus strand of JAVIAB010000106.1, from coordinate 72,228,720 downwards.
GACAGTGGTGGTGTTTTTTCTTCAGCCACCAGAATATTTTGCAATACATTTAGACAGCTAGACTGGTATGAGTCACAAACCGAATAGTGTGTTTGAAGTCTTCACCAGTTTCCTATAATTTGTCATGCAGGGTTACCTCTGTGGATCATGTTTTATTTCTCAGTGAGTTGAGAGTGATGTAACCCTGTGGGTTGATGATGGTAGTAAAATAACTGATAATGTCTACTACTAAAGTGCACTGTCTGCCAATAGATGTTATTCCAAGACAAACTATGATTTAAGATTTAAAGAGTTTATGGCTGACAGACACTTTCTCTACAGAATATTCAGTTGATAAAAGTATATACAAGAATATTTGTTAACCCTAGATCATTATAGCATAGTAAAAATTATAGCATCAAAACACATTTTCAAAATTTGACATTTTGCCATGGTCAAACATTGCGCCGCCCCCCCCCCCCCCCCCCCCCAAAAAAAAAAAAAAAAAAAAAATCCGGTGCCCATTAAAGGCTGGGTGAACCTGAAGCCGTCGGTTGGGATCGAACCCTACCTCTTGTCCTTTGTAGCCCAGTTCACTAACCACTGAGCTATTGCGGCTCCCCCCTCCATGTACTTTCCTAATTACTACTTCCAGTGACCCATGAGTGTTGGATTTGCATCTATTGATGCAGGATTTTTTTTTTTACATTTTGTGAGATACATCGTTTTTGCGGAGAAAAAAATCCCAATTTCAAGAAATTGGTAGTTTTTCCTTTTTCCTTTTCTTTTTTGCTGTGACCAGGGAAATGTTGGTAGACATCAAACAACCCTTTGTCACACTGGAAACACAGTGAATAACTCTATGAGGTAGCCATACATACTGATGGACTTACGACAGCTGTACCGATAGACATTGTAACACGTTAGGTTCATGAGGTGAAACTCATGTCCTAAATCAACCTGAGCCAGGAATTCTGAATCCCAGTGTTTTGCATATTGTGAACACATGGCTGTGTGTCAAAAGTTCAGTGAAAATACTGTTGTTAGAGCACCTAATGTTATATTTAAGTGGTACTAATTTTTACTATGGTATCGTAAATGGGAGAGTTATAAATAGATATCATACTTAAGGGTTAAATGATGAAAGTGAAACAATAAGGATAAAGTATTCTGTAAAGGTAAAGTACGAGACTTGAACCGGCATCTTAGCACGCGAGTTTCCACCCATATGTGCTCGGCCACCTATCCAGAAATGTTCTGAAATTTCTGTATAGTGTCGCTCAAGCATCGAAACTCAGATGCGAGGTGACATACCTCACCTTTCCAGGGTAATACCTTGGTACTCATTTTTGCCAACGGCTGGGTCGACCGTGGGGTTTTTTTTTTTCCAACCACAAGTACAATTCACACTGCTCCCAGCGGGAATCAAACACAGGTTGTCCGATCTTGTGGCACTAGCTAAAATATATGTCCTATATTTCACACATTTTCAACATAATTTTCTATGGTCTGTTTTACAGTGTAATTACTGCTGACCAGTTCATGGAACATTTATGGGACATTTATCTAAAAGTGAGGAAATCAGGTGTCCAGCAGGTGGGAAGACAATGTTAACATGTTTGAGTCATTTTAATGTGAAGATTTAATGTTTGATTGATTTTAGTAGTATGGTGTAAGAAGTTAATCATTTTAATGATTTTAGTAGTATGGTGTAAGAAGTTAATCATTTTAATGATTTTAGTAGTATGATGTAAGAAGTTAATCATTTTAATACGGAGGATACATTGTTTGATTAATTGTAGTATGGGTATGTAATATTTTAGTGGTTTAAATGTGATGATGCAAATTTCTATTGATTTTCTTCTTCGGTGGTCATGATTCACATTCACTGAGACTAGGATTCTGGATCTTATGAAGTTTGCTGTCTGTTTAAGGATTTTGGTTCCAAAATATATTTGTTTTTTTTCCAAGGTAGTGATTGTGTCCACATTTTCCTCAAGTTTGTGGACTGGGAAACAGTCTAGTAGAATGGGTTTGCTGTCATATTTGCTAGCGTGTAGTGATTCAAGCTGGTAGTACCTATTTTGAGTTTGGTGTACATTTAATTCTCATTCTATGTGGAGTCAAAGTATGACAAATTGTCACTCCTTGATAGTTGGTAATAGCAATTTCCCCATTATGCTATGGTTGGTCTTGATTCCACTTTCAATGGTGTTTCTCTTTGTTGATGCATTTAACTTCTTCACAGTTGATCAGATGGTCTATGTGTAGTAGTTGCTTTCCTTCTTTTTATTATTGATTTTTGTAGTTGTAGTTAGTCAAAGTCCCCACTATTACTGCAAACAAATTAAAATCCATAATTGCTCAACTGCCCGTGCCAGTATAATCATTTGAATTAACATCATATCACATTGAAGGATCCAAACAAAGAAAGGCAGCTGCAGTCCCCATCATAGCAGTACAGCACACACCAAAAGACATAAGGTGTAACCACACTATATGTGAATGCAGCCAAACTTTCCTTCATCATACAATATGATCATTCATCATAAGCAATTGGAATATCAAAACATGATCTCGATGAAATACACAGCTCACAGAGTGCACAGAGCACTAAACTCTGTAGCTCCAGCAGCAAACCGGACTTGGAATATGAGAAAACTGCAGCAAGGAACACTTTTCAAACAGAGCCTCAAAAGTTCCTGTCGCCTATCCACCACATTGACCAGAAGTCCATGATTTGAATATGATGATGTAATATTCAATTTCATGTGAAGATAAAATATATGACCAATTGTGTGATTATATCTGGTGTTACATTTATTGTCAAGATCCATGATTTATTGAGTTCATGTTTGATTTAAACATGAAAATATCTTTGATTTAGCCTGAGGGTATAATACATCAAACAAATATCATTCACTTCTCGTATCTGTATGGCTGGAGATTAAAGGCCACATGTCCAGTACAATTACCACATAGTGCACAGATCATACTTTTTATTATTTCCCTATTTGAGAATGAGGGAGCCGCAATAGCTCAGTGGTTAGTGAACTGGACTACAAAGGACAAGAGGTAGGGTTCAATCCAAACCGACGGCTTCCAGGTTCACCCAGCCTTAAATGGGTACAGAATTTTTTTCTGGGAAAGTAAAGCGGCACGGGTCCCTCTACTGACCACATTTTCCACTAAGGAGGTTGATCGATGGCTTGACAAGCTGTCATTGTAAAAAGTATTGTTATGGAAACAGCCGTCTCTGCAATATGTGCCATTTTGGCACGTAAGGTTTCTATTTTTGAGATTGTGGTTCTGCCCTATGTGCCGTCTTCGGCTCGAAAGGACAATAGATAGATAGATAGAACACCATATTCCCTATACGCCACTTAGCATGACGGGGGGCTCTTTACTTTTTACTTTTATTTGAGAATGACAGTGGTTTTTAGAAGTTATAATACTTGATTAATTTAGATGTTCATGCTGGTATTATGCAATGAATATATGGCAGTGTCAACTAAAAACAACAAAACTCCTCAATGTCATAGAAACTAGTGTTTGTATGAACATTAAAAGAAATAAACAATCACAATGCAGTGAGCAGGTACGGTAAAGGGTTCCCTCTATGCCTTAAGACATATGAGGATATAGTGTTAATGCCCATATTTTTCAATATCTAATGACACATGAGAACACCAGACTTAAGGGTTGACCATGAAAAAAGATGGATTAATGGAATATGCTTGCTTGTGTTCGCCCGATGACTTAAGGAGTGTACCTCATCATCATCTGCCCTTAAAAGGACGTTAAGTAGGCGTGTCTGCGTTGTGTTGTGGTTTACAGTATAACTGTGATATTTGCGCCTTTCGGCCCAACACATCCAACTTCAGCATGACATTTTTTAGTACCGGGTTATCTTCCCTCTTTGATCCCAACTCGCTTGGCCAGACTAGACAGGTTCGTCTGTTACTAGAGGCACCATGATGAGGTTTCTGGGTTCAGATATCAGACGAGGCATATTGGCATCATCATGGAGAGGTGAGCAGGGTCTGGTTCACCGAACCTGGCACAAGCAATCAGCTGTGGATCGCTGACAACTTCCAGCTCTGGTGCTGGGAGGCGCGCCTTCGCCTCCAATTAATGGAATATTAGAAACACTAAGAAACTTCAAAGTGGCAGAGGCCAACAGAGGAGCAAATAACCTGAAACTCCCCTGTAGGCTACTGACTGGCTGGTCTCGAAAGATAGAGGTTATGAGTTCAAATGTTGGCTGCATCAGTTGGGATTTTTGTATGTGATTTCTCTCTGTAGCAACTACCCTTGGTCCCAGCGAGGCCTGGGTAGAAATATCAATTACTCATAGATGGAAAAAAAATGAGTACTTCCAAAGACAGAGTTATTTGCCTGTGCGGTGAGAGACTCCTGTACACAAGACTGCCAGGGAAAAATGGATTAACACACACAATTCAGTTCTTGTGCTCTAGAGACTTTGCCAGGGGTTCTTTTTGGTTCTTTGGTTATGGAAGGCCCTGGTATCACTGCAAACGAATTAAAAATCCATAATTGCTCAACCTCCCGTGCAGTGGAATCATCCAAATTAATATCTCATCTCCCATACAAAGAAAGGTAGCTGTAGTCCCCATCATAGCAGTCTCAGCACACGTTCGCCAGAGATGAAAACTGGTTAAAAAAAAAAAACTCCTTTCGATGCTGAAAAGAAAATGATGAGAAAATGAGATTGATGATGAGGAAAGAAAGAACAAGAAAAATATCACATTTTATATATGATGTGGGTGGGTATCACACAAGGCTACCATACTTTCTTAGAAACAAATCTTTTGTACCCATTTTCAGTGACCTTTTCAGAGGGAACCTCAGATCTGTATCGATCTTGAAAAAAATGTGCCTCGTCTGATAACTGAACCCAGAACCCTCATCTGATAACTGAATCCAGAACCCTCATCTGATAACTGAACCCAGAACCCTCATCTGATAACTGAACCCAGAACGTTATGATCAGTAGCAAGGGCATTCTCTCCCGAGACTTCTCACCAGTAATAAAATTGATTGATATATTTTTTTCTTTACAGCCCATACTACTTGGAATGTTCCGGAATGATTTTATGATGAATTCTTTAGATGCTTTAGCACCAGGTGAACTTGTCAGCGCTGACAGGCTGGAACTGAAACAGATTGAGTTCAATTCTATAGCCTCCAGCTTTGGAGGTCTTACACAGCAGATGGGCGGTTTACACAAGTAATTAATGATGTATTTCTAGTTTTTGTTATACTCATTGTTAAGTGTCCTCACTTACACTCATTGTTAAGTGTCCTCACTATAATGTCAGATTAATGTTGTTATTTAGTAGATTTTTGTTACACTCATTGTTAAGTGCCCTCACTGTAATGTCAAATTAATGTTGTTATTTAGTAATTTTAACATATGGACCTGAACTCTTCCGTTCATGTATACAACTTTCAAAGACCAAAACCCAGTGCTTAGCATATTTTATAAACTTGGATTATTACATTCAATCTATCTGTCTGTCTGTCTGTCTGTCTGTCCATCCGTCCGTCCGTCTGTCCCATCCTGTCTCGTCCTACCCCGAGCTGTGTCATCTTAATGAAATACCTGCAGCTTTAAAACAAACCACCACAATTTTTGTCTTTGTAAACAAATATTTACATTGAAATAAATGCTTATTTTATTTCTCGTTATACAGATTAACCCTAGGATTGTCAGGCAAATCTTTTACTAGCAACCAGGTTTGTACATTTATCTATTATCTGATTACTACATGTATCCTTTACTAGCAACCAGGTTTGTTCATTTATCTATTATCTGATTACTACATGTATCTTTTACTAGCAACCAGGTTTGTACATTTATCTATTATCTGATTACTACATGTATCTTTTACTAACAAACCCGGATCAGAAAGTTGGAAAAAGTGTGGATGAAGAAAATGGTAGATGATAGACATGCATAAAGGAGGAAAAAGCAGACTGATAGGATCTTCATCAAGGCATTAAATCCATTGTCTCACAAGACTGGCAGTTTCCCACTACTACATATATTATATTGGGGGACTGGTTGGTCTCAAGGCAAGATGCCGGTCTCGAGACAGAGAGGTTGTGGGTTCAAATCCTGGCTAGTTGGAATTTTTATTTATGATTTCTCTCTGTGGCAACCACCCCTGGTCTCAGCAGCGAGGCCTGGCTTGAAACATCAATTACTCTTGGATAGAAAAAATATGAGCACCTCCGAAGACGGAGTTATCTGCCTGTGTGGCGAGGGACTCCTGTGCACATGGCAGACAGGGAAAAATGGATTAACATGCAAAATTCAGTTCCTAGTTTCTAGAGACTTCGTCAGAGGTAAAAGCTTCTTCTTCTTCTTCTACCTTTTTTTAGCTCCCAGTGGAGCAAAGGTCTTTAACAAACACTTTCCAAGTCGTTCTGTTTTTTGCCATTCTTTTAAGATCATTCCATGTCTTCCCCATCATCTTCATCTTTGCTTCTATCTGTCTTCTCTAAGAATTCCTTGGTCTTCCTCTTTGTCTTTTCCCATGGGGATTCCAAAAAAGGGCCTGTTGTGTAATACTCTCAGTTGGCTTCCGCAGTGTGTGTCCTATCCAGCGCCATCGTCTTCGCTGTATCTCTTTATCCACTGGTATTGGACTGGTACATTTCCATAATTCTATGTTAGTGATTTTGTCCTGCCATTTCCATCCTTTTATTCTGAGTAAGCATCCATTAATGAAAGTCTGAATCTTCATGATTGTCAATTTTGTTGTTCTCCATGTTTCACGGCCATATAATAGGGCTGACTTAACATTTGGGTTGAAAATTTTTATTTTTGTATTTAACCTAATTTCTTTGGATTTCCATATGTTTCCCAGTACAACAAAAGCTCCTCTTGCTTTTGATATCCTTATTTTGGTATCTGTTTTCTGTTCCTCACTCTTTATCTATATTACTGCCCAGATATATTTAAGATTGTACATCTAGTAGAGGTATTTCTCCTAGTTTTATTTGGTTATTGCCAACTGTATTAATTCTCATAATATTGGTCTTATCTCTATTAATCTTCAGTCCTAGCTGTTGTGATCTCTCATCAAGTATGCTCATTTTATCCTGCATCTGTTGATGACAGTGTGATAGGAGAGCTATGTCATCAGCAAAGTCTAAATCATCCAGTTGCTTGGTCAGTGACCACTGGATTCCATTTCTGTTGTTTTGAGTTATTTTCATAATCCAATCTATGGCCAGTAGAAAGAGAAATTCGAGACAGAAGGCATCTCTGCCTTACTCCTGTTCTTATTTCAAATGCTTCTGTAAGCTGTCCTTCATGCACCACACTACATTTTGTTCCTTCATACATTGTTTTTATCAGGTTAATAAACTTTATGGGGATTCCATAATGACTCAGCAACTTCCAAAGCATTCTTCTGTCTAAACTATCAAATGCCTTTTCGTAATCTATGAATCCAATAGAAAGTGGGGATTTTAGTTCTAAACTTTGTTCAACTATTATATGTAGAGTAGTTATTTGATCAGCACATGCATGATCTGTTCTTCCTAAAACCTGCTTGTTCATCTCTCAAGTGTTTCTCTATAGCCTCTTTTAGTCTCTCCAGAATGATTCTGCCTAATATTTTTCCTGGCACTGATAGTAGCATAATTCCCCTATAATTTGTGCACTCCTGTAAACTCCCTTTCTTTGGTAGTTTGATCTTATAACCTTCTTTCCAGTCTTTAGGTATTTCTTCCCTCTCCCAAATTTTATCTAATAGATTATGTAACATCTTGGTAGAGGTCTGCTTTGATGGCTTCCGAAGGAATTTCATCTGGTCCTGTGGCGTTACCATTTTTTAATAGCTTGATGGCTTTCATTATTTCTTCTTTGCTTGGTTTTCCACAGTTAACGTGTAACTCTTCTTCTGCTGGTAGTATATCTGGAGGATTATTTGAGCCGGGTCTGTTCAAAAGTTCTTCAAAGTGCTCTTTCCATCTCTCCATTTGTTCCCTTATAATACTAAGCAGATTTCCTTTCTTATCTTTAATAAAGGCATTGATCTGTTTGTATTTTAATGTACTATAATGTTATCAAGGAGTGCACAGAAGACACTAATAGAATGGGAAGCAGTAGGGCCAAGACTAGTAAGAGCAACATTTAAAACAACCAAAAACAAAATAAAATTACACATTATCTAATGCTATGCACTAACCAACGATAAGGATGATTTAGTTAAAGATGAATTCTATAAACAGTTACAATGTCAGATGGATGCAAGACGAGCCAAGGATATTATAATCTTGATGGGAGACCTAAATCCTAAAGTAGGATCAGACAACAGAGGCTTCGAAGAGAGTATGGGAAAACATGGACTTGAAGATATAAACGAGAATGGAGAGATATTTGTGAATTTCTGCGCCCTTAATCAAGTGAGCCTAGGAGGAACAATATTCCAACATAAAAAAATACATAAAGCTACATGGGTGTCACCAGATCATAGAACGGAAAATCAAATTGATCACATATGTATTAATAATAAGTTTTAAGTCATCCTTACAGGATGTAAAAGTATATAGAGGGGCAGATGTAGCTTCAGATCATCATCTTCTGATAGCCAAACTTAAACTTAAGCTAAAAAGATATACTACAACGAATAAGGATAGAAAGTATTTCAATGTAGGGTTTCTTAAAGAACAAGGAATTAAAGATAAATTCGCAGTCACAATATCAAACAAATACCAAGTCCTCCAACAACTAGAAAATACAATAAATATAGATCATTGGAAACAGGTAAAGGATATGTGGAAAGAGACATGCGAAGAAACACTAGGGAAAAGAGAACGCCAGAATAAGGCATGGATGACAGCAGAGACCCTGGATAAAATTAAAGAAAGAAAGAACAAGAAAGCAGGTAAAAGCTGGCAAACGCAAAAAAAACAAAAACATACTGGCCACAACAGAATGAGAAACCACATGTTCACCAAACTCAAAAAAGGAACTACCAGCCAATGCCACTGCACCCTAGATGACATGACAACAAAACACGTTCTACAGAATTGCCCCAAGTACACACGCCTGAGGAGGACAATATGGCCCACACCCACTTCCCTGGAAGAGAAAGGCAACAGGGCAACGAATCACTTAAACAGACAGCTGCCTTCATAAGAGTCTGGGGTCCTAATCTGAATGAATCATGATCGCAGAAGAAGAAAGAAGAAAATGTTCTTTGCTTATTTTGGTCAATGTTGATATTACAAATGATAAACAATTGACTCAAAGAATGCTCTTATCAGCTTCCAGAAAATGAACCAGCGACGGGATTGGCAGATGGGCTGGTGAAGGCCTGGGAGCTTTATGGAAACTCAAGGTATACAATTTTATCCATTTTATTACTTTTTTTCTCCGAAATCTTATGAGTTATATAAGGAGACTCAGTGGCTGAGTGGAGTGTACTACAGTGTGATCTGAACGGTCCAGGTTTGATTCCCAGAAGTGGATTTTTTTTCATACAGAAAAGGCCCTGGGGTTCACCCACCCTCTGACAACAGGTACCTGAGATTTCTCTGGGGAGTAAAGGTGGCCTGGTGTCATATTGACCCAAATATGTGCCATGGTTATGGAATAATATAGCCACTAACAGCATATTGCCCATATGCCTAGCAAGGCAAGGTTCCCTTCAAGGGGAGGGAGCCTTTACTTTATGAGTTATAGACAGTAAATATGCAGTACAATGGTTTTACATATAAATAGTATCTACTGTGTGATTTTATTATGAGTAGATGTAAAACCGTGTGTTACCGGAGCCTCATTATGAGGGAAGTAAAGGAAAGTGACACTGTGACCTTCCAGGCATGTCATAAGAGGCGACTAAGGAGGTTGATTGATGACTTGACAAGCTGTCATTGTAAAAAAGTATTGTTATGGAAACAGAGCCATAGATTTTAGAAGCAGCGATCTCTGCAATATGTGCCATTTTGACACGCAAGGTTTCTGTTTTTGAGATTGTGGTTCTGCCCTATGTGCCATCTTTGGCGCGAAAGGACAATAGATAGATAGACAGGCAGGCAGGCAGGCAGGCAAGGCAGGCAGGCAGGCATGAAATAGCCTGCTTAAAAGATGAGATATTACATATTTGTAACTGCTTGTCTGGATGTTTTTCATTGTCTAACTGGTTGCATATTTCAGTGAATGCAGAGTGGCATTGATATGTTGGTCCCATTGTTTTCTAGATTACCCCTTGTTTGCTTTAGAGGGACATACTCTCCATTTTTTTTTCAAGACAATTATGGTGTTAAATGTGGCCAAAATATGTCAGTTTTATTTTCTAAATAAAATGTACTATTTAAGGATGTTGTATTCATCTGTGGAGCATAGATATAATTAATATCATCACTGAAACATTATTGTGGGCTGTGTTTTTCTTCTTTTGTTTGTTTGCTGTTTGAAAAGGTCATTGGTACACCCTATATTTTCCTGTAATTTGTTATATAAAGCAATTGTATGTCTTACTAAATTGTTATAAACTATTAGTAATTTACTAATATTAAACTAATTTGGCTTATCTTAGATATTATTAATAATGCTAATTAGAGTTTCAATATTTGTTCTGTATTATTGCTTCAGATCTGTCATAGTCTTCCTGGTCAGTGCAAATGAAAGGAATGAGATGGACCAAAGATGGCTGGAGTTCAAAGTTTATGATAAAAACCCAGCTGTACGAATTCTCCGTAAAACATTTTTGGATATTAACAACTCAGGCCACCTTGATAATGAGAACAGACTGTTTATGTAAGTTGTTTCCGAATTTATTTTAACTTGCTCACAAATTTTTGGTAAATTCATATTCAATCAGGGCTTTTCGGTCGTTTGAATTATAAAATTCAAATATTCATACTATTGAATAATAATATAATAAAGTAAAAAAGTAAAGTACCCCCATCACACCAAGTGGCGTATAGGGAAATATGGTGTTAGTGACCCTATATTTTACAGACCTTCATCACATGACTTTTGGGGTAATGTGGTCGGTATAACGCCAGTGCTGCTTTACTTTCCCAGAAAAAAATCTGGTACCCATTTAAGGCTGGGTGAACCTGGAAGCCGTCGGTTGGGATCGAACCCTACCCCTTGTCCTTTGTAGTCCAGTTCACTAACCACTGAGCTATCACAGCTCCCAATAATATAGAAGAATTTAAATACCTAAGCAACCTGTTGATATATAACAACAAGTAAGCAGTGAAATAAACTCAAGATGTTGCAAAGTATGTTAGACTGTTGATCATATGGCACCATTACCTGGCAACAAAGAAATTAAGAAAAAATATGTGCTTCAACATAATCTTTATACCAGCATCAACAGTAAACTTTATCACAAAATTTTAGAACAATAGATAAGATAAAAGTGAACGAAAGTGTAGTCTGTTCATGTACAACTAGTAGCTAGTCAATGTACCACCACTATAGTTAAAAGATGTTAAAAAAAGTAAAGTAAAGTACCCCCATCATGCCAAGTGGCGAATAGGGAATATGGTGTTAGTGACCATAAATTTTACAGACCTTCGGCACATGATTTTTGGGGCAATGTGGTCGGTATTACACCCGTGCCGCTTTACTTTCCCAGAAAAAAATGCGGTACCCATTAAAGGCTGGGTGAACCGGAAGCCGTTGGTTGGGATTGAACCCTACCTCTTGTCCTTTGTAGTCCAGTTCACTAACCACTGAGCTATCGTGGCTCATTAAAAGATGTACCATCATTGTAATAAGTCTGTGTACCATCAGCATTGCTAGTCAGTCATTAAATGTGTTTTCAGTGAAGTTTGTCTATGTGTCTGTGGACACTGTTAATTGATTGTGATAACTAAAAAAAAACACATAAAATAAAAACATTTGTGTAAAAATAACAAATGTAGACACACAAAAGTTGCAACTAAAATGGTATATTTTAGTAATTTATCAGTATTATTCATTTTTTTATTATCAGAAGAGTTGTGAAGAAAAGTTTAATTATAGTGTGAGCCTTCGGGTTCAAGGAAGCAGGAGGCTGACGTGTGGTAGTCATGACCCAGGTGGGCCCAACTTCCATAGATTATTGAGAAGCTAAAGGGCTGAAACACTAGCTCAACAGGGTACCCCACTTCTAATGATCTGATTACTTCTTGCAGCGAAACTCTCTACAAAGAGAGTACTTTTTACTGTGTGTACATTTCTGTGATATTGTTTTGCTTATCTCCAACTCAACAGTGGTCAAGATGAAGTTGCTGTGGTTTACTTACGTGATGGATATACCGCAGAGAATTATCCTTCAGAGATGGTAATAGTTTTTCTGTATTTGCTTCACCTACAGTTTGTTAAAGTTTTTTTCAAAATAAATTTTAAACTATGAGAAAAGTGTATAATTTCTAGAAAGACATGGCTTACCATATAGGTAAGTACTGCATCTTAACTCTTGAAGCTCCAGAACCCATTAATCTTCCTTAACACCAGGTTGCTGAGTAAGAAAGGCAAATAATGGATATAACAGAATGAGTTCTGTGACAAATCCATGCAATCAGTTTTAATAATTTTATTTCAGATTGTCTGACTATTATGATGGTAATTATTTTTGCATTATTGGCAATCCCTTAGGCATAGATCAGTAAGTAAAGAGAAGGTTGTTTTACAGCAGGGGAATAGTGCTAGTGTCCAGATTTTTCAGTGACCAGTGGGATATTTTATTGATGGTGTGATCATTATTATGCCAAACCACCTTACTTTCAAAGGAAAAAAATCTCTAGTACCAATTTTCAGAGACTGGGTGAATCTAAAAGCTGTGTTTGTTTGAAAATAAATGATACATATGGGAATTGAACCTGGAACCTTCTGGTTAGTAGTTTGCTCACTAACCATTCAAGCACTCTGGCTTCTTACACATAAATAACTATTATAAAGTGAGAGGAGGTGGCCAAAATGATAACTCATGTTCCAAAGCAGAAGAATGCAGGTTTGAATCCTGGTAGGGTCAAAAGTTTTTTCTATTGGGGGTGAAATAAAAATTCAGATCCAAGCATTTCATGGTGATTTCAGGACAAATGGCATTTATTATCCTGCTGTCCTATACAACCCCCCCCCCCTCCTTTCCCAAACTGGAAGACCCCAGTAACAGGATAATGCAGTCAAGATTGTTGCTTTTTTTAAGCTATTAGAAATATGTACATCAAAATTTAGTCCCTCTTTTAGTTCCTTCACCCTTTTCTGTAGCCTGGTTCCACTGAGGGGTATGGCACACAGGATCATCACCAACCTAAAGTGAAATTCCTTATTGATTTAACTTTCAGAATAAACAATTTGACTACATCAGGCCCTAAATCTTTGAGTAAAGTTCAACAGCTTGTATTATTTTTAGGTGACTTTCTCCCCGATTTTAAATGTGCACATTCATCATTCAATATGGGGATTGGGTAGTCCAGAGGTAAGATGTTGGCCCCTGGGCTAAGAGGTCTCAGGTTTGATTCAGTTCAACAGCTGATTCTCAGTTCTTCATTTCTGATCTATCTCTCAGGCTCTTTCCTGTAGCTAGTCTAAAATATTTTATCTTGGTAGTGGTTATTTTTCTTATATATTACACAAATGTTAAATATGGCAAATATCCTTGGTCTTTTATTATTATTTGTTGATTGTAATTTGTTTTTTGGCTTCATTCAGGAGTGGAACAACAGATTAAAAATTGAACTTTCTCGAGCCATCAAATGTCCTTGTATCCAGTACCAACTGGCTGGAGCCAAAAAGATTCAGCAAGAATTAGCTCGCCCTGGTGCCGTGGAGAAGTTCATTTCTGACCCAAAAATAGTTCAGTCACTGAGAAGTACATTTGCAGACCAGTATAGTCTAGATCTGGTGAGTGTCTACATAAGTATGAAAACAGTAAAATATGAATTAATGCACAGAGCAGTAAATTGATTATATTTCTACCACTATGGGATACATTTGAAGACCAGTATAGTCTGTATTGCCATAGACTTTAGAAGCAATGATTTATGAAATATATGCCATTTTGGCACGCAAGGTTTCTGTTTTTGAGATTATGGCTGTGATAGGCAGGCAGGCAGCTAAAAATATATTGGCTACCTTGCTCACTGAGGTAGGGTTAGTGTTGACTGTGAGAAAGAGCACTTACCCAGTAACTCTAAATGCTAAATGCTGTGACCTAGTGTGGTAAAGTATATAACTTCACTCCATTATGGGGCAGACTGGTTGGTCTTGAGGTAAAATGCTGGTCTCAAGACAGAGTTGTGAGTTTAAATCCTGGCTGTGCTAGTTGGAATTTTTATTTGTGATTTTTCTCTGTGGCAATCACCTGTGAGGCCCGGCCTGAAACGTCAATTACAGATTGATGGGAACAAAAAATATGAGTACCTCTGAAGACAGATTTATCTGCCTGGAGGGACTCCTGTGCATATGACTGCCAGGGTAAATGGATTATCTTCGGTTAAGCAAAAATCAGTTCCTAGTCTCTAGGGACTTCGTCAGAGGTGAAAACTGGCGAACGCAAAAGACAAAAAAAAACTCCATTATGGCATTTGTGTTGTGTGTTACTGAACACTCATTATCTTAACCTTTATTTACATGTATAACAATTCAACATATAACAATTTATCACACAGTTAACATGTATAACAATTCAATATGTGTAACAATTTAACACATAATTCAACATGTAACAATTCAGCAACATATATAACAATTCAATATGTGTAACAATTTAACACATAATTCAACGTGTAACAATTCAACATGTGTAACAATACAACATACAATTCAACATGTGTAACAGTTCAACACACAATTCAACATGTGTAACAATTCAACATGTATAACAATTCAACACACAATTCTATGTATCTATCTTTCGTTCACCTGAAGTATTGTCTATATCTGCAATGTCATCTCCTGTATAAATGTTACTGTCTTTTGTATTTTCCTCAGTCTACTATATTTCATAGTATGTGTTCAGCTGTCTGGGGCGCCTGTCCACATGTACATGTAGTTGAGGTGCTGATTTTGAATTTTGTATAATGTGACTGGAGTCGATTGTGTCCTGTTCTGAGGCGTATAATGATAACTTGTTCACATCTATTCATATTATGATAGCCATCCTGATTTAGGGCTTGTGGTCTTGTGATTGATTTGATTATCTGTTTCTTCTGATGGTATGTAACCGGTGTATCTGGTTGTGTGCCTGTTGTGCCTTCCTTTGCCAGCTGATCTGCTCTCTCGTTTCCTGGTATTCCACAGTGAGATGGGATCCACTGCAGGGTGACCCTGACAGTGAGATGGGATCCACTGCAGTGTGTCCCTGATCGCTGAAGAAGACCAGGCATTAGCACTATATTCTTTATGCTACATCTAACTCATCAGAAATACATACAGTCAGATGGAAAAATAAAATTAGATTGTATTATTTTAGCTTAATTCCTTATTTTTTATTAGGAGCATATATTTAACTAAATGTGAATTTCAACATAACTAATAATTAAAGTTAAAATAATTAATGTTAATAAGTTAAAATAATTAACATAGTCTAATTAAGACATGCAGGTTCCTATGATTTTCTTATCTATTCTTCACTATTTATTAAAAAATATGCTTGTGTCCATGAAAAGTGTCGTTGTGGCCCCTGTGTTAAGAATTTATGCTCAATTTTGCTTCCTTTAGGGGCCAGAGGGAGATAAGGCGGTGGAGTTAGCGCTTGCATCTCCAGAAAAATTTGTCCTGAAGCCACAAAGAGAAGGCGGAGGTGAGTTCTATTATCATTATTCAGTTATTGTTACGTTTTGTAATGAAATACTTAAAAATAAAAAAAAATAGCACAATTAAGACAAGTTTGAAGCTTGAGTCATGCAGTGTTATGACGACACAAAATGTTTGGTTTTGTAACTGCGATGTTTTCACTTTAAGATGCTAACTGTGGCCAAGATGTCTCTACAGCACCAGGGCTGTATGTTGTCAGATTCAGCAACAAGAACAACTGAACAGAATCCTAATCCATCTCCATGCCAAACTCAGGAAACAGACTATAACCAGTCTGGCAATAAAAGCGATAAAAGAGGGAAGGCAACCAGGTACTCAGAAATGCTGTGCTGAAGAAAGAATATTTTGGACAAAAATCACAGTTTGCTATAAACCACAACATAATGTATCCATGCCCACTATGTCCTTTTAAAGTTGGACATTGAAAAGGAGCAGTGGTTGAATGAATGCCAAAAAGAAATGTAAGCTAATCCAGTGATTTAATCCAGGAGTTGTTGTTCTTAGTGTTACCCTTTAAGTGGGTGTGTATTCATCAAGTCACTGGTTTATAGCAAACCGTGATATCTGTGCAACCCGACACTTTTGTCTTCGACGTGGGTAGATTTATAATTTAACAATTTTGCTCGGGCAGCAACCATTTTTGACCTACTCTTTTTAACTTTTGACTACCAAGTGAAAAAAAATGGAGGTTAATTCTTCTAATATAGTAACTATCCAACAAGGGTTTTTAAAGCAATAACAGAAGGTAGTTTGCCATTCCCTTCCATCTTGGCAGTGACTGTACTAGTTGGAGATTGCCGCCATTATATCTACACTTGAAATTATCTGCTTACTATTTTGTAGATTAGGGACCATAACCAGTAACAGCTTCTGGCTGCTTCCATCTTTTCTACTGAACATTAATCAATCAACAAATCAGAATCCTTTAGACTTCTTTTCAGATCATAGGCCACAGAGAACTCTGTCCATCCGTCCCTGTTTTTGACATTTTGTTTACATCTTTCTTCTCTCTCTTCTTAGCGTTCACTGATGAAGTGGGCATCTATGCGTTGTGATGCTAGTTTACAGCATAACCACGATAACCTTTCAGCCCAACACATCCGTCGTTGGCATGGATGGGTAGATTTGCTTAACAATTTTTGTCTGGACAGCTGCCATTTTTTTGCCGACTCTTTTTTACTTTAAACTGCCGAGAGTTCTTTAACATGCACAAGTGCACACAGAGCCTCCTTTTTTTTTACCGTTTTCCTAGTGGGCTAGACATTGGATCTCACTACTTCAAGACTAACTATAACTAACTATTGTCCTTTCGAGCCGAAGACGGCACATAGAGCAGAACCACAATCTCAAAAACAGAAACCTTGCGTGCCAAAATGGTACATATTGCAGAAATCACTGATTCTAAAACTTATTGCTCTGTTTCCACAACAATACTTTTTATAATGACAGTTTGTCAAGCCGTCAATCAACCTCCTTAGTTGCCTCTTATGACATGCCAGGAAGGTCACAGTATTACTATTCTTTACGTCCCTCATAATGAGGCCCCGGTAACAAACAGGTAACTTAGAGACTGGGGGAGGATAAAGCCACATAGATACCATGGGTTTAATTTTTGAAAAAGGTCCACAGCCTGTGGTGTCATGGGGTTCAAGTTCTAATATTCTAGGGAGGCTCTTATCAGATGCTCATCTGTCTGTTGTGATATAAGGCCGGATCTCTGCAGACAGAACACCTCTCCTAGAATTCTAATATAGACATTACAGACTTGGACAAACAGTCATAGACAGTAATATACATTCAAGGACAGCAACATCAAAATGACAACTCCATGAAATAATTCTAGAGACTGGCTCCACTGGCCAGTACTCCAACAGGTATAATAGCATGCAACATCATAGGCCAACAATTACTCAGACCTGCAATCACAATTCACACCATACTCTTGCACTTCATAATGAAATATACAAATTACAACTGCTACTCAGTTGCATCTAGCTGTCTATCTCTAAAAGAATTTCTAAGTCCTTTAAAACTGCTTGGGATGGACCCAAGCTTCTAAATCATTCTATATCTATCTAACTTCATGCTTTTAACTTGTTAATTGATCTTTCTACTTCAATTCTAGCTATCTACCCATCACATTCTGGTGTCAGCCATCCCGTTTGGTCAGCATAATTCTTGATCTAAACCTACATCTTGCCTGTTTGAGGTACTGGCGGAAAACTGACTCATCCAGCACTCTAGTTTGGCTCATCAAATTTGGTCATGTGACTATAACCTAATCACATGATATCTTGAGATGTCCTTCGAACTGACCAGTGTTCCTCATGACTGAAAAACTCAACATCCCCTAGTCATTCCCCTGTTAACTCTACTAACTCCTACCCTCTTAGTACATTACTTAACCCTCTCAAACCCAAGATCTGTTACACCAACAGGGTCACACAACTAGATAGATGGTGGTGATCCTCATGTAAGATTTGCTTCTCCCACACAGGTCATAATATTTACAATGAAGAGATTTCAAAGTTTCTAACACAACACAAACATTCCACGGAGCGCAACGCTTACATCCTGATGCAGAGAATATTTCCATGGCAACAGAGAAACTACTTGGTCAAGACAGGAGTACCTTTTGTTTTGTCTGATGTCGTTAGTGAGTTAGGAGTCTATGGTGTTTATATTGGGTATGTATCAATTCAAACATATGATTTTTTAAATGAAAGTCTCTAAAATCAGGCTGATATGCACCCATGTTATATAATCTTTTCTATATGCTTGAAAAACATGCTATGGAAGAAAATAAAAGCTATGGAGATAAAATGTTATCTGAAAGCTTTTGGGCATCTCTTCTTAGATCATATCATGAATGAAAAAGTTTGCAAAATGATACAAGAAGTAATCAGAGTATAGGTACTGTAAAGTATGAGATTTGAGTCAGCGTCTGAGCACGCAAGTTTTTACCCAAATGTGCTCGGCCGCCTATCCAGAAGTGTTCAAAGATTTCTGGACAGTGCTGCTTCAAGCATTAAAACTCAAGATACAAGGCGGCATTCCTCACCTTCCCAGAGTATAACTACCCTGGTACCCATTTCTGCCAACGGCTGGGTTGACCATGGGGATTATTTTTTTTCCAACCATGACTACAACTCACACTGCTTTCAGCAGGAATCGAACACAGGTTGTCTAAGCGTCAGTAGCCTAGTCTGGTGGTTGTCCCAACTAGGCTACCGAGGACCCCAATCAGAGTATATGATGTTCTTATGACTATTGTGAAGAAATGCAAAATGAAATAGCTTGATCACATATCTCAGTCATATGACTTGGCAAAAACCATTCTGTAAAGAACTGTGAAAGGAGGAAGAAGAAGATGACAGAGAAAGAGATGGGAAGATAACATCAAAGAAATGGACAGGCTTCAGCTTCACAGAGTGTAAAAGAATTACTGAGCATAGCAAGAAATGGAGAAGGTTAACAGTGGTGTCATGATGACCAGTGTGGTTATGGGAAGAAGGATAAATGGCAATCTTTTAAATAATAATTATTATTATCTTGTACCATCTCAGTATCAAAGATTGACTACAATGCAACACCATTTCACTCTGTTTCTTGCTTTGATGATTCTCAGTCACACGTTTTCCACTCTTATCTCTTGAAATTATCAGCCCATTTTTGTCCTTGGTTGCCTCTACTTCATTTACTTTGTATTTCTCCCCCAAAAATAACTTTAAATATGTTATTGTATCTCCTTATGTGTTAAAAAAAAATGTCATTTGTCTTGTTCCAATTTTTATAGTTTCTTCATTTTTAGCTGTTTCAAAACTCCATAATTTATTTTCTTCTTTGTCAACCAAATTTATTCCATTCTTCTATATATAAATCCTAGTTTCAAGGGCTTCAGTTTTCTACAAAATTAATCATTTTTTTTTTAAAAATTATTAAGTCAGTCATTCATGTTTGACATGTCATCCATAAGTACTCAGAGACCTGCTTTCAGTATATCCCAGATCAGTGTTTTATGATTAACAATATCAGCTCTATGTTGGTTTACTAATCTTCTTTATTTTAGGTTATTTTATTCAATAGATCATTTTCATTGCACAATGTACAACTTTATCTATCTTTCGTTCGCCCGAAGTATTGTCTATATCTGCAATGTCGTTTCCTGTATAAATTTTACTGTCTTTTGTAATTTTTGCAGTGGCCCATATAGTTTTGTCTGTAGTGTTGTATCTATGGACCAATGGATTTTCCTCAGTCTACTATATTCAGTGCAGTCTTGAAGTATGTGTTCAGTACAACTTTATAATAATGAAGATTATATTTTTGTGTTGTTGTTTGTTGTTCCAGCTGCAGGCTTTCTTCAGTGAAACATCGTTCTACTTTTGTTTTGTTTCTCACCTACATAAATCTGTTACTAAACTACTTTTTAATAAAAAAAAAAAATTTGCATTATTATTACTTTACAGCAGCTACATATTTCTATGCATCTTTATATCTTTACACCCCCCCCCCCCCCCACTCACAACTCTATAGTGCTCAGATCCCCTCATCAGCAAATTCCCCACTATGAAGCACAGCCGCTATTCATTATCGAAAGTACTGAAGATGGCTTCAGTTCAGATGCACAAACTGTAACAATAACGATACCTTGTCCCCAACCTCCTTAGTCTCCTTTTATGACATGCATGGCAGGTGACAATGGCTCTATTCTTGTTCCCCTCACTGTAGTCAGAACCCTGGTAGCCACATGGACGTACTAGTCTTCTTTACCTCCTAGCATAACATTCTTGTCTGGCATCTTGCCTTCTGACTTATTATTCTTGCAGCCTAGTCATAGTTGCAGATTCACAAGTACCACAAATGTTAAATATCAATACATTGATAGCTGTTATTATTTTTATTACCTGGTTATGGATGGCTCACTTTTCATGCAGAACATAGGGGTTCAAAATACATCCTCCAGTTAAGCAGCTGAAAAAAATGGATGTTTAGTCTTTGACCAGGCAAGTAAAGACATTCAGGAAGGGAGCACCAGACTTTGCTTCCCTAAAAGATGTGCCCAGAAAAAGTGGATGCACTACACTCCCCTCTCTAAAGTCAGTAATGATATTGAATAGCTTGACCTTTTTTTTTAAAATTAATTTTTTGATTTATTTATCTTTCATTCCCCTGAAGTATTGTCTAGATCAGCATTGTCATTTCTTGTATGAATTGCAAATACATACTTCCCATATGTATTAATTTACATAAGAATGTTGAGAATACCATGGACAGCTAAGAAGAGTAATGAAAATGTTCTGAAAGAGGTCAAAGCAAAAAGAAAGCTAATTTCCAATATTAGGAAGAAACAATCATCATTTTTTGCCCATGTAATGAGATGAGAACAACTGGAATATATTGTAACAACTGGAAAAATTGAGGGATGAAGAGATAGGGGGAAGCAAAGAGAAAAAATACCAGACTGCTAAAGAGAATGGCTTAGCAGAAGGTCAACAACAGAAAATGATAAATAACTGTTGAGATCAAAAGTTGTGGAGAGGCATGATCACCTACGCCAGCAGGCCTGGTACTTGATGATAATATGTGTTAATGTGTGACATCCTGATTGCTGTAGTGTGCCTCTTGGCTGGTTGCCTCCATCTTCAGCAGCTTGACTTACTAGAACAGACTGTGGTCTTGCTCGGGTGTAGGAAAGCCTGGCCAGTCTTTTAGTTTTAGGTGACTGTTTAGACCCTTCATCCACAGGAAGGAGCTGGCCTTGCTGGGATTATTTTTGGATAAACTCTATGCACAGAAAAAGAATTAAGAAAGAATCTCATTATGCCACATGACGTATGTGTAGGGAATATAGTGTTGATGCCCATATTATAATAACCATTACACCAGCAAAAAAAGAGGAAGACTTAGAAAGACACTGAAAAGAACACTTATAAGAGAAGCAAAATTGGTAGGCATAGACTCATTAGATAGGATCGGACATCTTGCCCAGAATAGATATGGATGGCAAAAAACACTACAAGCCATATGTGACTTCAAGTGGCGGGGGAAGGATCAAGATCAAAATTACACCAGTGCCCTCTTTCTTTCCCAGGAAGAATCTCGGATATTAAGACTGAGTGAATCTAGAAACCATTGAATGATATCAAACCACCTGACTTCTTGTCCTTAGCAAACCAGTTCACTAACCACTGTTCTTACGCAGCTTCAACAATTTACGCACTTGACATATTAAATTGACATATTTCAGGTCAAGTGACCAGGAGATTGAAAACTACGAATGTGGACACATGATGAGAACGAAAATATCAGGAACAGATGAAGGTGGTGTCGTGGCAGGGTTTGCGGTACTGGACACGCCTTTTGTCATTTGATGGCCTACAGACTAGTTATATTCTAGAAAACCTCTTCAACTTTAAAAATACTTTTATGTTTGCTAAGAAATGAGTGTATCACCTTATAAAATAGACCAAAACCATATAAAATGCCTTAGTTGTATGTTTACTTTGTTATTATGTAAACAGCTTTTTTAGGATCTTCATTTAAGATATGTTACTTGTGTATATTGTATCAGATCTGCATTTGGTCATTAGTAGAAGCTATGCTTTACTTCATGGTGTAATTATTTAAATATTTCATTTTACACAGAGATAATTTTTACATTTTTCTCGTGCTGGTAAAAGGTAATTTATTACATAATGAATAAATGTTGCAAAGGTAAAATGGCTTTAAATGGCACAACAAGAATTACCTGGAAGATCTAGATTTTGCAGATCCTAAATGATAATATCAACAAGATGTAAAATATTACAAATATCTTATCATCCATGGCTAAAAGAA
Organism: Megaustenia siamemsis; assembly: GCA_032433765.1. Taxonomy (NCBI): domain Eukaryota; kingdom Metazoa; phylum Mollusca; class Gastropoda; order Stylommatophora; family Ariophantidae; genus Megaustenia; species Megaustenia siamemsis. The sequence continues at coordinate 72,206,102 of JAVIAB010000106.1, read as the reverse complement.
TAGGACTTGAAATCAACAGGGATAAAACAAAAATAATTTTTTGTAAAAACACAAGAAGGCAATATATATATCTAAATTGTCAGTCATTTGAAAGTGTAGACAAGTATGTTTATATTGGTAGTAATATAGATCAAGAAGGTGAAACAAAGAAAGAGATTATAAACAGGACAGCAAAAACAGTAGCAAATTTTAAAAAACCTGGATAAAATATGAAAATCAAAAATGCTAAGCAAGAAAACTGAACTTAATATTCAACTTAACATATATCAACCCTTACCCATGCATGGGAAAGCTGGAAAGCAACAAAAGAGATTGAGAGAAAACTAAACGCTTTTGACAATAAATACCTAAGTAGAATACTCTGTGTACAATGGAATGAATTCAAGACTAATATAAAGATAAGAGAAATGGCCATGCAACCAACGATTTAATCTACAATTAGGAAGAGAAGATGGACATATGTTGAGAAGACACAACAAAATAATATCAAAACAGGCTCTTCTAAGGCAAACACCAAATAAGCACTGGGTCAATTATAATCACATTAAGATCTTATGAAGAAAGTAGTTTACTTGACTTTGCCTTGCATCGTCTTATGTGCTGCATCCACACGCTGTCAACGGACCAGGTTCTTTGCTATCTTCTCCAACTGAGCCCACTTCCATTCTGCAGCCTTTGCTTCTGTCTCAAAGGTTCTTCTCTACATTCTTATTGGGCTTTCCAACTTTCCTAGTCCCTTGTGAGTTCCAGTTCATCGACTGTCTTACAACATTGCTTAGTAGTCTCTGTAATGTGTAACCAATACATCCCCATTTTCTTTTCTTAATCTCCATTCCTATTGGTATCTGTGCAGTTCTTTCCCAAAGGTTTTCATTTGTAATTTCATTTGGCCATCTAATATTAAGATACTAACATAATACTAACATCAAAATGAATAACACCAGGGCTAAAACTAAGAATAGCAAAATGTTATATCTTCTCAACATTCCTATATGGTGCAGAAACATGGACATTAGACAAGAAACAGAACAGAAAATTGAAGCTTTTGAAATGTGGATATATAGTAGAATAGATAGAATTGGATGGAAAGAAAAGAAAACAAATGATGAAGTCTTAAAACAACAAAAAATAAAAAGAGAACTACCAAATACAATTCAAACAAGACAAATGTGATTTATGGGCCATGTTAAAAGACCACAACAGCCTACTAATAGTAATCTTTGAGGAGAAAATACAAGGTAAATTTTACCAGAGGCAGACCAAGACTAGCATGTAGTAACATTAAAAGATGGACAAGTCATCATTATGACAACCTGCACCATCAAAGCAAGAGACAGAGCAGAATGGTGCTCCATGACAGCCAACCTTTGGTGCGGAGATGGCACTTGATGATGATGAATATTAAGAAGCTGTCGAAGGCATTGTTTATGAAAGATTGGAGCCTATTGCTATTAATCTTCATTTCCCTCCATATTTCAGAACCATAGAGTAGGACATTTTTAACACAAATGTCAAGGCAGTCCTACCCTATAGTCCTACACTGCAAAGAAGGTGACTGCACATTTAAAAACTATTAGTAACATTTGGAGACAACATCCAATACAGTTGGTAACAGATACACAATTGTATTTCACCTATAACAATCATCCTTTAAACTGTCTATTTCAATCACATGTGTTAGACTAACAAAGAAGGTGCAGATATGTCAGACTTGTTGTAAAGAGTGGAACATGACAACAAAACAGTTCCTCAAAACCAGCTCTGCAGGTCTATAAAAATCATAAAAACACCACATATAAATAACTATCACATGTACTACAACAGCTCAACACCGTCACTAAATAAACACTATAGCAGCAGAGCCCAGGGTATTATATTATAAACCTTATTACATATGAAGGTGAAATTTTGAAGTTGGTAGAAAAAATCATAACATACGAGAGGAATAAAAAACTATTATAGAAGCACAGTTATGAAAGTGAGCTGCGATAGCTCAGTGGTTAGTGAACTGGACTACAAAGGACAAGAGGTAGGGTTCGATCCCAACTGATGGCTTCCGGGTTCACCCAGCCTTAAATGGGTACCGGATTTTTTCTGGGAAAGTAAAGTGGCACAGGCGTAATACCAACCACATTACCCCAAAAATCATGTGCTGAAGGTCTGTAAAATTTATGGTCACTAACACCATATTCCCTATACGCCACTTAGCATGACGGGGGCTCTTTACTTTCTTTTTATTTACAGTTATGAAACTATTCTAGCATATACACATAACAACCAATTTTAAAGATTCACTCCTATTTTTATCATGCAAAGAACAGAACATGATTCTCAGACTGAACAAGCTGTAAAGCTTCATATACAGAAGATCTCCAACTGTTGAGATTGACATGTGTACATGTAGATATGAACAGGATATAACAAACTGCTGCTAAGTTGCACACTCCAGAACACTTCCAGTTGGTGTGATTGACATGTGAACAAAAGACTACAGAGTAAATTATTCAAGAATCTCAGTAAAAATAAAAAGATTGTATGGCTAACCAAGATGACACTGCACCCAAATCAGAAATGCTTTGTGGAGGGCCGGAAATGGGCAATGCAGTTCATCAAACCTATTTGTGTTTTTTTGGCAAAAGAACTGAATTAAACAAGATTTGTTTCATTTGTTATTGTTGTAAATGTCAGTGAATGATGACTGGCAATCTTATAATTCACAGTGCACCATGAATTTATTTCTTTTGTTAGCATAAAGAGGCAGCAAGGAAAATATTATAGTCCTATGTTGCAGGGTAAAATAAAAAATGTCTGCAAGGATGAATGATTTATTGATGGCCTAGAAAAATAAACATTCATATACAAACAAAATATCGTTGATACATTTTATTTGCATTACTAAACAGTCTAAAATGATTATCAAATGCATATACATAATAAATACCTCATTACATCTTTTGCTTCCATAACTTATGTATTAAGTTATAGTTCTTCAGTTAAATTGAATGGATTTGTTCCATGCCTTAAGACCTCAGGGGATTATGGTGTTAGTGTTCATATTTTTAAATGACTAGTGGCAAATTTTATGGGTGAAATGGTCAGGATCAACGATGGCGCTGGATAGGACACACACTACGGAAGCCAACTGAGAGTATTACACAACAGGCCCTTTTTTGAAATTCCCAGGGGAAAAGACAACGAGGAAGACCAAGGAATTCTTGGAGCAGACAGATAGAAGCAGAGATGAAGATGATGAGGAAAGACATGGAATGATCTTAAAAGAATGGCAAAAAACAGAACGACTTGGAAAGTGTTTGTTGAAGACCTATGCTCCACTGGGAGCTAAAAAGGTAGAAGAAGAAGAAGGTCAGGATCAAGCCAAGCTTTACTGCTTTCCCAGACATATCTCTAGTACCCACTTTCAGAGGCATGGTGGGTGAATCCTCAAAGTTTAGTTGGTCAGGAAACAATTTTTCACATCTGGAATATGAACGTAAACCCTAAAGGCCAGTAGCTATCACACTTACCATTCAGCCACCTTGCCTTTATTCTTGAAATTCTATTTTCTTCCTTTAAACTCTCTGTGGAGTACAGGTCTTCAACAAACACTTGTCAAGCTGTCCTGTTTGGTCCATTTCCTTAAGATGGCTCAATGTTTTCCTCACTCTCTTTCTCTCTACTTCTACCTGTCTTCTCCAAGTAAATTTTGGCCTCCCCCTTTGCCTCCACTCCTGAAGATTCCAAAAAAGGACTTGTCATGTAATACTCTGTTGGCTTCTGCAGTATGTATTTCATTCAGTGCCATTGTCTTTGTCTTATTTTTTGTGTCCATTAGTATTTGTTTGGTATTTCCCCATAGTTCTTAGTTAATGGTTTTGCCCTGCCACTTCCATCATTTCATTCTGCACAAGCATCCATTAATGAAAGTCTGTATCTTCATGACTGTCATTTTATTGTTGAGTTAAAAGCCAACAATTATTTTGCAGTTATTACTTTGCAGAGACACATTAACAAGTTATGACTGTCATTTTATTGTTGAGTTAAAAGCCAACAATTATTTTACAGTCAGTACTTTGCAGAGACACATTAACAAGTTATGACTGGTTTCAGAAAAGAACATGCAAGGAATCATCTAGCCCAATGGTTGGATGTGCTGAAAATATCAGTTGAGCAAGCTTTTACATTACATGTTTTTCACTTTGTGTATATGTGTAAACAAAATTTTATAATATTCATAAGAGAAACGGAGTAAATTTATTGGAAAATTAACAAAATGATGTGTATGTAAAGACTTTACATGGAAAAATCAAACTTTTCTCACTTCTCAACTTACTTGTAGTCAAGGCAAACTGCATTCATTTACAATTTTCTCCATTTTTGACATACTTTGACAACCATGAGTCCATGTTACTCCTTCGGATGAAAGAGATGGGAGTTGAGATGGGCACAACCAGAAAAAAGAAACTTAGTGGGCGTATAAGAAAACTTAACAACCAACACAGAACTGGAGTCGTCAGTCGTTGGACATTGCGGGACTTGCTGAGGAGAAGATCTGAGCACCTATGGACATGTTCGGAGTGCAGTGATGATGACCCACAAATAAATCAATAACACAATTTTTTAGCTGGGGTACTTGGATGTATGAGGAAATGAACGAGCAAAGAGGCTTTCTGGCATTGCTGTTGTAAAGACTGGACATTGAATGGACCAGGCTAACGATATAAATGTTCTCAGGAGGGGATATGATAAGTAAAAGATTTCAAGCAACAAATGTGAGTCAACAACCTGAATAGACTGCAAGAGCATCACATCAAAAGGGATAATATCAGACGAGAGCTATGTGGATAGCAGAAGACTAATAAACTAACACAGAACCGAGTTCATCAATCACAACATAAAGGAGACATATTGAGAATGAGATCTGATCACTCATGGAGTTATTTGATGCGTAGTGAGGATGATTAGTTAACTTATACTGAAAGGTATAGGGAAAAACAACTTAAAATTACAGCCAGCCTCTGCATGCTGACAGTTATATAATACAATTCTGTTTAACATTTACTAATATATATATTTTATATATGATTTGTTGGTTAATCAATTTTTCTATACACTTGCAATACATGGACCCTTACAGCAAGGCTGCAGAATAAAATACTAGCTATGGAGATGACATGTTATCATATGGTTTTGGACATCTCCTACTTAGATCATATCACAAATGAAACAGTTTGCAAAATGATACAAGTAATCAGAGTATATGATGATCTTTTGACTATTGTGAATAAACGGAAAATAACAATGTTTGGCCACATATCTCAATCATCTGACCTGGCTAAAACCATTTTGCAAGGAAAGGAGGAAGAAGGTGTAGACAAAGAAAGAGAAGGAAAATAACATCAAAGAATAGGCAGACATCAACTTCACAGAGTTCCAAAGAAAATCTGAAGAAAGAGATCAATGGAAAAGGTTAACAAAGTTTGTCAGTGGTGCTCAAATGACCTTCAGGAGAAGGTTAACAAATTCTGTCAGTCGTGCTCCAATGAGCTCCAGAAGAAGGTTAACAAATTTTGTCAGTGGTGCTCCAATGACCTCCAGGAGAAGGTTAACAAAGTTTGTCAGTGGTGCTCCAATGACCTCCAAGAGAACGTTAACAAATTCTGTCAGTGGTGTTCCAATGACCTCCAGGAGAAAGTTAACAAATTCTGTCAGTGGTGCTCCAATGACCTCCTAGAGAAGGTTAACAAATTCTGTCAGTGGTGCTCCAATGACCCCCTCACAATTATGGGATGAAGGAGAAGAAGAAGATATAATTATTTTGCGATACGTTATCCTGTAAAAAATATATACAACTTTGCGCATACAATTCTGTTTATTTCTAAATTAAAAGAGCTAAATAATGGCCAGCAACTTAATTAATAAAAGCTAAAAATAATTGCAATCTGTCAAAACCCACAATTGTGGAACAATTAAGTACTGAAACACATTTTTTTCAACAAATCATTATCCAAATATTTGAAGATATAAACAATGTAACTAAATATATTTAATTCAAAATGCTAAAAAATGCAATTATTTGATTACATACTTTACTTACATATTTTAAAATGCATACACTTTACTTAGCACTAGTAACATATAAAAATAACAAAGAAAGGGCAAAACAATTTAAAAAGCATCCAGTTAACAATTAATTACAATAATCGACAGCACTTTAAAATAGGCATCTGGTGCAAGCACAACAATTTATTTTTAACAGGGTAAAACAAGTTTTTTGCACAAACATTTGAAAACAACAAATTAAATGGCTTTGTTGCATTGCAAGATAGCAACAACTAAACACATTCCATGCAGAAATTAACAAATGCTACCAAAACAACAGACCAAGAAGATGTCCTTAAAAAATTTGGATGAGTGGTATGTTAAAAATGCTCAGAAATGTGGCAAAGGAGTGATCTACCAAAGAGTTAAATACAAGAGTACATCTTCCCTTAATGCTGAAAGGCAAATGAGGAAGGAAAGAACACAAATGAGAGGAGTAACATTTTGAAATTCTTTTCACCCTGGTGAAATAAAGTCAGAGAGAAAATCCAGCCAAAAACCTGCAGGGGAATCATGACAATTCTGTTGAACACTCCACTTCTGAGAAGGGAAACTTCATACATACCAGACTCATTAGTCTGATATGATCTATGCCCTAAAATAAATAATGGAATATAAATAAATGCTACATTACAGGAAGGCGTATGAAAGACAAAATTTGGAGAAACCCCTAAAATATCTGAGGCATGTTAAAGGTGGATTGTAAGAAAGTGTAAAAACAACAGAACACAACCTGCTAGACAAAGAAAAAAGAAGAATCTTCATTTCAAAATTGCAGTCAAGAAAAACAAACCTACACAAATGACATCAGCATGACAGGAACATAATAATATACATAGACTATACCTATCAATCTCCAAAGATTTAAATAAGATCCTGTGCACATGATTTTATAAACCTTAAAATAGACAAAAATAAACATTCAATGACCAAAAACCATTTTAAAGACTGTAAAAGCATATAGGTTTTCATTTATGAACAAATACTTCCAGCTATGGCAGCAATCATAATTATTCATGCATGTACTTTTTACTTTCTTAAGTAATCTTCTCACTATATTCATCTTTCCTGTTTCACTCTGTGATTCATTATATTGTTGTTGTTGCGTTCACCAGCTTTCAACTCTGACGAAGTCCTTAGAGACTAGGAACTGAATTCATTATATTGTTGTTGTTGTTGCGTTCGCCAGCTTTCAACTCTGATGAAGTCCCTAGAGACAAGGAACTGAATTCATTATATTGTTGTTGCGTTCGTCAGCTTTCAACTCTGACGAAGTCCCTAGAGACTAGGAACTGAATTCATTATATTGTTGCATTCGCCAGCTTTCAACTCTGATGAAGTCCCTAGAGACAAGGAACTGAATTCATTATATTGTTGTTGTTGCGTTCGCCAGCTTTCAACTCTGACAAAGTCCCTAGAGACTAGGAACTGAATTCATTATATGAAGATGACTATTCCCATCAAGACTGTCAACCAAAATGTATTAATTGCTCTCATTGATTTTTTCAATGAAATGAATTTTGTAAAAAAATCCAAATGCATTTTCATTATAAAGGTTCTAAAATCAAAGATAATCATTTGTGCTATCAACTTTGGTTCATAGTCTCATTCATACATGCTCAAGTCTGGAATTTCAATTGTTTGATAAATGGAGTAGGCAGTAGTAAGTTATTTTTACTTTCAATCTCGAACTAAAAATGATACAATGTTTGTTCCTTATCATCTTAGTCTCCAAACATGGTCACTTACGTTGAAGCATAAAAGAAAGTTTGTCACAATAGAAATTAGATGTCTAAGAAAAGCGCATGGATTGACCAGAAAAGACAGAATCAGAAATGATTTTAAGAGAATGATATTATAAGAGAAAGAGTAGGCATTGAGCTAATCCTAAGCTACATCCAGAAACAACAGCAAACTGGTTTGTCATCTAGAAGTAGAATGCTGTGTGATAGCTTACCATCATCATCAAGTACCATGCCTGCTGGCAGAGGTGATCATATCTCTCCACAAGTTTCGATCTCAACTGTTATTTATCATTTCTGTTGTTGACATTGCCAAGCCATTCTCTTAAGCTGTTTTCTCTTTGCTTCCCTCTATCACTTTGTCCGTTAATTTTTCCAGTTGTCACAATATATTCCAGCTGTTCCCTTCTCATTGCATGGCCAAAAAGTGATGACATTTTCCTTACCATACAAAGCATATATTAAAAGAGTAGAAGATCAAAAGACAAAGCAAGATGGACAGACAACATGGAGGAAACACTACAATAACATCAATTAACAATGAGTGAAGCTGCCAAAAGGGCGAGAACCAGAATTTGTATTCAACACCTAAACGGATATAAGAGGAAGTGAAGAAGAGAGAAGAAAGAAAACTGTTAAAGTAAGACCTATTTCAATCAGTAAAAAATCTTTGTTTACCAGAGATTTAGTATTTTATTTTAAATGTTGGATTTAAAAAAAATGTATTTCACTGACTTAAATATTTATCTTATTAGTTATAAATTACAGGAAATAAACAGTACATCAACTATGTACATAATAATTCTTTAAAAAAGTACAGTTCATGGTTAAAACCATATTTGACAGCAGATTTGAACATACATATTTTTTTATATGTTTAAAAAAATAAAATATATTTAATATTTTATCTGATATTTTAATTATCAGTTACATGTCTGGTGAATATAGCTAAAATACATTTTTCAAGAAAAATGAATAAAACTAAATGTATATAATATATATAAAGAAGCAAATAAAAATGGATGCAAATGCACACAAGTTCATTCTCAACTAATATAGCTCTAAATAACCATCCCAGAGTCAGTGATTCCCAGTTTTTTCTGCAAACTTAGTGCTGTCCTCCTGAAATCATCTTGAATGTCTCTCAGATCCTGCTCATCTTTAGTAAACTCATCAATGAAAGCTGGCCGCCTCTGAAATGCTGATTTCACCCGTATTGCTGACGGAGGTTTGGCTGATATCGCATCATAACCCTGCTCATAACTCTTTTCACGGTGAAAGGCAAGAGCATTGCCAGCTTCATGCTCGTTGTTGTAGTACTCATTCCTGCTACTGAGGTCACCAACAACACTTGAAGTGCTGATGACATCTGTTAAAAGTACAGGTCTCGCCTCACCAGCTAATCTTTTATTATATCCATCTGCCGAATGTCCTCTACGATAAACAGATTTTGGTCTACTGCTAGCAGGATGCGTTGTTTCATATTTGAGTGGCCGCTCATGTTTTTGTGCTGTGAACACTGATAAATAATTTTGTCATGAAATTATTTTATGATTGAGCTGAAATGACAAACTGTTATGGCATAAATTGAACATTTCACATAAATTAGAATACGGAAATAAAAACTCAGATCCAAACACTTTGCAGCTACTGCACCAGACAGGTGGCTTTACTCTCCAGTCCTCACCCCTCCCTCAAGCAGACCCCCAGTAATGGGAAAATGCAGTAAAGATAGTTTTTAAAAATATAAATTAAGATGCATATATTCCTTAAAGATTGTTTCCCCTATCATTCTTGCATTTGCCAGATTACTCCTCTTTATCATTCACCCCTAAAAGGATATCAATTTGCATAAATGCATTGCATTATGGTTAAAATAAGCTGCAATATTGGTGATTTTCAGCCCAGCGCATCCAACTTCAGCATAGCATTTTTGGGTTCCAGGTTGTCTTCCCTTTCAATCTCTCCTCATTTGGCCAGACTAGTTAGTCCGTTGCTAGGTGGAAATGTGGACAAGTGGAGTAGGGTCTGGACAGTTTTGGTTTGCCTATCCTGGCATGAGTACATGAGTAGTCAGCTAAGTTTCTGACAGATTTCTCATTCATGTTGCATACAGCGTTTCCAATGGCTTTCTATCCTTTTAAATAATATACCGTAAATTATGGACAATTTGTGTTGGTCAATTCGTTATTGATTCAGCAGCCTTTTGGCTGAGTGCCGGGACCTACTTTTTTGGTTAGTGGATTATCTCTTAATTTTCTGCCCACCGAGGTCTGAAGTCAACAAGGACTGTGATGTGAATATACAAGTAAGTTGTAGTTAGCACCATTGTTCTACTATATAAAGTTGTAGTCAAAACAGGGTCTGCCACTCTAAATATCCCTGCCATCAAATATCTGATGGTTAAGCCAAACTTCACCAAGACTTTAAATATGTTATTAAAAGTTCAAGGCAAAGAGGTCATTATGTCCTCAGCCACTGTGCATTTATGATGAGTTTCAGTAACAACAATGCAGTGCAGTGTGATTTACACCCCCCCTCTCCCTTCCCAACCCCGACCAAAAATCATTATAGTGCACATCTAATAAATGACATTGTAATGTTGTGTTAGCTATGAAAGGTTATTGTAAAGGCTACCAGATTGGAAATTTACTAATTATAATTTCTTTGCATTGAAGAATTTCCTTTAAAAGGATATAAATGTATAAATATGACCGTGACATGAGTAAGCTTGGATGTCCTCTCCCATAATTTATCAGATTTGAAACGATGCCACAGTATAAATCAATAGATGTTTTACCATAAAGTTTGGTACAAATCTGTTTTATATAATTTGATAGTCATGCACTCTCCATGGTTGGGAAGGAACAAGAACTGCACTATGCAACACAGAAACACTGTGGCTCAGGATGTGATGATTCCTATGCCTTAAAGCTTAAGGTTATAAGTCTTAAGCCTTTTAGAAGTTCAGTGCATCCAAAAATTAGCAGGACACCGATGAGGGGAAATAAACATCAGGAACCCAATGTTTGTTATGGCATCATGAACAGAGAGTGCAGTCACTAACTTATTTTCCATGTTCATGCGACTGTATTTCTCAGGCTCCAGATCTGGCAGTGCAGAGAATCCACAACCATCCCAGCATAGAAATTTCAACACAACTAAATATTATAGTTAATTATATAATTATTTTTTATTGAGATTGCTGTGAAAAGCTAGTAGACCAAAGTTAGAATTATGATAAAAGATATACTAAATAAGACACCATCCTTCAGTGTGAAATTATATAGAATTTGTGCAAAATATCTCAGTAATGTTGCTCACCAAAGCAGCAAAGAAGAGCTCATAATATAGGAAAGTAGAGCAAGACATATAGAGTAGGCCAGGATCAAGTTAACAAAGAAACATCAATGCGACTTGGTGGAAAACATTTGTTACAGTTTGGCAGTTCGTAATTGGCATAAATTATTATGTCATTATAGTAATGTGTATAAAGCATGTGAGTGACCAGAAAAGACAGATTCAGAAATTATGTTATAAGAGAAAGAGTAGGCATTGAACCAATCCTAAGCTATATACTACAACAACACATAAACTGGTTTGCCCATCTAGAAAAAATGCAGTGCGATTCGTTATTCCTTACCATACAAAGTTTATATTAGAAGAGGAAGAGGCAGACCCAGAATAAGATCGACAAACAACATCAAAGAAACACTACAACATCAAATGACAATGAGTGAAGCCGCCAAAAGTGTGAGAACCAGAACTTTGTATCTCCCTTGACACCCAAATTGGTACTAGAGGAAATGAAGAAAGAGAAAGAAAAGAAAGTAAGATGTATGTTTATACCTCAAGTCTATGGCACTGGTACTTTATCAGGGGGAGGCTAGCGTGGTAACCTCATTGCTATAGAACATCTACCCCTTCCCCACAAGACAACAGTAAATTGTATTTACCTGGTTTTTGGGTCTGGTTTTCTCTGTTGTTTTTGCTAAAGTTATGACCACTTCGAGGCCGTGATCTAATTATGTCCCCAGCTTTTAGACTTGATGAACTCACAGGACGAGATCTCTTTACACCATCACTTTCTTTCAAAGTAAATAAATTTACCTGTGAAAGAAAACAGTAAAACATAACTGAGAAATGGAAGCCACGATAGCTCAGTGGTTAGTGAACTGAACTACAAAGGACAAGGGGTAGGGTTCGATCCCAACCGATGGCTTCCGGTTCACCCAGCCTTTAATGGGTACCAGATTTTTTTCTGGGAAAGTAAAGCGGCACGGGCGTAATACCAACCACATTACCCCAAAAATCATGTGCCGAAGGTCTGTAAAATTTATGGTCACTAACACCATATTCCCTATAAGCCACTTGGCGTGACGGAGGTACTTTACTTTTTACTTTTTATAACTGAGAAATATTGTTGGCTATAATGTGAGAACAACACAAAGTCATGCATGCCAAGCATTTTAATGAAATATCTATTTAATAACTAAAACTAAGACAGATCTCACTACCCAGAGATTAAAAGAGAGTAAAGCCATGAGGAAACCATGAATTCAAAGTGAAAAGTTCTCACTGTCTGTGGCAGGTTTCAAACCCAGGACCTTCCTGTCCAGAGACCAACATCCTTACCCCTAGACCACCCAGTCCCTTAAATATTCAACCAATCAATGACAGACATTGTTGCCTTGACATTGGTAAAAATAAATGAATTAAGAGTGCAACCTTAAACATGTTCACATACTTTAAAAGCATTTTAACACCAGATGGGTAAGTCAGCAAAAGTAAAAAGTAATAATAGCTTTTGTCAGTCTAAACAACGTCTGGAGATCCACCGAGTAAAACACATAAATCAAACTAAAGGTAAGTGAGAGTTGTCTACCCTCTGTACTTCTAAATGCTGGAGAAGAACAGAAAAGGAAATGTCGAGACTGTGATCATTTTACACAAACCTGCCCCTGAAGAAAATTGTAAATTTATTTTGACCAAACAAAATCATTAACCAAGAACTATTTAAACTGCATTATATAGGAGATAGCAGTGATTTCCGCAATATGTGCCATTTTGGCACGCAGGGTTTCTGTTTTTGAGATTGTGGTTCTGCCCTATGTGCCGTCTTCGGCTTGAAAGGACAATAGATAGATAGAGATAGATATAGGACATGTACATAGTGATAGCTGGCTAAATATAGAGCTGGATAGGTCATGTGTGCTCAAAAGAGGTCCAGTAATCACATGAACTGTCATGTAGTGGACTTTGAAGAGAAAATGACAGAGAGACTGGCCAAGAACAATTGGACAGAGAACAGTGGAATTGTTGTTGATGTAATGCCACAAGTTGATGTAGGCAGGATGCCCTTTTAACTCATTGATGTGGCAGGTTATAATGGCTTTTTTTTTTACATTACCAGCCTTTACTGGAGAAGCTGGAGTTCATCTATCCCAGGCTATGCTATACTAGTCCAGCCCAGAAGTACTGCAATACTAGATCTTCTATATAAGTAAGGGTCACCACTAAAGAGAACATGGCGATCCTAGCTTCTGTTAGCCAACCTGTTTTGATGCAGGCTATTACTAGGAAGGCCACGAGGAGGTAGAACTACTAGGTCTTGGTTAGCTGAATGGGCAATGATCCTGCTTTTGTGACCTCAGGTCACAGACACTTAAACTCCCCTGAGAACAGTGGAGAGATGAATAATAAGGGCCAGACCATTCTATAGAGGATGGCCACAGATTATGCAAAGTGGAGGAACTTTGTTGCTGTCCTACAAGATGTCTTGTATTCTATGAGTAAGGATGAAGAGGAAGATGTTTTTTTGTCATTGATCCTGTTTTCTATCATGCTGTGTTTTTTTCTTTACATTGTAGAGTGAGATAATTTTTTTTTAGTAATGTGTGAAAATAAAAATAAAAATTTTCAACTCCAATGTTAAGTCAGTTCTATTATATGGTTGTGAAACACTGACAATCATGAAGATACAGACTTTCATTAATGGATGCTTACGCAGAATAAAAGGATGGAAATGGCAGGACAAAATCACTAACATAGAATTATGGAAATTTACCAGTCAAATACCAGTGGATAAAGAGATACAGCGAAGATTATGGCACTGGATAGGACACACACTGCGGAAGCCAACTGAGAGTATTACACAACAGGCCCATTTTTGGAATCCCCAGGGGAAAAGACAAAGAGGAAGACCAAGGAATTCTTGGAGAAGACAGACAGAAGCAGAAATGAAGATGATGGGGAAGACATGGAATGATCTTAAAAAAATGGCAAGAAACAAAATGACTTGGAAAGTGTTTGTTGAAGACCTATGCTCCACAAGGAGCTGAAAGGTAGAAGAAAAAGAATGTGGTTGGCATTACGCCAGTGCCATCTTTTGTTCCCAGAAAATTCCAATACTCATCTAAGGTTGGCAAACCCAGAAACCATTGATCAGAATGGAGATTGGCCTCTTGTCCTTACTAGCTCAGTTCACTAACCACTGGGCTCCCAAATATTGATGAAGTATGGGTGATAAAAGAAGGAAAATGGTGGTTTTACTTGTGGTGGTTTAAAAAAGGTTAGCTCAAAACAAACATTAGTGGTAATCTTTAGTGACATCCTTATGTGTCTGATGGAAATCTTTAACTACATTGGACTAGGCTGGAAAGAAGTAGAGAAAATGTCCAATAATGTGGATGGATGGAGAGACCATGTTTCTCTGGCCTATACTTCAAAATGGGTCTAAAGGGCTTTAGTTGATTACATGAGGTAATAAAGAGGATTGAGTGAGTGACACAAACAAAACACGAATAAAGGCTCTCATCTTCTTTTTATGCAGCAACTACTAATTTTCATCGTTCAACCTTAAAAGGATGCATGGACATAGATGTTCTGTGTTTTGTCAGTCTACAACATAACCATGATATCTGCCCCTTTCAGCTCAACACATTCATCTTTGACATAAGACTCACATAATAAAATAGCTACAGAGCATCTACACAAGTGAGTCAAACTCTGGATCCATAACAAGTGAGTCAAACTCTGGATCCATAACAAGTGAGTCAAACTCTGGATCCATAACAAGTGAGTCAAACTCTGGATCCATAACAACAACAAGTGAGTCACACACTGGATCCATAACAACAAGTGAGTCAGATTCTGGATCCATAACAACAACAAGTGAGTCAAACTCTGGATCCATAACAACAACAAGTGAGTCACACACTGGATCCATAACAACAACAAGTGAGTCAGATTCTGGATCCATAACAACAAGTGAATCAAACTCTGGATCCATAACAACAACAAGTGAGTCAGACTCTGGATCCATAACAACAAGTGAGTCAGACTCTGGATCCATAACAACAACAAGTGAGTCAGACTCTGGATCCATAACAACAAGTGAGTCAGATTCTGGATCCATAACAACAAGTGAGTCAGACTCTGGATCCATAACAACAAGTGAGTCAGATTCTGGATCCATAACAACAAGTGAGTCAGACTCTGGATCCATAACAACAAGTGAGTCAGATTCTGGATCCATAACAACAAGTGAGTCAGACTCTGGATCCATAACAACAAGTGAGTCAGACTCTGGATCCATAACAACAAGTGAGTCAGACTCTGGATCCATAACAACAACAAGTGAGTCAGACTCTGGATCCATAATAACAACAAGTGAGTCAGACACTGGATCCATAACAACAACAAGTGAGTCAGACTCTGGATCCATAACAACAACAAGTGAGTCAGATTCTGGATCCATAACAACAAGTGAGTCAGACTCTGGATCCATAACAACAAGTGAGTCAGACTCTGGATCCATAACAACAACAAGTGAGTCAGACTCTGGATCCATAACAACAACAAGCGAGTCAGACTCTGGATCCATAACAACAAGTGAGTCAGACTCTGGATCCATAACAACAACAAGTGAGTCAGACTCTGGATCCATAACAACAACAAGTGAGTCAGACTCTGGATCCATAACAACAACAAGTGAGTCAGACTCTGGATCCATAACAACAACAAGTGAGTCAACAACTTAATTCATGATCTTGATTGAAAGCAACCACAACATTCAAATGTGTCTCACCTGAGAATATCTTCCAGGATCACAGTATGTGTTTGGTGGCAAATGTCTGGATGGAGCAGATGATAGTGGGCGTCGATGGGCCGAAGCTGACTGTGCTAGTGTCTGAGGCTCATTTAGTGTCTACAATAGACAAGACAATTCTTCTAGGACTTATACTTTTATTTATTTGTGTTATGGAAGTTACGGTAAATAAAAAATAAAAAAGAAAGTGTTTAGCATTTTACCATACTAAAAACGTAATCTATGCTTTGACCAAAAGACCTTTAATCAGGACAAACAATCTTCATCAAGTACAATTGTGTCTCGCTATTTCTGGTCCTGGAGCAGCGATAGCTCTGTGGTTAGTGAACTGGACTACAAAGGACAAGGGGTAGGGTTCGATCCCAACCGACAGCTTTCAGGTTCACCCAGCCTTAAATGGGTACCGGATTTTTTTCTGGGAAAGTGAAGCTGCACAGGCATAATACCGAGCACATTACCCCAAAAATCATGTGCTGAAGGTCTGTAAAATTTATGGTCACTAACACCAATATTCCCTATACGCCACTTGGTGTGACGGGGGCTCTTTACTTTACTTTTATTTCTGGTCCCAGCCTTTTTACCCATTTGATTTGTATGATCCCTTGGTAGCATTGCTACCACAGAATAGAGCTAAGAGATATGGGTCACACAGGTTCCTCAGTCAGTTTGTGATGGAGACATGTTAGAGAAGCAAATTTGTACAGATGGTCTACTGGTGAGGTTTTAATGCATAAAGCCTAAATTTATAGAAAGAACATCTATTGAGTTATTAAGTTGATGTCAGATCTAATCAGTTTTGAGTGAAGCTCTTAAAACTGACTCATGCCAGCCTGAAGTCAAGAGAAACCACAAAGTGGGAAGCATTTTGTGAAAAATGTGATGAAATTTTAAATACTGAACCACGAAGAACAGAACACAGTGAATCTCATCTCACTTTACCAATAAAAACAAATATATGTAATACATATTAATGAATAAAATACTAATCAATAATTAACACAACAACCTATAAAACAAATATCACTACTGATAATTTTAGTATAAGAGTGATATTTTAGCTTTTTTTCTAATTGTATGTGAAATCACTGTGAATGTGCTGTATTTGTCAATTACTTAAAACTGACATCTGCTAGGGATGTTTCCATTGTATGGTCTTTTCAGAAAATATGAATGCTGAAGCTGAATTGTTGTTGATGATACCACCTCCCCCTACAACTTATCTCATACCTCCTCCCCCTACAACTTCTCTCATACCTCATCCCCCTACAACTTATCTCATACCTCCTCCCCCTACAACTTATCTCATACCTTCTCCCCCTACAACTTCTCTCATACCTCCTCCCCCTACAACTTCTCTCATACCTCCTCCCCCTACAACTTCTCTCATACCTCCTCCCCCTACAATGTGCCTGATACCTCCCCCCACCCTACAACTTGTCTGATGCCTCCTTCTCCTACAACTTGACTGATGCCTCCTCCCCCTACAACTTGCCTGAAACCTCCTCCCCCTTCAACATGTCTGATATCTCCTCCTCCTACAACTTATCTTAAACCTCCTCCCCCCTACAACTTGTCTGAAACCTCCTCCTCCTACAACTTATCTTAAACCTCCTCCCCCCTTCAACATATCTGATACCTCCTCCCCCTACAACATGTCTGATGCCTCCTCCCCCTACAACATGTCTGATACCTCCTCCCCCCTACAACATGTCTGATATCTCCTCCCCCTACAACATGTCTGATATCTCCTCCCCCCTACAACATGTCTGATATCTCCTCGCCCTACAACTTATCTGATATCTCCTCCCCCTACAACATGTCTGATGCCTCCTCCCCCCTACAACTTATCTGATATCTCCTCCCACTACAACTTATCTGATATCTCCTCCCCCTACAACTTATCTGATATCTCCTCACCCTACAACTTATCTGATATCTCCTCACCCTACAACTTGTCTGATACATCCTCCCCCGTACAACATGTCTGATATCTCCTCCCCCTACAATTTATCTGATATCTCCTCTCCCTACAAGTTATCTGATATCTCCTCCCCCTACAATTTATCTGATATCTCCTCTCCCTACAAGTTATCTGATATCTCCTCCCCTACAGCTTATCTGATACCTCCTCCTCCTACAACTTGTCTGATACTTCCTCCTCCTACAACTTGTCTGATACCTCCTCCTCCTACAACTTGTCTGATATCTCCTCCCCCTACAACATATCTGACATCTCCTCCCACTACAACTTATCTGATATCTCCTCCCACTACAACTTATCTGATATCTCCTCCCACTACAACTTATCTGATATCTCCTCCCACTACAACTTATCTGATATCTCCTCCAACTACAACTTATCTGATATCTCCTCTCCCTACAACTTATCTGATATCTCCTCCCACTACAACTTATCTGATATCTCCTCTCCCTACAACTTATCTGATATCTCCTCCCACTACAACTTATCTGATATCTCCTCCCACTACAACTTATCTGATATCTCCTCTCCCTACAACTTATCTGATATCGCCTCGCCCTACAACTTATCTGATATCTCCTCCCACTACAACTTATCTGATATCTCCTCCCACTACAACTTATCTGATATCTCCTCTCCCTACAACTTATCTGATATCGCCTCGCCCTACAACTTATCTGATATCTCCTCTCCCTACAACTTATCTGATATCGCCTCTCCCTACAACTTATCTGATATCTCCTCCCACTACAACTTATCTGATATCTCCTCCCACTACAACTTATGTGATATCTCCTCCCACTACAACTTATCTGATATCTTCTCCCCCTACAACTTATCTGATATCTCCTCTCCCTACAACTTATCTGATATCTCCTCCCACTACAACTTATCTGATATCTCCTCTCCCTACAACTTATCTGATATCTCCTCCCACTACAACTTATCTGATATCTCCTCCCACTACAACTTATCTGATACCTCCTCCCCCTACAACTTATCTGATATCTCCTCCCCCTACAACTTATCTAATATCTCCTTCCACTACAACTTATCTGATATCTCCTCTCCCTACAACTTATCTGATATCGCCTCGCCCTACAACTTGACCAATAAAGCAATCACTAGCAAGACTATTACCAACCAAATCCTGCAGAGGCACTTCCATTGCTTCACTTTCATCATTAATGGACACCTTCTGTTGATGTCCTGCAGACTGCACTGATCGGAAATTACCCCCAGCTCTTGACCCAGTTCTCTGCATTATATTTTCATTACAAAAAATCAATGTGATACTCATAAAAATAGTATGCAAGTTAGTGTAAATTAACAGCTATTTATCTTCACAATTATATTTGTATTTTCATCATCATCATTGAGTGCCTTCTCTACATCGAAGGTTGGCTATCATGGAGCGCCATTCCTCTCTGTCTCTTGCTTTTATGGTGCAGATTGTCATAGGCTGACTTGTCCATCTTTTGATGTTACTCGTCCATGTTAGTCTTGGTCTACCTCTGCCTCTTTTACTTTGTATTTCCCCTTCCAATATTACTTTTATTAGGCTGTTGTGCCCTTTACCATGCCTCAAAAATTGCATTTGTCTTGTTCTAATTGTGTTTAGTAGTTCTCTTTTCATTTTTAGTTTTTTTTTAAAACTTCATCGTTTGTTTTCTTTTCTTTCCATCCAATTCTACCTATTCTTCTAAAAATCCACATTTCAAAGCCTTTAATTTTCTGTTCTGTTTTCTTATCTAATGTCCATGTTTCTGCACCATACAGGAATATTGAGAAGATGTAACATTTTGCTATTCTTAGTTTTAGCCCTGGTGTTATTTGTTTTGATGTTAGCCTACTTTTCATGGCATTAAAATTACTTTTTGCCATACCTATTCTTTTGTTTATTTCCGTTTTACATTTTCCATCACTATTTATAGTATGTCCCAGGTAGTTGTAGCTTTGAACTGTCTCCAGGTGTATTCCTTCAATTTTGATATTTATTTGTAGGTCTTGAGATAATCAAGATGAATTAAAGTCTGTTGTTTTCTTGTTGGTTTTGCCTACCTCTTGGCAAGGCACAATCTGTTCAACCTCATACATTGTCTATTAGGTTAAATTAGACAAAAATGACATCCAAAAATGAAGGGAAAACTACTTTGGGCTGATGTTCAAAGGTTGGTGCATGGCCAGCTCTAGTTTACTTCAATTGATTTTGTTGTTTATTGTTTGTGTTCACCAGCTTTATACATCTAGCGAAGTCGCAAGAGATTGAATTTTGCATGAATATCACTTTATTCTATTTTTCACACTGGCAATTGTGAGCTTGGGTGTCCCTCACCATACAGGCAAATATTATCCAACTTCAAAGGTACTCACATATTTTTATTGTCAAGAGTTTTAATGTTTTTAGGTAGATTTTTTCCCTATTAATTTTGACCTAGGCAGCAGCCATTTTTGGCCTAATCTTTTAGATTTTCAACTGCCAAGGGGGTTCATTAACGTGGGTAGAATGCACAAGAGGCCTCCTATTTTTCACTGTTTTCTGAGAGGGCTAGACATCAGATCTCACTACTCAGAGACCAGGGGAGGGTAAAGCAACAGATTTGATTTTATTCATTTAAAATAATGTTCCACCAGTGGAAATTTAACCAAAATCCTTAAAATGAGACTGATGTTTTACCTCTATACCAACCAGCCCCTGTAAATGATTTAAATTTATTGTGAATTTAAGTCTAAAATAGCTTTAACAAAAATGTACTGTTCACACCTCACAATGAATGGGGAGAAAATGGTGTTAATGCCCATATTTTTAAATATCGCAACTACATTAATGGGTGATGAGGTCAGTATTCCATCAAATCACCATACTTTTCCACATAAAATTTCTAGTAGCCATTTTCAAATGTTGGTGTGACATTGAAACTGTGCTGGTATGAAAAAAAAATGGCCTCATTTGCTGAATAGAAATAACCTTGTTATCATATGAGTACATTAACATGTAAAAAAAGCGTGGGTTATCGCATTAACATGTGAAAAAATGCACTTCTAATATTCTCTATCTATCTATTGACCTTTCGAGCCATAGCTGGCCCTTAGGGCATAGACCCAGATACTCCTTCTCTCATCTAAATTTTTATTCTAGCAGTTTTCAATCCTTCCAAAGATATTTTATCAAATCTCGCCATTTGTCTCTGTTCCGTGCAAGTAACTCTATCTCATTGAGGGAGCCGATTCCTGCTGCTCTTGCCTCTCTGATCAATGTTCTTCTCAGTGTCTCTCTGGATCGGCATCTTTTCCTCTAACCTGTTGTTTCCCACATGAGGGCTTGCTTTGTTCTTCGGTTATTATCTTTCTTCATCACATGCCCAACATATGATCATCGTCTTTTCTTGATTACTGAAAATATTAGTTGATTGGCAATTTCTCTAATTTCTTCGTTTGTTTTGAAATCGTTCCACGCTATACCAAGTATTTTCCTGAGAAATATTTTTTAATGTGTTCAACTTTGTTTCTATGTCTCTTGTTGTTTTCCAGCTCTCATATGCATATGTAAGGGTAGATAGTACGTTTGATTTGAATAGTCTAAGTTTTGTGTTTGTGCTGATGAGTTTTAATTTCCACAACTTTTCAAGGCTTCTGAAAGACATTGCTGCTTTAGGTATTCTGATTTTAATTTCTTTACTTGTATTCCCTTCCCAATCAATGTGACTTCCAAGATAGGTAATAATAATATTATTAAATAATAATTCTAATATTAGCATTCATATATTCATATCTTTGTTTCATTTTAGACTAAAAAACTATTATTATGGCTTTTATCCCTTTACTGAGGTTTGCTACGGGTTTTCTATGGAATAAGACTTCAAAAGCTGCATGCCCAGTGCAGTCACCATGTTCAGGCCAGCGTTTTTATTATTAAACTAGAGGAAACATTTTACAATTAATTTTTTACTTTATTATTATTTTACTTATTTACAATTAATTATGTAAGTTGAAAATATAAGAAAACAATTCTGAAAAAAAACAATGGACTAAATAATAAACAAACCTTGCTGTACTGTAGAAGTTTTGAGTCAATTTCATCTACGGACACAGTTGGTTCACTTTTATGATGTAAAGGAATTTTTGACATTATCTGCTGGTGATCTAGAAGTACCGCATCCATGAAAGCCTCCCTGTTCTCAATGTACTGTTGCTGGTAGTCTCTAATCTCTTTCTGTATTAAAAAAGATACTCTCTATTTAATAACTTTATCATAAAACATTCTCAGTTCTCTGCCCTTTGTGTCAATTAATGATTATGTTCATCATCATCATCATCATTGAGTACTGTCTCCGCATCGGAGGTTGGCTACCATGGAGCGCCATTCCACTCTGTCTCTTGCTTTGATGGTTCAGAATGTCATAGGCTGACTTGTCCATCTTTTGATGTTACTCGTCCATGTTAGTCTTGGTCTACCTCTTTTACCTTGTATTTTCCCTTCCAATATTACTTTTATTAGGCTGTTGTGCCTTTTAACATTGCCCCAAAAATTGCATTTGTCTTGTTCTAATTGTGTTTAGTAGTTTTCTTTTCATTTTTAGTTGGTTTAAAACTTCATCATTTGTTTTCTTTTCTTTCCATCCAATTCTACCTATTCATCTATAAATCCACATTTCAAATCTGGTACCCATTTAAGGATGGGTGAACCCAGAAGCCATTGATCAGAATTGAACCATACTTCTTATACTTTGTAGTCCAGTTCACTAACTACTGAGCTATCGCTGCTCCAAAATCCAACTAAGGAGAACATATAATTGGAAAAGGTACTAGACTAAGTTTGGAATGAGGTTGATCTCATTGTCCATACCATTATGTGGAACATTTGTATAAAAAAAAACTTTAACTAAAACTAAAACAATTATTATTATTATTAATAACCTTCAATGAAATGGAGATGGTTCTGGAACATGCTCAGGAAAAAAAACAAACAATGTAATTAAACTAAGTTGTGTGACTACAGCCTACATGGAATGAGAAGAGTGGAATGCCTATGAAAGGTTCATGGTGTAAGAACAGCATAAGATGAAGCCAGGCAGACCATTTTGATTATCTCAAGAGGAAAATGTAAATTGAGTTACATGATAAAAGAAAGCTGCAGTCTTAAGCTTGACAATGAAAGACTTAGACTCAGACCCACTATAAAAAGAAAATAGCTTTCTTATGAAAAGTAATTCTCCTATGAGTGTTTTCTTATGAAAAATATATTAGTTTTTATTAATACATTTTGTTCTTTATTGACTTAACTATAATAATGCAAAAAAGAGAGTTCTTAAATGTTATGTAGATTTAGTCTTAACATATGGATGTGAATCATGGACAATAGGACAACAGACAAGAAAATCATGAGAGGCTGTAGAAATGTGGTTTTACAGAAGAATATTGATAATACCATGGACAGCTAAGAAGAGTAATAAAAATATTATGAAAGAGACCAAAGCATAAAGAGAGATAATTTCCAAAATTAGGTACAAACAATCATCATTTTTTGGCCATGTAATGAGAAGGGAACAGCTAGAATATATTGTGACAATTGGGAAAATTGAAGGACGAAGAGATAGAGGGAAGCAAAGAGAAAAGATACCAGACAGCTTAAGAGAATGGCTTGGCAGAAGAAATGAGAAAAAGATAACAGAAATGATAAATAACTGTTGAGATTGAAAGTTGCAGAGATACATGATCACCTACGCCCTCAGACATGGTACTTGATGATGATAATAATGCAGCTTACACCATCATAACTTGGAGCCGTGATAACTCAGTGGTTAGTGAAATGGACTACAAAGGACAAGAGGTAGGGTTTGATCCCAACTGACGGCTTCCGGTTCACCCAGCCTTTAATTGGTACTGGATTTTTTCTGGGAAAGTAAAGCGGCACGGGCATAATACCAACCACATTACTCCAAAAATCATGTGCTGAAGGTCTGTAAAATTTATGGTTACTAACACCATATTCCCTATACGCCACTTGGCGTGACAGGGATACTTTACTTTTTTTTTTTTTTTTACACCATCATAGCTAAGACAGCTGGTTCAACACTTAAACTATAAACTATCTTTACAGCATTTCCCATTACTAGGTCTGCAGGGGAGTGGGGGAGGTGGGGGATGACAACATATAGGACTGGAAAATAAAAGCAGCTTGTCCTGAGCAGTGGCCATGAGGTGTTTGTGTCCGAGTTTTTGTTTCACCCCTCATAGAAAATTATTTTTGTGCATTTAGGGGTTTGAATCAACATTCTCCTGGTTTGGAGCACGAGTTATCAATTCAGCCACTCACTCACATAACTAATCATAATTAAGAATATTTTATAGGAAATGGTGAAATGGAGAAGAAAACATGGAAGACAAAAGAAATGATGGGAGGAGAAATTCAAAGAATGGACATGTCTAGTTTTTGCCACAAAGCAATCACAATCATAGAGTAGTAGAGGAAGCTTGTTATAGCTATCAATGTTGCCCCACTGAAGATTGTAGGAGAGAAAAGAAGAAATAATGAATCATGCAATGTAAGATTAATCCATGAAAGTTTATCTTTGGAGCATTTCCGTAACTAACAGATCACAATCTCCATCTTGTAGTGCAATCTTCAATATTCTGCCATTATCTTTCTTTGCTTTTTGTACTTCCAAATGTGGCCATCTTTTCTAGATTTTATTTTCTAGCAAGGTAACAGGGGGTCAGTAATTATAGGTAACAAAATAGGCCATCATCATCATGATGTCCCATACTGGTTGGCATAGGCAATTATGTCCTTCCACAATTCTCTGTCGTCAGTGTATCGTATCAATTCTGTTGTTGACTGTTTACCATACCACGACATCAAGTTATCTAGTATCTTCTCTCTTTGTCATCTACGATCTCTCTTTCCCTGTATTTTGCCAGTTGTAATCAAGTATTCCAACTTTCCTCTTCTCATGATTTGTCTGTAAAATGTTATTTAATCTATTGTTCCTTATTAGATCAATACCCAATTTCCACTGCTCAAGATAGAGGCTAAAGTAAAGGTATGAAGTGTTAATCAGCATCATAACAATGGTAACATTATCATTAAGAGCTCTGCAGCCTATCTGATAGCTGAACAGAAACTCCAGACTGGTGTCGCCATCAGCACAAACTCTGTAGTAACACCAACATTCCTTGACCTTCCCAGAGCATAAACTCTAGTCCCAATTTTCTTGGTGACTCGTTGAACCACAACAAAACAGAGGCTTTGCACACTGCTGGTAATCTTACAGCTGTGAGCGGAAATCAAAATTAGCTTGCCCAATTGGGAAGCAGACGTTTTTCCTAACCACACTACCATAACTTCTAAGCTTTTGACAAACATTGTTCTGTAATAATTACCTTTACTGTAGGTGAAGGAAGCACATCCTGAGAATTTGAATGATTCAGCTTTTCATCATTTAAGTCCAAGTATTCAGGTGGCTCCATACCTATGTAATTGAATATACTGATGATGTACAGTTCTGACGACATGACAGAGAAGATGAACATATATTTTTCACAAACACCATAATGGATGATATAACACTTTAAGAGAAACATGTTTTTAATCATCAAAAAGTGCTATTGTAGTTTGAACACTTAAATAAACATTGCAATGGATGATATAATATTTAAAGAGAAATTTGTTTTTATTTTTCTCCTGAAGTCTGCCAACTAGAGAAACTCATTCAGGAGAGATAAGGTCCAGAACCTTCTTCTCTTCTACTTTCCTTCCTTGTTTGCCTTTCAGCATCAAGGGTCCAGAACCAATCACAAAAAAATGCAATTCAGTGGACTACAGAGTGAAAGCAAAAAAGAGACTGACCAAAGATACACTAGTTGAAGACAGTGCAAGTGGTGTTGCAATATGAACCAGTCTTTTGGTACTCCAAGGACTAGAAAATTTGAACTATAGGAATTAATACCATACAACACATTCAGATGAAGAAGATTTCTGCTATAGAAATTAATACTACACAACATACTTGGAAAAAGAAGATTTTAGCTATTAGAATTACAACTAAACAAACATACTCAGATGAAGACATTTTTAACTATCAGAATTACAATTAAATAAACATACTCAGATGAAGACATTTTTAACTATCAGAATTACAACTAAACAAACATACTCAGATGAAGACATTTTTTAACTATCAGAATTACAACTAAACAAACATACTCAGATGAAGACATTTTTAACTATCAGAATTACAACTAAACAAACATACTCAGATGAAGACATTTTTAACTATCAGAATTACAATTAAACAAACATACTCAGATGAAGACATTTTTAACTATCAGAATTACAATTAAACAAACATAGGTCGAGGTCTATCAATTATTCCCTAGTTTGTGATCTAACACTACTCTGCAACTGTTAACGAAACATCTTAGCACTATTTTTATTCTAGGAGGCAAGGCACCATACAGCAACAGAGCTGGAAGCTGTCAACAACTCATAGCTGATGGCTTGCACGCAGGAGTGTTGAACCAGAACCATCCAAACCCTACACCACCTCATCACGGTGCCTCTAGAAACAGATTAACCTGTTTAGTGTGACCAAACAAGTAGGGATTGAAGAGGGATTCCTGTACCCAAAAATTCCATGCTGAAGTTGGATGTGTTGGGCCAAAAGGCACAAATATCGGAGAACTGCTGCAAATCTCAACACAACACAACTACACCCAATTAACATGTTTTTAAGGACAGAGGTCAATCAAGTCATCACATGAACACAAGAAAGAAAAGAAAGAGAATATTTTTTCTTTATTTTGTATTAGTAACATCTTGTCAGTTTTATGAAACACTGTGCCTGTGTGCGGATCATATTAGAGGCTATTTTTGCATCATTTGTGTTCATATAAAGTCAGTGGTCTGCCTAGTCTCAGGTAACTATTTATTGCCTGCTCCAGCTATATCTGTCTTTGTACAGCTATTCTCAGTCATTTTGGTTCATGTTTGGCTTTTTCTTGTCACATTTACATTTTTTTAAGTAAGGGAAAGGTTTTCCACTGCTTATATTTGTGAAAGGTCTCTGGGAATCCACCCCGTTTGTTTACACATGAACACACATATGCAAATGCACATTGAAACATACATACACACACTCATACATAAATTATGCTGCTTTTACATTACAAGAGTATTACATTTTCTAATAAGGATCACTTTAAATCATACTAGTTTACATAGTCTAATAATGTAATTGTCTAATTTTGCAATACATACCAACAATGTTTGACAAGTGAAGAGTTGCATGTTTGTCTCCTGTCCAGGATCTAAGGATGCACAAAAAATACCTGGTGAACATTTTCAAAATATATATTTGATTTTTTACATATATTTTGTTTTTAAAAATAAAGTTGATTCAGAAATGCTCTTTTTTCCCCCTTGGTGTCCAATTTTATATTTTCAACAGTTATATAGAGAGATGAGTTGCAGCAATGAATCCAGGTATACCTTATAGACCAGTAGTGAGTAGCAAAGTTCATCCACTTCATGTTATCAATGACCATCCGTCACAAGCAGCTAAATGCCTAACCTACATTTATGCCTATTTCCAGTGTCCTTTATGAGGTTATTCTTGGTTTGCCTCTATTACACTTTCCCCCAGAGCCCGCTGCATTTCAGTTCTGTATTTTCTGAATCTCTTCCCAACACAGACCTACCCAGCTCCATCATCTGTATGTTTTTCACTATGTACATCTTATCTTGGTTACATCGCTTGATCAGTTCTTGGTTGCTGATTTTGTTTAAACCTTGATTACGACACCTAAAAGTAACTCATGTGTTTACAATAAGTATTTTCTTTTAACTTTTGACACACAGCTGTGTATTTACACATGGTGAGACACAGGGACTTGGATTTCCTGGCTCAGGTTGATTTATGACATGAAATTTGACATAATGGACCTGATGTGTTACATTGTCTATTCATATGGCCGCTGTAAGTCCGTCAGTAGGTTTGGCTACCTCATAGCATTATTTGCTACATTTCCTGAGGTACAAAGGGATGTTTGATGTCAGCTGATAACTGAGGAAATTTCCCTGGTCACAGCAAAAAAAAAAAAAAGATAATTTAAAAAATAATTATACGAGATCTTATCTCATGAAATGAATTTTTAAAAAATCCAAACCAAAGGAAAAAAATTAAACACTCAGGAATACTGGAGGTAGTATTTAGGAAGGTACACAGAAACGAGTAATGTTTGACCACTGTAAAATGTCAAATTTGGAAGAATTGTTATCTTGATGCAGTAATTTTTACGATGGTATTGTAATCTAGGGTTAACCACAATATTCTAAGAATCTTGGTCAGACAGGTTTATACCATACCTTGCAATGTAAACTTAAATACACAAATGTATGTAATAAAATATATATACATAAAAGCATGTACAGAACACACACACACATATTAAGTTGGCTCTAATGTACCTTTTAATAAGAGAGATGAGACAGTTGAGTTGATCTGTTAATTTTTTGCTTTCAGTTTGTTTTGCTGCTAATTCATACTTCAAGTGTTGAATGGCATTTTTTATGCTAGAATCCTCATTCTGGGTGTCTGGGACAAATTTTGATCCAGAAATGTGCAGTGGTTGATGTTGTGTCATCATTTCAAAACTCAAATAGTTGAATAAAGTAGGAGAAACTGGAAGAGAAAACACTGAATTATCTTATGATTCCATGTTATTTTTTAATAATGGCTTAATTAGCAAATAAATCTAAGATTAAGCAAGTAACAAAGTGTTATCTTGTTGGTTTCTAAATTAAGTTGCGGTGCCTTCTCCAGAATACATCATCATCATCATCGAGTGCCGTCTCTGCAACGAAGGTTGGCTACCATGGAGCACCATTCCACTCTGTTTCTTGCTTTGATGGTGCAGATTGTCATAGATTGACTTGTCCATCTTTTGATGTTACTCGTCCATGTTGGTCTTGGTCTTCCTCTTTTACCTTGTATTTTCCTTTCCAATATTACTTTTATTAGGCTGTTGTGTCTTTTAACGTGCCCCAAAATTTTCATTTGTCTTGTCTTAATTGTATTTAGTAGTTCTCTTTTTATTTTTAGTCATTTTAAAACTTTATTGTTTGTTTTCTTTTCTTTCCATCCAATTCTACCTATTCTTCTATAAATCCACATTTCAAAGGCTTCAATTTTCTGTTCTGTTTTCTTGTCTAATGTCCTTGTTTCTGCACATTACAAGAATATTGAGAAGATGTAACATTTTGCTATTCTTAGTTTCAGCCCTACTGTTATTTGTTTTGTTGCTAGTATATTTTTCATGGCATTAAAATTACTTTTTGCCATACCTATTCTTTTGTTTATTTCAATTTTACATTATCCATCATTGGTTATAGTATGTCCAAGGTAGTTGTAGCTCTGAACTGTCTCCAGATGTATTCCTTCAACTGTGATATTTACTTGTAAGTCTTGAGAATTTTCTTTGTTTAAGATCATAGTTTTAGTCTTTTTGATATTCATATCTAGTCCATATTTTTTACTTGTTATGTTTATCACATTAAGCAATTGTTGTAAGTCTTTAGGATTTTCTGCTAGTAGAACATCATATTATCGGCAGTATCATCGGCATATCTTAGGTTATTGATTATCTTTCCATTAATCTATCTTTCCAGAATACATATAAAAAAAAGTAAAGTACCCCCGTCACGCCAAGTGGCGTATAGGGAATATGGTGTTAGTGACCATAAATTTTACAGACCGTCAGCACATGATTTTTGGGGTAATGTGGTCAGTATTACGCCCGTGTCACTTTACTTTACTTTCCCAGAAAAAAATCTGGTACTCATTAAAGGCTAGGTGAACCCGGAAGCCGTTGGTTGGGATCGAACCCTAACTCTTGTCCTTTGTAGTCCAGTTCACTAACCACTGAGCTATCATGGCTCCCTTCCAGAATACATGCCTGAGTAAAAAGATATAGATGATTGCTGTCTCCTTACAGCCAGGAAAGTCTCAACTCAACTGGTTGTTCAAATGGAGCAGTTCACATAGGGGGAATAAAAAGGTTGTTGTTATGGATCCAAAGGCTTGTGAGCTGACGTCCTTTGGCCCAATGCCATGTAGTAATATCTGCAGTTCTGAGTTCCCCTGTAGTTCTGTACAAGGTATTCCATTTAACAGGCCCTTGAGGAAGTAGAGTCGCTCTTATGTCAGTGAGCTTTGGACATGAAAAAAATGATGTTCTACTGTCTGCTGTTTCATGCGGGTGTTCAAAGAGCGGACAAGCTAGAGTTTGGTTTTTTTTATATGATCTGAAGCACAGCTGTGACTGTTTATAGAGGAATGATTGACATACAGTTCTGAAGCTTGTGAATAACAGTTTAAGTTTTGTTTAAAAATAAAGTAAGGTGGATTTAATGGGTTTCAGATTGAGTGAAATGGACTGTGTGTAGTTTGGGTAAGAAACATACTTGTACTGCTTTCTCTAACTACAAATTGTAGAAGGTGATTAGATACAGCTATTATAGGGATGGCATCTTCATATCAGCTTATATCAACAGCTAGCAGATAAAGGATGCCCCAGATAAAAAGTGCAAATATTTCAGCTCTTCTATATCTATCTATCTATCTATCTATTGTCCTTTCGAGCCGAAGACGGCACATAGGGCAGAACCACAATCTCAAAAACAGAAACCTTGCGTGCCAAAATGGCACATATTGCAGAGATCACTGCTCTAAAATCTATGGCGCTGTTTCCATAACAATACTTTTTACAATGACAGCTTCTATATAGAACTTCTTAAATGTTATGTAGAGCCAGTCTTAACATATGGATGCGAATCATGGACAATAAGACAGCAGACAACAAAATCACTGGAGTCTGTAGAAATGTGGTTTTACATTACAGAAGAATGTTGAGAGTACCATGGACAGCTAAGAAGAGTAATGACGATGTTCTGAGAGAGGTCAAAGCAAAAAGAGAGCTAATTTCCAATATTAGGAAGAAACAATCACCATTTTTTGGCCATGTAATGAGAAGAGAACAACTGGAATATATTGTAACAACTGGAAAAATTGAGGGACAAAGAGATAGAGGGAAGCAAAGAGAAAAAAATACCAGACAGCTTAAGAGAATGGCTTGGCAGAAGGTCAACAACAGAAATGATAAATAGCTGCCGAGATCAAAAGTTGTGGAGAGACATGATCACTTACGCCAGTAGGCCCGGTACTTGATGATGATGATATAGAACTTACTATTTTGATAGTTAACACAAATATTAACCACCCCTGCATGTGAATGAAGATAGATAAAGGTTACTGTCTTTCTTTGCTGACTTTCTGAGACTCCTTTAAAAAAAAACAGTTATTTTGCTTCATACATCTAGAAAGGTGGTTTCTCCATAAATCAATAGATAATTTGGAGACCTGTGACCTTCAAAATCTTGTATGTATCGACCGTAAGTAAAAGATAAAAAGTAAAGTACCCCAGTCATGTCAAGTGGCGTATAAGGAATATGGTGTTAGTGACCATAAATTTTACAGACCTTCAGCACATGATTTTTGGGGTAATGTAGTCGGTATTACGCCTGTGCTGCTTTACTTTCTTAGAAAAAAATCCGGTACCCATTTGAGGCTGGGTGAAACCGGAAGCCATCAGTTGGGATCGAACCCTACCCCTTGTCCTTTGTAGTCCAGTTCACTAATGACTGAGCTTTCGCAGCTCCCTGTGTTTTTTAACAGGCCCTAAAAATCTCATTTATCTTGTTTGAATTGTGTTTAGTAGTTCTGTTTTCATTTTTAGTTCTTTTAAGATTTCATCACTTGTTTTCTTTTCTTTCTATCCAATTTTTCCTATTCTTCTATAAATCCACATTTCAAAGGCTTCAATTTTCTGTTATCTTTTCTTATCTGTCCATGTTTCTGCACTATACAGGAATGTTGAGAAGATAAAACATTTTGCAATTCTTAGTTTTAGCCCTGATGTTATTTGTCATGATGTTAGTATATTTTTTATGGCATTAAAGTTGGTTCTGATGAGAAGTTATGACAAAAGTTTGATGAGGCTCCAAGAATAAGGAGTCAAACTAGCAACAACAGGGGAAATTCTCAATTGTGAGTTTGTTATATAAAATTGTAATATGTACAATGTTAACTTCAGGTGGTAGATGTACAACAGAGGTGAGATGCAGAATAGCTCAGGCAAAAGCAGCTTTCCAAAAAAATGAGGAAGATACTCTGCACCCCATTTTTAACAATAGAAACAAGAAAAAGATTTCTTAAATGTTATGCAGAACCAGTCTTAACATATAGATATGAATCATGAACAATAGGACAATAGAAAAGCAATTCACTGGAGGCTGTAGAAATGTGGTCGTAAAGAAGAATGTTGATAATACCATGGACAGCTAAGAAGAGTAATGAAAACATTCAGAAACAGGACAAAGCAAAAATAGAGCTAATATAAAATATTAAGAAGAAACAATCATCATTTTTTGGCTATGTAATGATAAGGGAACAGCGGAAATATATTGTGACAACTGGAAACACTGAGAGACAAAGAGATAGAAGGAAGCAAAGAGAAAAAATACCAGACAACTTAAAAGAATAGCTTAGCAGAAGGTCAACAACAGAAACAATAAATAACTGTCAAGATTGAGAATTGTGGAGAGACATCAACGCTCACGCCAGCAGTCATAGTACATGATGATAACTAGCAGGTGAAAGAATTAATGTCAGTGTAATACTTTTTGTGCCATGTATTTGGAGGGAAAGAGCACTGTCAAAATTAATCTGCCCACTACAATCTCCTACTCATCTCTACTGAGCACCCTGCAAGCACACACAAGTTGCACTCAGCACACTGTCTCAGGTCAAACAGTGTGCAACAGGCTAACAAATTAACAGACACCAGTCTGATCAAGTAAATAGAATAGAGATAGAAGAATGGAGACAACCAGATAGCCAAACATGTTATACTGAATGTTCTATAGGTAATTTACTAGTTTTGGTACATAAATTATTTCTGTTCTCGGAATCTGTAATGTCCCTGGTTCTCTAATCTGTCATTAGAAAACTGATAGTTATATGATTAGTAACCCTAATCCTTGTTGCAAAAATAAAATTAAATAGATAAAAACTAGAGGTATGCAATACAGTTTTTTAATGCAATTTTATATTGATCATGATAATTCATATGATAATAATATCAAAATATATATATATGATATTATCATATATATTACAATATGCGGTCAATCCGTAGCGATGAACATCTCTCTCTCTCTGCGATCAGGACTCAATCAGAGTAGGATTCCAGACTCTCACATGAAGTCAGCTGTCAGGTTAAGTGTGTTGATCGCCCCCACAGACAGAACATCACAATTAGAGTCTGCCAGATCCACTCTGATTGAACACCCGTTAAAACGTTGCACTGTGTTCTGCACCAGTGACCCAGTGCATCCGATTTCAGCCAGCATTTTATTCGGGTTTGCTTTCCTTAGCCTTTGATTGTCCCCAATCTTCCTGCAAGGCAGCAGATTGTCTTTTCTGTAGGGGGATTCTGCCCTTAGATGGTCGGCCCTCCGAGGTTTACGAGCACCATCTGCCCGAGTCACTAGAGGTGACTAACACAGACATGCACACACAAAG
Source organism: Megaustenia siamemsis (assembly GCA_032433765.1). NCBI lineage: Eukaryota > Metazoa > Mollusca > Gastropoda > Stylommatophora > Ariophantidae > Megaustenia > Megaustenia siamemsis. Next base: position 72,172,529 of record JAVIAB010000106.1, on the reverse strand, counting down.
ATATGAGATTTGACTAACACAGACATGCACACAGTGATACGAGGCATGACTAACACTGACACACATCAAGATATGAGATATGACTAACACAGACATACACGCAAAGATATGACTAACATAGACATGCACACAAAGATATGAGATATGACTAACATAGACATGCACACAAAGATATGACACATGCCTAACATAGACATGCACACAAAGATATGAGATATGACTAACATAGATATGCACACACAAAGATATGAGATATGACGAACATAAACATGCACACAAAGATATGAGATATCACTAACCCAGACATGCACACACAAAGATATGACACATGACTAACACAGATACACACTATGATATGAGATATGACTAAACACAGACACACATAAAGATATGAGACATGATTAACACGGACACACCAAGATATGAGATATGACTAACATGACACACACCAAGATATGAGCCATGGCTAGCACACACACACACACAAGCTAAGATATGAACCATGTCTAACACAGAAACACACTAAGATATGAGCCATGGCTAGCACAGAAACACATTAAGATATGAGCCATGGCTTCATGGAAACACACCAAGATATGAACCATGTCTAACACAGAAGCACATTAAGATATGAGCCATGGCTAGCACAGACACACACTGAGATATGAATCATGGCCAGCCCACACACATACTAAGATATGAGCCATGGCCAGCACATACACTACACCCACTAAGATATCGGCCATGGCTATCGCAGACACCCACTAAGATATGAGCAACGACTAGCACGAATATACACTGAGAATTGAGCCATGGCTTAATTCAAGAGAAGCAGAAGAGGAGGTAGAAGAGCAGCGATCGCGAAAGGTATCCATATGCTTGGGTTTGTTGTAGTCGGCAGACTCTTCTTAACGTGGGAATCATCGACATACGAGACGCAGGCCCCGGTTAACTGTTCACAGGTTCCGTTCAAACAATATATATGGCCCTTTTCGTCTTGTCAGACGGTCTAGTGGACGCTATTGCGTATTTTTTTGAGGTATTGTTTTTGCCGAACAGCTTCTCTCGTGGCTAATTCTACCAATGTTTGACAAACACACGCGGTCACATAATGAACAGGTCAGGCTCGCTGGTCCACAGGGTTTACCATCCTTTTTCATGAGTCTCTTCTCTTCTAAGTCCTGTCTTAGAACAGTCTCAAATGTTGTTATACCGTTCCTTATACGTGCTCTCCATGATGTGCGATCACTTGCCAGATGTTGCCAGTCGTTTTCACAGATGGTGAAGTCTTTCAGAGATGATTTGCAGATATCTCTATATCGTAGTTTAGGTCTGCCGATTTGTCGTTTTCCGTGTTTTAGCTCGCCATATAGTATTTGCCTAGGAATGCGTTTTTCTTCCATCCGTTGGACATGCCCCAGCCATCTTAGCCTTCGACTTCAGAGCATCGACATGATTGTTAGGGTCTTAGCACGTTGCAGGACAGTTAAGTTGGTTATTTTGTCCTGCCATTTGATGTGCATTATTTTGCGGAGACATCGCATGTGGAAGACATTTAGTCTTTTTTCCTGGTTTGAGTATGTTGTCCAGGTTTCGGATCCATATAGTAGTGTGCTAAGCACACAAGTTTGATATATTAAGAGTTTAGTCTTTTGAGTTAGTTTCGTGTTGTTCCATGCCCTTTTTGTGAGTTTGCCGAAGGTCGTAGCTGCCTTACCAATTCGACAGTTTATTTCTTCATCAAGAGAGATGGTTTGCGTAACTGTGGATCCAAGATATGTAAATTTCTGTACTGATTCTAGTGGGCAGTCTTTTAGAGTAATAGATATAGGTTTGAAGTCACCTTGACAGGTTCAAACAGTTGTCCAGAGATTTGAGAGTGCAGTCTGACCCGTAGAACGTTCCCTTGCATGTACACTTCCCGGTTGACAGTTCACATGTGTCGTCGAAACAGTTGTCCGGACATTTGAGAATGCAGTATGACCCGTATACGTTTCCGTGCACGCACAGTCTGCACTTTCCGGGTCACATGATGTCACAGCCATCAGAACACGTCTGTTCGCACTATCTATAGGGAGATCACACTTAAACAGAAATAATGTATGTACCTAAGCTCGTAAATTACGGTTGGATATTTATACGTTAACAATTTTTACATTGATAGTTTACAAGTTTTTCTATATCAAAAAAGACACTTAAAAAGCAGCTCCACAATATTTAACAGCCATGTTGTTTACACTGGATACTAACTGAATAATGTAAAATACACTAACTTTCTTTCTGGAACAAATATATATTTTTATTAATATTTTAAAGTGTTTACTAAAATAAAATACACATTTTAATAACAATTTATATTTATAAATAATTAAATTAATATACGGTGAAAAATATTACACAAGATTATAACAAAATGAAAAAATCATATGTTTTGTTACATATTAACGTTGCAATGGTTTTTTTTTTAATTGCAACACGGAAGTGAGAAATATTTATTCGGCGAAAATATTTCCCAACAGCAAACATTGGCTGCACCAAAGTCCACGTAAGCAATAACTCTAATTGTGTGTGAATGAATCACAGTGGATGAGTTTTATTTCGTATCAAAGATTGGTCCACCTTCATTCTTCTTGTTGTGATTTATAGTTTCACGTTTTCTTCACACAGTTATAAGATGTCTTACGGCTATGGCCAACAACAGGCTGCCTACGGCCAACATGGAGGATACGCTCAGCAAGGATACGGACAACAGCAGGGAGGCTATGGGCAGCCTGCCCCGCCCGGTGTTGATCCTAACTTTCTTTTAAGTGTTTTCACGAGGTAAAATATTAACAATTCATATATGATATTTATTCCACTAAACATAGTAATGATAGTACTATGTTTTAAATTTTAAACTTTTTAATTTTAAAAATTAAAAGTCACAAGTTAGTAGTTAGTGAAGAAGTGCCTAAAATATTACAGTCAAAAAGTTAAAAAACGTAGTAAAACTATATTAACTATATATAGTACTTACTGTATTATATAGTTTGAGTTAATATCTCAATACTGTATACAATAGTACTATATAGTAAGTAACTACGTTTTCGTTTTGACCGTAATTTAGGCACTTTTACTTTTAATTTTTAAAATTAAAAATTAGTTTAAAATTTAACATACAATCTGACAATGACAACAGTCAACAGATGTGTCTTGTGATAGTTAGAAAACATAATGAAGATATAATTATTATTAATATATATAATATATTTTAAAGATTATTTCAAGATATATTATCTAAGACTAAGATAGCCCTTACACAATTTTTTTTATATTCAAATATATCTTCATCATTATGTTTGTGTGACAATTAGAAAAAAGTTATTAAGTTATTATAAATGTAAATCATAAATTTTAAGTGAAATAAATTCAAAATTGTACCTAAAAGTGATTAAGTATTGAGAGTAATATAGTGAAAAATATTATGGGGCCCATGCCCATTTGGACAGTTGTCTGAGCCCAGAAAATTTAGACTTGGCTGTGAAATATCGCTCATGGTTTTCAGAGGCGTTAGCCCCTTTCATTTATTAATTACATTTTTTAGTCGTGTTTGCATGTGCAGATCACTTTCAAAATTTGACCCCTTATATATAAATTAGTGCTGAATTTAAAAATATTTGTTTTGTCAAGATTCACCAGTAAATTAATTTTTAAAATATTGATAAAAGTGGAGACAAGAATTGAGTATGGCGCAAGCTATAATTTCATAAAATCATGGCCTATGACAGTTTTTATTTGTGAGTGCCTGCCATTTCAGAAAGCAGCACTGGACGCGACTGGACTTCTGAGGGTATCTTTTTTAGCACGCCCGCCCCGAATGGCACCCCCCAGAGGTGCCGCTGCTGTTTCCTCTGGGAGGTCCAACGCGGGCGGCTGACTGGCCCACGGGGCTGTTGCCTCTGGGAGGTCCAACGCGGGCGGCTGACTGGCCCACGGGCGCATATCTTTTGTCTCACCCCGGCCGAATAAGCCCCCCCAGAGCTAACCGCTGGTATCTTTTTTCGCACGCCCCGCCCCGAATAAGCCCCCCCAGAGCTACCCCGCTGTTGCCTCTGGGAGGTCCAACGCACGCGGCTGACCGGCCCACGGGCGCGTATCTTTTTTAGCACGCCCGCCCCGAATGGCACCCCCCAGAGGTACCCGCTGCTGTTGCCTCTGGGAGGTCCAACGCACGCGGCTGACTGGCCCACGGGCGCGTATCTTTTTCGCACGCCCGGCCGAATAGCCCCCCCCCAGAGGTACCGCTGCTGTTGCCTCTGGGAGGTCCAACGCACGCGGCTGACTGGCCCACGGGCGCGTATCTTTTGTCTCACGCCCGGCCGAATAAGCCCCCCCAGAGCTACCCTGCTGGCGCCCTCTCATGGGTACCACTTTGCTAGCCCCCGCCACCCCTATTATTTCAGAAGGAGTTTAAACGTCTAGCAAGGATTGAAATTTGCAATTAGAGAAATGTGAACCTATGAATATACCAAACTCAACATGTTGCATCATGAGCGAGCGTGCATACTCCGAGCTGAATATGAGCGAGAGACGGGTGTTCGCCCCCCTTATCCAAGGTCAGGTCTGGCTCTACAGGATCTGGCAGACAGGCTGGCCCAACATCGGGGCAGAGCATCTTGGGACTGGCCCATCCCAAAGTATGTAAAGAAGAGGCTAGCGAAGGGCCTGCGATTTTATGATCTGGATGTGGTGGTATCTCACCCTATCCCACTCCCAGTGGGGGAGCCGTGGGTTGATCTCATTGCCCAGGCCAAGGAGGAGTTTGAAGTAGACGGTGCCGTTCGCACTTACTCTACATGGTTTGTAGAGAGGGCGGAGGACGACAAAGATGTCTGTACTATGACTGACGAGAGGGCAGCAAGGCTCATTCAATATTTCCCGTGGGGTAGGTCCCTTTGTAGGATCAAATTTCTCAGACAGGCTTGGAACGGCAATGTAGAAGAACCCGAGGAGGAGTGGGTTATCAGAGATAAATTTGACCCGATTAAATTGGAAATCAAAAAGGGGGGTGGTATTGTCGAGTTTTCTCGGGATATGAAGCCTGGCGCGCTAACAGGGATCGACAAGCCGTATTACGAAAAAGGTTATCCAGAGTCCGCGGTCGTGTACGGTCTCTACCAGATCCGAGACCCAGACCCTGCCAATCTAGCGCCGATACGTGACGGTGACCTTAACTGTATCGCACAGAATATTATTGAATATTTCGAAGGCGCTCTTCGAGGACAGGGATTAACGCCCACCAGACGGCAAAAAATACGGGATTGGGAGGAACGAGTTCGTAGACCCGGGGCCACGATCAATGATGTGGCTGAACTGGAAAAGATCCTCAAACGAGCCATCATCTTGTGGGACATAGCCGGTGGGATTATATACTGCAGCGGCAAGTATCAAAACGGGCACCGCAACATAGAGCTCATCGTTCACAACGGCCACGCGTGGAGTAAGGACCTACAATTCCCGCTTAGCAGGGAGGTCCACTTCTACGAGGGTGGCATTGTGGACGCCATCAGAGAAGCCACCCAGGGTGCGCCGGTTGCAGTCTGGCTTCTGGGGGGTTCCTCGGAAGGGCGGCTCGCCGTCGACCAGTTTGTTCTTCAAGACGGTCGAACATTTAAGAAGCGTACAGATCACGACAAAATCGTGACGGCTTGTGAACGCCTGGCCAGTGAGGTGTCATTTGATGATACTGACTTGGGTGATCCGGAGTCGCTCGCCAGACGGTGTTTCAGTGACAACCACGCATCCAACCTCGTCGCTGTTAAGAAAAACGGATGGAGGCCGACCCCAGCAAGCATTCTCGGTGATGTGCAAAAGGCTTGCGTGGAACACGGGCACGGTGGGCTCTGGAATTCGATGGACTACACCCTAAAAGATATCGTCTGCATCGACATGAAGGAATGTTACCCCGCCAGCTTCCTAGGCAATGGCGAGGCTGCGCCATGGTTCCAACGGTTTGGACATCCGGGCCACCGCATGACCAGGGTCAGCATCAATGGTCCTCTCCCCACCGACATAGGCACCGGCTTCGCTGAGGTCCAAGAATGGGTGTGGACAGACAACTGTCATCCTGTCATACCTGCCTGGTACGGAAGACATTTCGCGGAAAAGAGGTGGGCCCCGACGCCGCTGCTGGCCTTCTTTGTAGAGACCGGCTTGCTTGTCCATCTCAGAGTCAGAGAGGCCCTGCTGGCCTTCGAGAAGCAGGAAGAGGTCTGGCTGCCAGAAGGTCGCGATGTCCGCTGTGCAATCATCGGCAAATTTACACAAGGGAGGAAAGCTGGCTGCAAAAGGTTGACCCGCAGGCTAGTGACTGACCAGGGGGAGCTCGACTACCTGGTTCGCGACACGATGCAAAGTGGCACTCTGGTCGGAGCTCCAGAGAAATTCCCTCTAGGGTGGATACTTACATATCACGACGGCAGCCAGCCTCAGTACGCGCATCTACGCGCCAGCATGTTGGCCTACGCCCATATCAACCTCGTCACAATGCTGGTCAGATTTGATCCCACAGAGGCCGTCCGGGTCGCCACTGACAGCATATATCTCAAGAAAACGGCGCTGCATAAGCTCGAGGGGGTCGAGGCATACGTGCCGAAAAATAAACCCGTCAAGGCACCCTGCTATTGTAATTGCATTTGGCACCCATCACACAGCAACGAGGGTGCTGTATTACCTCGGTGTGATTGCCAAAAAAGCAAATGTGACAACTGCAAAGAAGGTGGGATGGTGATGCTTCCTCCAACAGTTGGCCCGGCCCAGTGGCGCGACAAGGGCGAGAGGCTGTACGAGCCTAAGGGGCACGCTGCCTACCTTCCAAAGCCCGAGTACATCAGCCAGTATGACACTTACGTCCTGTCAATTATGGAGAATAGCGCAGCGCCACGCTACGACGACCCACTGTCGAGACATCGATTCTGTTACCTGAATGGCGGAGGCGGCTCCGGCAAGACAACGAGAGCGATCGAGCTATTCCGTGAGAGAGATCCCATCGTGTTTACTCATACCCATCGTCTGGCCAAAGAGATGCGGACCAGGGGGGTTAAATCACAGACCTACCATAGCTTCTTCCGTTGGTGTGGGACGCGGAGAGCTAAGGCAACTGCGGAGGACTTAGCGGTGTTGCAGAAAAAATACAAGAGACCTATTACCGTTTGGAAGACAAAAGAGGATTGGACCGCAAGTGATGAGTTGCTGTTAACGATAGATGGTGAGGGGAAGGTTAAACAGTATAACTTCCGGGAATCTATTATCATTTGGCGAATGAAGCTGATTGACAGTGAGGGAGAGGTTATAGAGTTTGTTTCCCGAAAACAAGGGGAATCTCTCCATGTACCTGGTAGCAACCAGAAAGGTCCGCAGATGTTGACTGGACGCCTGAGCGCATGGGCGACAAATACATTCCCCGTGTCATCATATGGGACGAAGTCTGCACTGTGTCAAAGCCTATCCTGGAGTTGTTCCTGGGGTGGCTCGATCAACGTGGGGTCCAGGTCATATGTTGCGGTGATCAAGGCCAGCCGCCACCGATCGCTGGTGGCATGCCCCATGACTGGCTACAGGAAACCTGCGGCTACTACGAAGAGATTTCCGTCGACCACAGAGCGAAAGACGAGGAGCTAAAAGCTCTGAAAAGGCGTATCCGGCTTCAGTCTGACAAGGTCCAGTGCAAAGAAATGCGTAAGGCCCTCCCAGGCTGCCTCAAGTGGAATAGGTTTGTTAAAGACTGGACGCCAAGAGATCTTATACTGGTCTCACGCACCAAGGTCCGCGATCGGGCACAGACGCTCTTATTCCAGCGGCATAAGGAGCAGTTCCAAGATGTCCCTGTGCCTCTGCTGTATCACCCCAAGGACAGCAGGAAGCAAAATATTGAGGTCCTCATACCTGGAACAGAAAACAAGGAAGTGCTCGTACTCAACGATGTTGTAGAGGTATCGATAGCTGCAGCTGAGAGTGCTATCACGACTGATGATTGGCGCCTGGGCTATGCCTTGACGATCCATTCTAGCCAGGGTCTTACCATCTCTGACCCACAGAAGGTCTGGATCATTGACGACTGGCTTACGTGGTCCAACCTCGTGTATCTGGCTGTCTCTCGGGTGGAGTATAGTCACCAGCTCAAACGGGTGGGGTGTCCGCCGGCCGAGGCAGCCGCAGATGTAATCGATTTGACAGCACAGTACATGCCTGTGCGCGCAACAATATCGAGGAAGCTTGTTAGTTATAAGCGTCTAGACCAGGCAAAAGGACTTCCTGGGTTTGACCTAAAAGTTGACTACATATTGCAACTTCACGAGGCCCAAAAAAACCATTGCGCTGCATGTAACTGTCTAATGTTGTGGTCGTATCGGCCGGCTGATATGCAGCAGTTTAGCGTCGATCGGCTAGACAACAGCAAGGGCCACTGCGTAGGAAACATACGGCTGACCTGTCTGGACTGCAACCGAAAAAGAGGGGGCGCAGCACTTATCGCCGCCTAGCCGTCCTCCGGACGGGTAAAAGCCTCGCGCAGCGACTCCGGAAAAGCCTCGCGCAGCGACTCCGGACGGGTAAAGCCTCGCGCAGCGAAGGCATAGATGGATTTATCATGACGCGCCATGGGTTCAAATGATTGAGAGTATTCGTCCTCCGGACGGGTAAAAGCCTCGCGCAGCGAAGGGTATATATCATATACATGCATGCCTCGAAAATCTATAACGTCCCCGAGTCGAGCACTAGAACTTACTAAGTTATTATCAAGCACACCAGTAAATCTAATATCAGAAGCATTCCAGTCCTGTGGGTACTCTACAGTTTGAATCACTACCCAAAATCGCTCCTCCCCATTACAAACTTTTACGATGTCCCCTGATTTCAATCGCTGAAGCTCTTCATCGGGTGGGGCCCAAAATGTGCCTCCTCCGGACGGGTAAAAGCCTCGCGCAGCGAAGGGTGTCGACGATGCATTTCTTGGGCATCTATTAGGAACATTGTTTCTGATGACGCCGTTAGATTACATGAGTCTCCTTGGGTTCAATTGATTGCAAGAATCTTACCTGGAGGAAGCTCCGTCCCCTCAGGAACAATCATCAACTCTTCACGCACAAACCCACGCTGTGGACCATCTTCCAAATAGTACACAGCAGGCTGGCCATTCTGCCGCAATACATTTCGGATCGAATGCAGGGTCACAGACCACACGGGGTCAGTAGCACGTTTTCGACCACCCTCGAGCTCGCCAGGCTGGTACAAATACCGAACCATTGCATCAGACGGGATCAGCGGCTCCTCGAGCCCTACAGGGCGTCCTGGAACGACAGATGAGGGTTGCGCAGTCACTCTCTGAAGTTTAATGGCATCCACAGGCTTCTTACCTGTCAGCCGAGTCGGCTCATTGTTTAAAGCCGCAACAACCGCAGGGAGTCGAGCCACCCATTCTGCAGACCGCTCAGAAGACCCACGGGCAGCAAGCAATAGCTCCTGAGCATACTGGTGACCAAAAAGCCGCTCGGCCAGAGTCCGGTTAAAACGTTCTACTATACCTTGGTCTCTATGGAGGTCCACACGCCCACGCCGTATTTCAGTCCCATGTTTTGCCATAAGTGTTGATACCGAGCCCATGAATTCTCTTCCCGGGTCGACCTGAAGAAGCTTTGGAAAAACTAGAGGGCCCCGTTTATAAATCCTCTCAAGGGCGTCTGCAACCTCTTGTGAATCTTTTGTAGCCAAGGGCTCTGCCTCTTTGTACCGGGAGGCTATATCGACGAGGGTCAAGGCGTATTTGTACGTGCGTCGTTTCACACGATCATGCGGCAGATATAATAAATCCCCTTGATGAACTTCGTTTGGCGCAGTCACGTTAAAATGTGGCCGTGGTATTCGTCGAGGAGCAGGCAAATAGAGCTGCCATATGCCTTGTTTCGAGAGCCAGTCCCGAGCATCCTTTTTGCTAACTCGGGCTGCCGCAGCAAGCTTCGGGATGGCCGCCAGCCCACGCCAATAGCCTTGAGGACTGTAGTAGAATTTCTCCATGATTGCTGACGTGCCGTCGGAGTCCTCCGGACGGGTAAAAGCCTCGCGCAGCGACTTCTCTGCCATAGAAAACTTCTTCAGTTTAGGAATATTTTCTACTACCTCCTTCGCGACTTTTTTTTAAGGCCCATCCCGAAGCGTGATTTCGCAGCCATAATCGCAGAAACCGTCTTAGCATCACGCTTTTCCCAGTCTGGAGCATCTGATAGTGCAATCTGCGATGCGGTAGCTGCCAGTACATCATCCGCATGATTCCGTCCGGGGGTATCTTTATGGGCTGCGTAGGCAACGTCGTGGTTTAGACAGGCACGATCAAGACTATTCACACCCCTATAGCCCTGAGAGAGGCGTTTGGCAATCTTGGTAAACGGCCCGCAATATGAGTATTTTCCAGTGTTTTGAAAAGTTCCACCCGGGACATCTTCAGATGGGACCCCTTTGGGGAGACGCATATGCATCTCGGGCAGAGGTAGGACATTCATGGCACTGTTAAGAAGACCAGCACCTTCGCTGCGCGAGGCTTTTACCCGTCCGGAGGACGCAGAAAGAATTTGGCTCTTTCTAGCCCCACAGACCGTGCAAACACCTCTCTTGGCTGGTCGGTTGTTCTTTAGAGTTATAGTCTCCTCATTTAAAGTGGGAGTGTGTTGTTTACAGCGAAGGCAGTACATCTCTCCCTAAATATAGAAGTATGGAAATCTTAAATTTAGATCTTGATGAATCGAATCCACACGAGCACAAACACCATTGGCTGCTTCCTAGTAGCATCCGTTGTGTAATTTGCGGCCCGTCCGGATGTGGTAAAACAAACCTGATGCTCAATCTCCTCCTAAGAAAGGATTTCCTTAAATACAATAGACTGCATATATACTCAAAATCCCTTAGACAAGAGAAATACCAGTGGCTGCAGGACTGGGCGGATGCCATTAAAGCAGTCACTGGGAAAGAGGTAGCCTCGTTTCACAGCATATCAGATGATATCATCCCAGTAGAGAGTCTGAACAAAAACGAACGTAGCATTATGGTATTTGATGACGTTATGTTGGAAAAACAAACCCCCATCGAGAAATACTTCAGCCAAGGCCGTCACGGTGGTGCGGACTCATTCTATCTAACGCAGAATTATTTCCGGATTCCCAAACAAACGATTCGAGATAATTGTAACATGCTTATCATATTTAATCAAGACACGAAAAACTTGCGCGCCATACATGACACCTATGTGTGTGGTGACATGCCTTTCGAAGAATTTCGAAACTTCTTCAGTGCGTGCACGCGCGAGCCGTACGGGTTCTGTTGTATTGATCTGACCAGCCGGGCCTATGATGGTCGGTATCGATGTGGATTTGATCGATTCTACATACCGAAGTCATCTATTTAAAGTAGGGATGAAATCTATTTGAAGTAAGGATGTGGCGCAAAGTAACCGACATGCGCGAACGTACAGCCCTCGTCCGGAACTACCTAGCGCTCAGAGACCAGGCGCGGCAACGCCTTCAAACAGAATCACTAGGGGAGTCGTCTCTGCAGGAAGAGGCAGCCAAACTTTTCAAACCAATCACCTCACACCAAGCAGCGGAGATAGGAAAAGTCACAGCCGCAATAGAGCGCTTGCCAGGACCTTCGCTGCGCGAGGCTTTTACCCGTCCGGAGGACACCGACGGCACGTCAAGACAAGCCTACGCACTCCACGGAGCGGCACCTTCGCTGCGCGAGGCTTTACCCGTCCGGAGGACACCGACGGCACGTCAAGACATGCCTCTGCCGGTAGAAGATGCCCCCACGCTATATATTAGTCCCGACCAAGGGTTGGATATTGAAATAATAAGGCGCCACGGATTTAAGCCCCCCAGCGAACTCAACCTCAGCGACACACAAGTAATCACCAACACCCTCAATGAGGTCAATCGCATCAACCGATATGTACTGGGAGCGAAAAAAAAGCGTAAAGCCACCACAGAAGAAAGAAAGCAGCAATTAACGATGGAAAAGGACGCTCTAAAACAATATAGTGAACGTCTTCGCCTACTAACACAGGGTTACAGGCTCGTCCGATCTAGTGGGGCTACTTCGCTGCGCGAGGCTTTTACCCGTCCGGAGGACGCTACAGGTAGTGGGTTGAAACTGAAGGGAAACCGGTTTGGATCCCTCACAATCGACCCGCAAGCTTTGCAGGCGGGAAAACTGCGGGCGTTCGACAATGGAGACAATCTTGTGTTCGAAGCCCCGGCAGATGATTCGCTTTACACTCTCCTCACAAAACGCTTTTTAAAAACGATGCAATATACCCCCGAGGCTGTCAAAACTTTCCAGCGGCTGGCTGAACTTGCGGGCTTGCCTCTCCATGGGCGAAAGAGCAAAAAACACCAGCTGATAAGGTCCTCCGGACGGGTAAAAGCCTCGCGCAGCGAAGGTGGGGCTTTGCAATATAAGGATCCAGAAGCGCTAGTTGAAAGGCTACAGCTATTAGCTGCCTCGAAGCGTGCAGGTAATACGGGCCTTGATAATGAAATTTCGGCTATTTTAGACGAGCTCCTTCGCAGTGGCGCGGCTCCTAAGGCTTTGATTCTCGAATTGAACAGAAGCCTCCTATAAGTGCATACCCCAAATGGAGTTTCAGTTACAGAAGATTGAAAGCCATCTTCGCCCTAAAGAGGGTAACTCTTTCGTATTTTCGTCAAACAGCACCGACTGGACAACCACCTTCTCTCCGCCCTTTTACCTCGAACCCAACAATAAGTACGAATTAGCTCTAGTCAATTTGGAGACATATAACGCTGTCCCCAACATTACAGAAAGTAATAATACTTTCGTCTACAGCCCAGACGCAGGGGTTACCTGGAAGACAATTTCATTACCAGAAGGAAGCTACGAACTCGCTCAAATCAACGATGAGATTCAGTGCCAGCTGAAGGGCAGCGGTGATTGGAATTCTGAGACGCAGGCACATAACATAGTTGTAGGAGCAAACAGGGCGACATTACGTGCCAACATCGAGATTACGAACCCTAGCTACAGAGTTGACATGAGCAAATCTACCATTGCGTCGACTCTCGGATTCGAGCCGAGGGTGCTATCCACTACTGGATTCCACACAGGGGACAAACCAGTAGACATTTCAACACTTAGTAGCATACTTGTAAACTGCGATCTAGTCGGTGGTTCTTACCTGAATGGCACCAACCACCCCGTTCTGTACAGCTTCTACCCAGGCGTACAACCTGGATTTAAGATCATTGAGACTCCACACAATTTGGTTTATTTGCCGGTAAGCCAGCGTGGCAGTATTCAAAGAATACGCTTGTGGCTAACGGATCAGAATGGCTCTCAATTGAATCTCCGAGGGGAACGAATTACAGCTAGATTACATCTTCAGCAGATTTGAAGTAAAATTCTTACATTAAACATTTTGACTGTCATTATAGAAAATCTTCTAAGCTACCATGTTGAGAATTTCGCGGAACGTGGCAGAGGGAAACCGGCGGATGAAAAGACAGCGCTATGTAATCGGAAAAGGCCTGTCGGACTGGATACAACCCGTGGTGCGGGCTATTGGGGGTGTCGGTAAATTCGTTGTGGCAAACAAAGGCGCTATAGCAAATGTAGCGGACGTGGCCGGTAAAGTTGCTAAGGCCGGCGCTACAACCGCAGCCTCAATTAAGCAAATCGCTGACATAGTCCGCAGCAAAGCACGCTCGTCCACGCGAGCCGCTACAGGGCCGGAGAGAGTTATCTCTGAAAAAACCTTAGAGATTCTGCATGGGCTTGCGGCCCCCACGACTGAAGCGGCACGTCAAAATATCAACAGTCGGATAGCAGGCTCGGGTTTTAGGAAAATTCTTTATTAGAAAATAGAATTGTTTCTATATCTGAAGTAAATTTTCTATGGCGGATACACAAGAAATTACCGATGAAATGTTGACTCTTGTAGAGCAGACGCTTGTTGACGAGAGCATCGAGTCGTACGTCTACAAGGAGTATCACCCACAAAACCCCGCCACAATAAACAACAATCAGGATATAGCAATCGAAGTAAACTTCCAAGACGTTTACACACACCCGTCTAAAAGTTTTCTCAATGTTGAAGGGAGGCTAGCATCCGGCACAGAAGTCGACTACACACCTACAACGCTTGCTTCGCTCGTAAATAACGCCGCTATGTACATGTTCTCGCGGCTAAGGTACCGGCTCAATGATCAAGATATTGAGAATGTTCTCAACCCTGGCCAAGCCACAACAATTAAGGGCCTATTGACATATGGAGATGATTTTTCAAAGGCCGAGGGTCTTAACATGTGCTGGCAAAAAGATACCTCAGCGGCGGCTGAATCAGCTAATACTGGGTGGGAGGCCCGACGGCAGCTAGTAGTGGTCAAGCCGAATCCAAGCGGGACGTTTTCGTTCTGCGTCCCGTTAAGCCACCTGTTCGGTTTTTGCGAGGACTACCGCAAGGTGGTTTATGGTTGTAAACATTCGTTGATATTATCTCGTGAATCAGATACCAAAGGTATATTTCGCGATGCTGCGGCGCCTAGAGGGAAAGTCACGCTAACTAAGCTTGCCTGGGTAATACCGCACGTCATGCCTTCTTTGGCTGCCAAGACAGAATTAGTAGAGCAGATAGCCAAGAAAGTTAAAGTGCCGATATCTTTTCGAGCTCTTCAATGCGAAAGCTTTGCCGTGCCGGAAGCCAGTTCGTTTACCTGGACTCTCTCCATTACGTCGGGCACTGAAAAACCACGATGGCTTTTGGTGGCTTTCCAAACCAACCGCGATAGCCAGACCAGCAATCCGGCTTGCTTTGACCATGTAAATTTAACTGACATTCATGTGAGGTTAAATACCGATCAGTATCCTGACTCCGAGGAAAAAATGGACTTTGTACAGCGAAAGATTTCCAGGGCTTACAAGAGGTTATGTGACTTTAAGGCAGAATACTATGGTATTGAGGGAAGCGTGTCCTCAAACCAGGTGACTCCGCTCGAATTTGTAGAATTATACCCAATCCACGTCATCGATGTCCGCAGACAGTCGGAGCGGTTGAAAACGGCCGTCCAAACCGTACAGGTCAGGGCGACTTTTGCTTCTAACGTGCCAGCTGGAACCATGGCCTACGCAGTGCTCATTAGCGACCGGCTGCTGACGCTAGAGTCTGACGGCACGAAATTTAGCAAATTGTATTAAACAAAAATCTCCATCAATATACAGTATAGGAAAATGAAGTATACTCCTTTTGGGTTAACACTTACGCAGGGGCAGAAAGAATCATTGGCAAAAGCCGCCCATGATGGGGTAGGCGTTACTATTCGGCTGACGGTTGAGCAGCTTCATGGCGACGATACCCTGGGGCTCACTAAGCGCCAAATAGCTCACCTTGAGAAGAAACGCGCCGCCAGTGCTGGGGCCGAGCTCGATATTTCCAAAACTCAGCTAGCGGCTCAAAAAAACGGGTGGGTTTCTACCGTTTTTGCCCTTAATATTAGGGGGGCTCGCTGCAGCGGGGTCGCTAGCAGGAGGTAGTGCGGCTATCGCGAAAGCAGTCGACGATAAAAAAGCGAGTGCTCGAGCCCAGGCTGAGGCCGAGCGTCACAATCGTGAGGTTGAGAAACAGCTAGCTGCAGGTTCGGGGTTGTTTTTGGCACCTAGCACGGGGCGCGGCATGTGCCCCAAATGCAAGGGGTCAGGGCTCTACTTGGCGCCCCAAAAAAAGTAGAACCCCTGAGCAATTTTGATATTGAAAAGGCCGGCCGTACCATCCCCCACTTTCGTGGCGTGTTTTCACGAAACACCCTGCCTAACAAGATTTCTCAGAAAGAATGCGGCATAGTTAATCTCGACTCCAGCAGTGGTGGGGGCACCCACTGGGTGGCGTATTACAAAGATGGCCGTACGATTTGTTATTTCGATAGTTTTGGGTTGGATCCCCCAAGGAACTCGTGGAATATCTGTCCTCCGGACGGGTAAAAGCTTCGCGCAGCGACTCCGGACGGGTAAAAGCTTCGCGCAGCGAGGGTCTTCCTATACAGACACAGACGTTCCAACTGCAGAGACCCGAAGAGGTTATCTGCGGCCACCTATGTCTTCGAGTGTTGTGTGAACTCGCAGCTGGAAATGCTTTTAAAAATGTGATCTTACACATAGCTAAACAGAGAGTGTGATGCCTGTGGATGAGTTTTATATGGGACATAGCACCGGCTGTGGAGCGGCGGCGGCCTCGTGGGGCAGCCCAGTCGGCCTCGTACATAGGGCTGGCGATACTATGCTTGGTGACCTATCATTGGGGGGCTTCCAGCTGAAAGCCGTAGGGAACCCTTTAGAGGCTAGCGATGCGGCTACTAAAGAGTATGTGGATACTCGAGATGCTGATCAAAACGCAGCAACCGAAAAATACGTTGACGCCCTCGTACACAGGGCGGGCGATACAATGCTAGGTGAGCTATCATTGGGGGGCTTTCCGTTGAAAGACGTAGGTAACCCTTTAGATTCTAGCGATGCGGCTACTAAAGAGTATGTGGATACTCGAGATGCCGATCAAAACGCAGCAACCAAAAAATACGTTGACGCCCTCGTTATATCCACAACGGATTTATTAGACGCTAGAGTTCTACAAACGACTACAACTTCAAAAAAGCATTTGACAGTATTCATAGAGATTCTTTGTGGAAAATTCTGAAGCAATATGGCTTACCATCAAAAATCATAAATATTATCAAAGACATGTATGATGGTTACACATGTGCAGTTCGAACAGAGGAAGGACTGAGCGAATGTTTCCCAATAGAAACTGGGGTTAAACAAGGATGTATTTTATCGCCCTTGTTATTTGGAATTGTTATGGACTTCATAATGAAGAAATGCTGCACTGGTAATAAAGGCATCGAATGGATACAAGGAGACCATTTGGAGGACCTGGACTTTGCTGATGACATAGTTCTCATCAGCAATCAGATAAAAACGATGCAGGAAACACAAATGAACTTATCATCAATAGCCAGCAAAATTGGGCTTGAGGTCAATCATGAAAAGACTAAAGTCATGAAAAGTTTAATTCCAACAAGTGACAAAATATACATGGAAAACAAACCAGTAGAAGAGATCGATCACTTCATCTATCTTGGAAGTCACATTGATCGAGAAGGGGATACGAGCAAAGAAATTAGAATCAGACTGGCTAAAGCAGCAATGTCTTTCAGAAGCCTTGAAAAGTTGTGGAAATCAAAACTCATTAGCACAAACACAAAACTTAGGCTATTCAAATCAAATGTACTATCAACCCTTACGTATGCGTGTGAAAGCTGGAAAACAACAAGAGATATAGAAACAAAGTTGAACGCATTCGAAAATAAATGTCTAAGGAAAATACTTGGTATAGAATGGAACGAATTCAAAACAAACGAGGAAATTAGAGAAATCGCCAATCAACCACTAATATCTTCAGTAATAAAGAAAAGACGATGGTCATACGTTGGACATGTGATGAGAAGAGATAATAATCGAATAGCAAAGCAAGCCCTCATATGGGAAACAACAGGTAAAGAAAAAGAGGAAGACCCAGGGAGACACTGAGAAGAACATTGATGAGAGAGGCAAGAGCAGCAGGAATCGGCTCCCTCAATGAGATAGAACTGCTTGCACAGAACAGAGACAGATGGCGAGATTTGATAAAATATCTTTAAAAGAAAACTGCTAGAACAAAAATTCATATAGGAGAAGGTGTATCTTGGTCTACGCCCTATGGGCCGGTTACGGCTCGAAAGGTCAATAGATAGATAGAGTTCTACAGCTGGATGGATCAAAAGCACCAACCCACGACATTAAGTGGGGTCATCACAAAATATCCGAGCTCGCCGACCCCGAAGCACCCCAAGACGCGGCTACTATGGCATATGTTGAGGACGCTATAAAAGATGCCTTGGGACAACGTTTCGATATATATGCGATTTCCTTGCAATGGAAGTTAATTCAGTCCTTGTCGCTCACTCCGATTGGGATCCCTCAGCTTACACAGAATCTGCGTACCGATGATAGTGGCAAAATGGCAACCCTTGCCATAACAGCACCTGGGGTCTATAAGATTCAGTTGGCAGGACTGCGCACTGGGAGCCGCAAGTCGATTGACATCTCGCTGCATTTAAGCCCTCCCCTTGCGTTAGTGTTACAACATACAATAACAGACTATACCTATTTTAACACCTCGGGATTGTTCTGGATAGCACAGCCCTCGTCTCTACAACTAATGATTTCAGTAGTACTCCCATCCGTCAGTGATAACATTAAAATAAAGGCAACACTCCTCCTTGAAAAACTGCAGTAGTTCGGGTCAATTCAACAAATATATTAGTTTTTAATATTGAATATGCCAGTATTACTACTATGCCAGTAGACAAGTTCTTGCAAGGTTCAAGCAATGAGCACAGACCTAAGGTCTGGGCCACGAGGAATTGCTTCGCCAACCTCGGAGATGTTCGAGGATTCGATGATCCGGGGGGCGCGGGGGTGATTTATGGGATGGAGTTAGCCAAAGGAGGCCTTTATCGGCGGGCCGCCATAGAAAGTCATACAAGTGGGTTTGAACCCAATTGGGAGCTCAGGCTGGACCTAGCCATGCGCTATATAGATTTGCAAAGTCCGGCCGAGGGTGGTATTACAAAGTGGTATGGCTAATGAACGCTGGCAGCATGTTTGTCGGCTATCGCCCGTCCGGCGCAGAGCCGATGACCCTCAATGGGCACGTTAATGCTTACTACCTGGGTCCGAAGGGCGTTAACATTGCTAAGTTACAGGCTCAAACAACGTTTCCAAGAGACCTAGAAATCTTAAGAAAACCCCCAAAGGGGTCCGTGATATATCTAGAAATTGAGACGGGCAGTATGCTCCCCAGCGCCCCGATCGAGATTTTGCCTGGGGTGTCAATCAAGTGGAAACGCCCCGAAATGACGGGTTTGGTTATAAAAATTGGGGAGGGGAAGGCAGACCTCTCAACGAATGTTAGCGATTTGGAAGCAAACGCGGTGTTTGAAAAAATATCCCTTGAATTTATATTCAGTGGATTGTCATTTTACTTTAAACGGCTACTTTTTAGCCTGTCCCCGGTAAGTGATCGCGTTATTGAGCACCTAATTAAACAGATAAAAAGTTCTGCATAAAGCTTTATATACCTGTTCTGCCTGACTATGTATCCCACACTAGACGCGTCAGTTGATCGGCCTGTCGACCAGTCCTACCGCATTCAAGAGGTTGTCCGCCTGCGAAAATGTTTGGAGGACGAGAGAGATAAACGGACGTCCCTATACAAGAAATATCGGCGCGGTGCTAATAGTCTAGACGGTATTGATACGGCACTGTTTACAGTCACAGCTGGGATGGGCGTTGGCGGTATTGCGCTTCTTTCAACCGTTATCATGGCTCCTGTAGCTCTAGGACTAGAGATTGGGGCCCTAGCTTGTGGCACCTTCGGGGCAGTCAGTAAGGTGGTCTCTCGTCAGCTAAATCTCAAGGCTAAGAAACACGATGAGATTCGTGTTTTGGCTGAAAGTAAACTAAACAGCATCACCGGCATCGTATCCACTGCCCTAGAAGACGGGAGTATCTCCGATGTGGAATTTAAAATGGTTGTTGCCGAATTTGATAAGTATCGGGCTATGAAGGAAGAGATTCGGTCTAAAACCCGAGAGCTGGATGACGCAGCAAAAAAAGAATGGATGGAGAGAGGGAAAGAGGAAGTAATTGCAGAATTCGACAAATATCGTTGCGGTGCGCCGCAAAAATAACTTGTGCATGTGGAGACGCCTCTGAATGTCTTCCTCCCCCGTATACACCTTCGCTGCGCGAGGCCCGTCTGGAGGACGCACCTAAAGTACCAAGCGCTCCATCACAGTAAATAAATCTGTGCCCTACAATTAAAGCCGAGAAAGTTATTCCGGTATGGATAAACCGGTATGGATAAACCACTATATACTATGGATAGAATCCCAACAATCAAGGAGGTTAAAAGTGGTAAACGAATACGGATTCTTCTCCGCAGGGGCTATGATGTACTAGAACTTAAAAAATCCGACGGGTCAGCTGTTGTGTTCAGACGACCAGCACCCTCTAACCGCCCACCTGAGTATCGAGTATTGGAGGTAGAGCCCCTCCTGATTGTTTGTAATTCGCTGCGCGAGGCTTTACCCGTCCGGAGGACGGGAAATCCCCTCTTCACGTTCCGTGGCTAAGTGGGGACAGCCCATTCTAAAAATAAAAACCCGTCACGGGACTGATTTTTCGGTCACAGGACTGATTTTTCGGTCACAGGTCCGATAAAAAGCCGATGAGCTGTGTGACCAAAAAAGTTGGCCTGTGACAGCTTTTCTTGTCCTGTGACCGCTTTTCTTGTCCCGTGACAGGTTTTTATTTTTAGAATGGGCTTCATGGATACAACTGAAAACAACGATTAACTATCGCTGCGCGAGGCTTTTACCCGTCCGGAGGACAAGTAATATCGGGAGTTCCCGAAATTAGATGTCGATGTTTACCGCTGGGAGTTGCCTCGTCCCTCTTCATCCTCATAATCATCATCACTATCATGAACCAAATAGAAACGCTCTTTAGCATCTCTTTCCCTACAATATCTAGATGTCACGCTCGGCCGTATACATTCATCAGAGTAAAATAGCTTCCTCCACTCATCTGTATTGTGCATGGCGTAAAATAACTCTTCCCTCACAGCATCAAAGCGTTCATTACACTCGCGTCTCAGAATTTCTTCCCTTAATACCCGTGGGAGATTATCCAAAGACAACCCCGTCCACCACCCCAGGGCCTTCAAGGCTTTGGTTAGTTCCAAATCTTGACGCTCGCACCTCCGGACTTCCATGATTTTTCTTATTGTTAATTCTTGAAGGGAGTCCACTGTCTCTCGCGCATATTCATCGGAGTATTCGTGCTCGCTCATGTTGAGTTTGGTATATTCATAGGTTCACATTTCTCTAATTGCCAATTTCAATCCTTGCTAGACGTTTAGTCTCCTTCTGAAAGGCTCTCGCTCGTGCCATACTTTGTCTAACGATTATGCGCCGATACCCACATCCTCCACAGAGACTATGCTTGTTTGCGACGCCCACTCCGCACACCCTACATGGCTTTGTAACACCGCCTTTCCGCAATCTAGCGAGGTGTACCTTACAGTATTCGCCCATGCAGCTTTTACCGCATAGCTCTTTAGTGCTGAGAGTCAGCCACTGGCATGTGTTGTGTCCTCTAGGCATGGTTTCGATGGGTATATCCAATGGTGTACACATGTCTCTAATAGGGGTGGCGGGGGCTAGCAAAGTGGTACCCATGAGAGGGCGCCAGCGGGGTAGCTCTGGGGGGGCTTATTCGGCCGGGCGTGAGACAAAAGATACGCGCCCGTGGGCCAGTCAGCCGCGTGCGTTGGACCTCCCAGAGGCAACAGCAGCGGTACCTCTGGGGGGGGGGGGGGGGCTATTCGGCCGGGCGTGCGAAAAAGATACGCGCCCGTGGGCCAGTCAGCCGCGTGCGTTGGACCTCCCAGAGGCAACAGCAGCGGGTACCTCTGGGGGGTGCCATTCGGGGCGGGCGTGCTAAAAAAGATACGCGCCCGTGGGCCGGTCAGCCGCGTGCGTTGGACCTCCCAGAGGCAACAGCGGGGTAGCTCTGCGGGGGCTTATTCGGGGCGGGGCGTGCGAAAAAAGATACCAGCGGGTAGCTCTGGGGGGGCTTATTCGGCCGGGGTGAGACAAAAGATACGCGCCCGTGGGCCAGTCAGCCGCCCGCGTTGGACCTCCCAGAGGCAACAGCCCCGTGGGCCAGTCAGCCGCCCGCGTTGGACCTCCCAGAGGAAACAGCAGCGGCACCTCTGGGGGGTGCCATTCGGGGCGGGCGTGCTAAAAAAGATACCCTCAGAAGTCCAGTCGCGTCCAGTGCTGCTCAAAATTTCCACACTTATGTATAAATGAGCGCTGAATTATATCCATTTTTTTTATCAAGATTGACCAGCATTTTAACTATTCTAATATTGAATAATCACTAAAATGTAATATCTTCTCATCATTCCTGTATGGTGCAGAAACGTGTATATTAGACAAGAAAACAAAACAAATCAATCTAGGGGGCTTTTTTTTTTTTTTTTTTTTTAATTCTCCGCTCCTTTAAACAAAATTAATTCACATAAAAATTTATAAATTTTCTTCTTATTGCCATACATATGTGGTTAAGCTATATTTGGATTTATAATTTCAAGGGCTATCTTATTATATTTAAAATTATAAACTATTTGAAAATTATAGAAAACAACCTGTAGATAGGCTTACAGTAAACCCTGATTATCTGTTTTATTGAATATCTACACTAACCTGTGGAGGTATAAAACAGTTTCTTCATATTTTTTCACATTAAAACTAACAGCTCACTGCTGTCAGTGTCAAGGTTAGAATTAGGTACATTTAATTTATTGTTATGTATGAACCCTGTCAACTACTTCCTAGATTAAAAACCTCAATTTTTTTTTAATTTTCAAAATATCAAAAATCCAAAATAGAGGTTTATTAAAAAATGTATTCTCTAATTTGATGAAGATGATGAATTTAGAATAAGTGTTATTAGGGTAATTCATTATGCTTAGAATATTATTTTTTCAGCATTTAAAACATTATTGTAAGGTAAGATTTTAGCTTCATAATGATGTCTATGTCAGTTTCAAAAGAAAGATATAATAAAACACTTTATTTTAAATTATTTCAACCTCTCATGTAACAGAATATATTAATATTTGTGTGTGTATATAATAAGTAAACTTATGAACTGCTTATATTGAGTTGAAAATATTTAAATTGTCAAATTATACTAGTATCTTGAGTGTGTGTGTGTATGTATATATATATATATATATATATACTTGTATGTAGGGCACTCTACAATACAATCTTCATTCCAATGTTCTGCTTCCAATGCCAGTCCTGGACAAAAGATGCAAGAACAATAAGAAAAATAACATCTACTGAGATTAAATGTGTGACGAATGACAGGAAACAACCTGAGTAATAAGATCAGAAATGAAGAACTGAGAAAAAAGCTAGGAAATACTCCTGCCATAGAATATATAAAGAAAAAATAGGTAAATGGTTTGGCCTTGTGACAAGGCAGAAAGATCACAACACAATGAGCCTTCAATAAATGTTGCGAGAACACCAGACCTAAGGGACGACCACGAAAAAGATGGATTGATAGAATGTTAGAAGCACGAGGAAACAACAGCAACAGAGGCAAACAAGAGCAAAAGACCACAAATTATATCTCCCCTCACTGCTGATAGACAAATGAGGAAGGAAAGAAGAAGAAGACACTTGTATCATCATTTTGTGCCTTCCTACATCTTAATAGCTATCATGGAGCATCATTTGTTTTTTGCCTTGATTGTGCATGCTGTCACTGGTTCTCATATCCATCTCTTGATCCCGTTAGTCCACTTTAGTAATATTCTAACTCTGACTAGTTTATCTTGTATTCTCTCCCCTCCCCCTCCCCCGGGTTTCAGTAAGTTAATGGGGTAAGTTAATGTATCTATTCATGTGTCTGAAAAGTAATTTGTTTTCCTCAAATTGTGTGTTAAATAGTTCTTTCTTCATTTTGCTGTTTAAAAACTTCATTGTTTTCTTTTCTGCCCAGTAATTCTTCTATAAATCCAGACAAAGGGGTTTCAATGTTCTTCTCTGTTTTCTGAAGTGTTATTGATTCTGTACCATAAAGAAATGTTGAGTTGATATAGAATTATGTTGTTCTCAGCTTTAGTTCTGGTGTTATTTGCTTTGATGCGAGTATTTATTTCAAAATTATTTTTTGCCATTATCTTTAGTTTATTTCTGTCTCATATTTTCCATAAATTATTATGACATATTCAGTATAGCTATATTCTTTAACTCTTTCTAAGTACTTTCCATCTGTCTTGTAGGTTCTGTGTGTTATTTCTTTTTAATATAGTTTTATAATATTGATGTCCAATCTATATTCTCTGCTTGTCTTGTTTATAATTGATGAAAAGGTTGGGTCTCACATGATGTCAATTGTGAATGTGTTGCAATATTTTAGTGTTGACAAGGACAAAAGTGGGCAGGTAACTGCAACAGAGCTTCAACAGGCATTGGGGAATGGTAAGAGTAGTAGACCCTGACATCCCTATTGAATTTGATATTTTACATTAGCTTTATTCTCATTCTGAGTTTTTTGTTTCGTTTATATTATTATTATTTTTTTTTTTAAATGTAATACTTTACATTAGCTCTGCTCTTGACTCGCATTTGTTGTTTTTATTTTCAAATTGCCAGTGGTTTATGTCTTTTGCTGCCGATCTATCTAAGCAACTCCATTTTACTCTGCTTCTCTTATGCCAGTCCTTCCCTTACAAGGCAGCTACTATCTTTCATTTACACAACAGCAGCAAAGAAAAACCAGATAAAATAAAGAGCTAAGAATGACATGAAATCACATGAAAAAATATAAATATATTTATAAAAAGGAAATTTTGCAGTCATTTCAAATATGATCAGAGAATGCCAATTTTAGTATTTATCTTATTATCTCTCTTATGACGTCATCTTTTTAAAAAGATGAACCTGTGCACCAGACTGAAAAGAAATTACAAATGGGAAAAAATACTGAACATGTTTATATGTTAGGAGTACAGTTATGACAGTTATATATATGAAATTTAAAGAGCATATATATAAATGTGTCTATTGATACAGTAAACATAGACCTTTCTTTTATCCATTATAATAGTTATATTAAATTTAAAGAGTATATATAAATGTGTTTATTAAAACTAAACATAGACCTTTCTTCCATTTTTACCAAAAAAATATCTGTTCAAAGAATACTCACTTTCCATCGCAGTTGTGCATATTTATGCAACTTTCTGAGCCCCAAACGGGAGCCTCAGTAGAATAGTGGTTAGTGATCTGAACTGATGGGAGGGGGGTGGGGTGTAATAATTTAAGTTCAGTTCCAGTTGACTGCTTCTGAGTACACCCCATCTATCACATTTATTTTTTACCTTTTTGAAAAATAAGACATTTCTGCAATATGTTGGCAACATTACCTAAAAAAATCATGTCTAGTGAAAAAAAAAATTTTGGCATTAACACCGTGTTCTATAAATGGCAAAGAGCATAGTGATTTCCTTCCTTCCTTCCTTACCAAATCAAGTCATTAACACCGTGTTCTATAAATGGCAAAGAGCATAGTGATTTCCTTCCTTCCTTCCTTACCAAATCAAGTCATTAACACCGTGTTCTATAAATGGCAAAGAGCATAGTGATTTCCTTCCTTCCTTCCTTACCAAATCAAGTCATTAACACCGTGTTCTATAAATGGCAAAGAGCATAGTGGTTTCCTTCCTTCCTTCCTTACCAAATCAAGTCATTAACACCGTGTTCTATAAATGGCAAAGAGCATAGTGATTTCCTTCCTTCCCAAATCAAGTCATTAACACCGTGTTCTATAAATGGCAAAGAGCATAGTGATTTCCTTCCTTCCTTCCTTACCAAATCATGCCATTAACACCGTGTTCTATAAATGGCAAAGAGCATAGTGATTTCCTTCCTTCCTTACCAAATCAAGTCATTAACACCGTGTTCTATAAATGGCAAAGAGCATAGTGATTTCCTTCCTTCCTCACCAAATCATGTGCAGAATATTATACTCAGGGTATACATTTTTCAATGTACCGCCTGTAACTCTAGACATTATAGTGAAGGAAGGCAAAAATAAAGGACTCTGCCTCAAAAGCAAAAAGATGTAATGGTAGTGAAAAAGAAATCACTGCAATGCACAATAAAGACACGTGGAACATATTAAACCAGGTAAATTAATTTAAATATCTTGGAACATTGTTAACCTCAGATGGTAGATGTACAACACAGATGATATAAAGAATATCTCAGGCACAAGCAGCTATTTAAAAAAATGAGGAAGATACTGTGCAATCCATTTTTGACAATGGAAACAAAAAAAGAAGTTCTTAAATGTTATGTAGAGCCAATCTTAACATATTGATGTAAATCATGGACAATAGGACTACAGGTAAGAAAGTTACAGGAGGCTCTAGAATTGTGGTCTTACAATGTTGAGAATACCATGGACAGCTAAGAATAATGAAAACGTTCTGAAAGAGGCCAAAGCAAGAAGAGAGATAATTTCAAATATTAGGAAGAAACGATCATCATTATTTGGCCATGTAATGAGAAGGGAACAACTGGAATATATTGTGGCAACTGGGAAAATTGAGGGATAAAGAGATAGAGGGAAGCAAAGAGAAAAGATACCAGACAGCTTAAGAGAATGGCTTGGCAGAAGGTCAACAACAGAAATGATAAATAATTGTTCAGATCGAAAGTTGTGGAGAGACATGATCACCTACACCAGCAGACATGGTACTTAATGATGATTATGAATTGTAGATTCTGTGCAGTAGGCTTCTGTATTATTTACACTGCAGTTAAGACATTAATGTGTCTGCATTCAAAGACTTCTTATTGTATTTACATTGTCATTGTAATGAAAAGGTCCCGGGTACAAATCCTACCAGTTTGTAGTAATTTTTCAAAAATAGGAACAATTAATCAGCGGTTTCTTCATGATGTTACCCTGCCCTGATCTCTTGAGTAGTGATGTCCGATCCTCGATCCTCTCAGATAACAGCAATAAACAGATGGTCCTGTGTGCGTTCATGCACGTTAGAGAACTTTTGGCAGTTAACATTGTCTAAAGTAGGTCATAAATTTGGCCGCTGTCCTTGCAAATTTATCAGCATAAACTGACCCACACTGTGGACACCTGGCCGTGCTATGGACTTCGTGCACATGGGTTATGGTTGTCCTCTGATTTTCTCAAGGAGGGGGCTACCTATGGATTCGCCCAGTATGCAATGATGATGATCCTAACAACCACAACAATTTCCCTTATGTGTCTTTTGTAAAGACTTTTAGGTATCTTGTCTTTTATAGAAAATTCCTGACAGAGTTCCAGATAACCTTCCAAGTTGGAACATTTGCTCTCTTTTTCTCTCATTGAATATTTAGTCAGATAAACATGCTCTATAAGATTTATATTTTGCTCATTGATTTGAAAATGTTTTTTTTTTCATTATTGCTTCGCTTTGAATTAATTACCTTGTTTCAAAGATTAATTACATAACAAAATTTGAAATACATCAAAGAATTAGCAAAACCCAGAGTGCAGACATTTACAAATTCAACCCTAGTGCAAGGACATTACCTTTGCTCCTTCTGCTTTATTTTCAACTCATTTTGATTTTTTTTTTTTTTTTCAATCTCAGTTTGTGAGAATTTCATTCTAAAAAAAAATAAAAATGTATGCCTTGGAATAATTCCAGAAAGAAATTCAAACCTGTTGTACAGTCTTATCTTTTACCACAAATGTTACTTACTCACCCTCTTCGTACCACTACCCCACAGCATATATATTTATTATACGTGAAACACGTCACCATTTGCCTTTTTATTAAAATAAATCCAAATAAATTTCCATCATCAAGAGCATAGCTAACGTATTCTATATGTCTGTAAGCATGTTTTAAAAAAAATATATTATAATAGTAGCAAAGACTTATTTTTAATTGCTTTCTAGTAGTTTAATTGTTTATTAATCTCCCCCCCCCCCCCCCCCCCTCCCCCGAAAAGAAAAAAAAAAAAAAAAGAAAACTTCACATTCAAGGGGAGTCGCTCACACATTTTTCATACTATAATTTTTGTTTATGTTAAGGTAAGACAAAGTAATCCCAACAGAGATTAGTAGCTAATTTATGGTGTATGTATGTTGTATATGCACTTACAAATAAGTCTTTTCTTTAGACCCCACAGATAAGAACAAGTGTATCTAAAATGTTTGATTTAACAAGCTTGTTGTAGAACACACGTATTTGACAAATAAATTCCAACCAATAAAATAACAGATTTATTAAGTAAAGTCAACCTTTAATATAATAGATTTATACATTAAAGTTCTAAAGTCAACTTTTAAAATAACAGATTTGTAGACTAAAGTAAATAAATTCAACCTCTAAAAGATAATGAATTTGCAGTTCTTTTTCATTTGCTTAATAAGTTTCATTGCACTTGTTTTCTTTTGCACCTTGTGGTATAGTATATCTGTCTTCAGCAACCATTCAGCTTTGGGCTGGGAATGTTGCTATTATGTTGGCTGTCTTTTAAGTCAATTGCTTAACAGGAAAGAGCATGCTGTGTCTAGTCAGAATTGTGTTCATTAAGCAATTGTATCTATTTTGCTGCACACCCAAATGGAAAGACCTTCTAAATCATTGCCTGACATATTTGTAAAGTAGTTATATAATTATGCCAGCACGGATCCAAACATACATTTAAACTGTATGAGCATGCTTATTTTGATGTGTTATATAACTTCATGTGTACATTAAGCTGCTAACAAACATATCGTCCCAAATAAAGTCAGAGTATTATTTTGTATTTTAATTCTCACTTTAATTCTTTTTTTTTTTCTGAGAAAATAAATATTAATCAGTTTGTTCAGTTTTATCTTTAATTTCATTTTTTTTTTTTTTTTACATTAACAGAATAAAGTATGAATCGCTTTTAACTAAGATTACCCATGTAAAACAATTTTATGTAACAAACAGTGAAGGTATGTCATAAAAAGGGAAAACAGCTAGGAAAAATTATTATTTCGAAATGTTCATGTTTTATACCTGTTGCACTAACCTTGATAAATGATTGTATTGAGTTAAAGTAAGTACCAAAAAAAAACTGAAATGTGTACATAGAATATATGCTAAACATGAACAAAAATGCAGAGTCATCAAAGCCTTTTAGATCCCTTTTTTTGAGCATGGGCTATGTAGAAGGTCTCTCTACCTAACCCTATTCTTGGACAATTTCTCTACTTCTCCCCAGTCTAGGCCAATGTTCTTAGGCATAACTTATACCTTTCTTGTCAAGCTCTAAAGTTCCTAATGTGGGTGTTTCGTAGCACACCTGTAAAAGTTCCTGTTACAGGTGCTTCATAGCCCCTGTAAACTATTTTTATTACAGTGTGTAATCGTCAGCATGACCAGAACAGTAAACAACATAAATTCTTGGAGATCCATGGCCTCCAATTGCGCTACTCATTTGTGCCACCAAGTTCTGAATGCCCACGAGTATGTGGACTGACTGACACAATAACTTCTTGAAATACAAATAGAAATAATGGTTTTTTTTCCACATTTAATGTGCAACATAAATGTGGTGTGAGAGAGCCCATATTTGATGACCAACTGCACATATTGTGGGGTTGTTATTTCAGGCCACCTTACTAGAAAAATCCTGTACATATTTTATGGCTGACAGACATCTTGATAGGGTTCTCAGAAAACCAGAACTGAGCTGCAGTAACTTAGTCCCTAACCCTATCTTGAGTGTTAAAAAAAACATTGTTTTCTTTAATTGTGGCATCATCTGAAGTCACCAATTTAATAGTTATCTTAAATCTCTAGGAATCTTTTAATCCTTTTCCAGCTGTATTAGATCATTGGTTAGTAACCTGGACCAATGAGAACAAGAGATCAGACACAAACCTGCATTCTAGGTTCATCTACCTTTAATTATTACTGGATTTTTTTTTTTTTTTTTTAATAGAAGGCACTGGCATAAACTGACTGACCACATTCTCACCCCTATATGCAGATAAATATGGCTACTACCAACATATTCCATACATGTCATGGGATATGATAGGGTTTTTTTTTCTTTATTTCTTTATAGAAATCGGTTATATTCTTATAATATATATCTTTGTCTGTGTCAGAGCATGTTCTTTTTTATTGATTTAGTCGTTGTCAGTCGCAGCATGTATACTGTCGTGACAATTAGTATGTCATATTTCTAGTTCAACACAGGATAGTACAAACTGCTTCATTTGAGCAGTATATATGCTGAAACTCCAACTGAACTATTTCTTATTTCTGACTGAATGAGATGCATATCATTTTTCGATTTGCGGGTGGTCTTGGGATAGCAAGTATGAATAGAAATGCATTCCAGAATAAGATTTTACAGGCTAAAGGGACATGCTTCATATAATAATTCTAACATGTTTTTTTTACGTGTAAAAGAAAAAGAAACTACCATAGAAGATACAAATTTGAGCACAAGTAACTGTTAATGTACTTAAAATTATATGTTATGGCTTTTATGAAGTTAAGTTCTTTAATTATGAGCTAGTTGTTATTATCTAGTTTATGTCTTAACTATTTTCTTGTAATTAAAATCTTTTCTGTGTTACATCAGAGCAAACAGATAATATTGCACCTTAACATCTAACGAGTAGGAAACTTTTCGTCCTCCCAACAAACTACATTCACATGCCCCCTCCGCTCTCTAATTTTCCCCCTCATTCACTTGCAGCATTGTGGTGATGGAGGTAAACTTTGTATCAGGTTGAAGGTTGACTGTATTTAGTTACAGCTGAAAAGAGTAACAAAGTTACTGTTCATTGCTTAGATTGCAGAATCACCTTTGTGCTTTTACATAAAATTGATACAAGCTTGTGAAATCAGCAGATTAGATACGTTTTTTTTTAGTGTGGGCACCATTTTTATTATATATTTACATCACTGTATAAAGCAAAAGGCTCCAGCTTAAAAAAAAAATATCTCTCTTAGGATTGACACTGACAGAAGTGGGTCAATATCAGCCAATGAATTGCAAGCAGCATTGTCTAATGGTAAGCCGGTGTGAAAATATAGTGCAGTGATAATTTTCTGTACTGATCAAAAATGTAAATCTAGAATGAGCATTAATGATAATTAACAACTAATGATTTATCATAATAATTTAGGATCAGTTGTACGAGCAACTTCTACGTGATATTTGAGTAGTTAACTTCTAAGTAGATATTGTTGATGTAAAAGCACAAAGGTTTCATTAGGTTGTTTTGTTTATGAAGTTTGTTCCCATATACGATGTTATGAGATGAGAGTTCTCTCTATTTAAAAATGTATTATTTATACATTTATTATTCTTATATGTATGTACTGAATGCCTTCTCCATCTGAGAAAATGACTGGGAACATCTGGCAAATGATTGCACAGCATGGAGAGCATGTATTAGGAATGGCATAACATCATTTGAAACTGTGCTAAGGCAACACTTAGAAGAGAAAAGACTCATGAAAAAGGATGGAAAACTCTGTGGATCAGTGGGCCTGACTTGTTCATTCTGTGGCCGTGTGTGTTTGTCAAACATTTGTAGAATTAGCCATGAGAGAACCTGTTCGACAATATCAAAAACAAAAAAAATACACAATAGCCTCCTCTAGACCGTCTGACAAGACGAAAAGGGCCATATGTGTATGTACTTGTGCTTGCATGTTTTTTTTTTTAAAACATTCTGTTTCATTTGTGGTGCATGTGTGTGTCAGAGAGTTAAAAACATTACATAACAAAGTTTTTTAATTAATTTAACTTTTGATCAATTTATGAGAGAATGAAACTGAAAAAGATTTCATAGTCTGGTGAATGTATTTACTGTGTACATGTGGCTACTCATTTTGTGATCTGATCTCGGACGCAGAGGCATGCGACTTAAACAGAACTGAAGTTGCTTGCAACTTATAGCTGATGATTTGTGGCAGGATTGGTAAACTATCCAGACCCTACTCAACTTCGTAGTAACAGACTAACCAGTCTAGTCTGGCCAAGTGAGTATGGATCGAAAGGAAAGACAACCTGGTACTCTGAAATGCCATAATGAAGATGGATGTGTTGGGACTAAAGATACAAACGTTACAGTTTTTGCTGCAAACAAGAGCACAACACATTTATGCCAACTTAATGTTCTTTTATGGGCGGGTGACAAAGAGGATAGCTTTATCGGTGAACAAGAACTATCCAGGAGAGCATCTATTGCTTTAGTTATCAGGAGAATACAAGAGAGAGAGTGTGTGCATTCTTATCTAGAGTCCTTTCTCTCTCTCTCTCTCTCTCTCTCTCTCTCTGCGTTCAGGACTCAATCAGAGTAAGGATTCCAGACTCTCATATGAAGTCAGCTGTCAGGCTAAGTGTGTTGATCGCCCCTACAGACAGAACATCACAATCAGAGTCTGTCAGATCCACTCTGACTGAACGCCCGTTAATACGTTGCACTGTGTTCTGCGCCAGTGGCCCAGTGCATCCGATTTCAGCCAGCATTTTATTCGGGTTTGCTTTCCCTAGCCTTTGATTGTCCCCAATCTTCCTGCAAGGCAGCAGATTGTCTTTTCTGTAGGGGGATTCTGCCCTTAGATGGTAGGCCCTCCCAGGTTTACGAGCACCATCTGCCCGAGTCACTAGAGGTGACTAACACAGACATGCACACACAAAGATGTGAGATGTGACTAACACAGACATGGACACACAAAGATGTGAGATGTGACTTACACAGACATACACACACAAAGATGTGAGATGTGACTAACACAGACATGCACACACAAAGATATGAGATGTGACTAATACAGACATGCACACAGCGATATGAGACATGACATGATATGAGAGTCCTTTTTAAACTTGGCATTATGCATTCCCCAGGTACATGGACCCCCTTTAACCCTGAGACTGTCCGGCTTATGATAGGTAAGTAACACCCATTATTACTTTGTTTGAATCAATATATACAACATCTTCTTTGTATTCATTTAACAATTGTTTAATGTCTGTATGAAAGTCACACATTTTCTGACTGCATCTTCGAATGTGTCAACAATGTGACATGATTGTCTTGAAGATGGCATCCTTTTAATGTTCAAAATGCCTGTGACTTGCTGTAAACTGGCATGATATACAAAATAATTATTTTAATAGTAAATACCAAAAAAATTTTTTTTAATGTTGCGTCTATGACAACGTGCACCATCAAGACAAAA
Source organism: Megaustenia siamemsis (assembly GCA_032433765.1). Lineage (NCBI taxonomy): Eukaryota > Metazoa > Mollusca > Gastropoda > Stylommatophora > Ariophantidae > Megaustenia > Megaustenia siamemsis. Next base: position 72,139,543 of record JAVIAB010000106.1, on the reverse strand, counting down.
TAGTAAAATGGCCTTCCATGGTAGCCAACCTTTCATGAAACTCAACAATGACACATTTTATGGTTATACTCTTATAATTGTGAAGGTGTTTTTTTTTTAAAGGGTTAAGGCATAAAAATGCGAAGCTGCAGTAAAGCTGAATATAAGGAAAAATTAAAAAATAAAAAAAATGGTATGTAAGAAGCTTTACGTGACAAGTGGACGACACAGACTAAACAACGTTTCGGCTCAATAGGCCTTCATCAGGAACAAACAATAAAAACACACACACAAAACTGATAACGAAACAACCAAAACAAAAACAATCGAAATGTGTTAAAGAAAACAACAACAATAAATAAAACTATCCTGTGAAATCCAAAATAAAATCGTAACCAAGTGCGGCTGTCGTGAACGTCGAAAATCGTGCCAAAAAGTGCGTAAATGTAAACAGAACCAGAGGAGTTAACACAGGGGTCAGTGTGCAAACACAAAGGAGAAAGAATCGACTAGTAGTCTGACAGGTGTAAAAAGACGCTAAGAGTGAGATGTCTGAGAGTGGGGTACAGTAAAAATAAATGAGGGGTAAGAAGCACAGAAAAAAAATTATAGAGGAGAAAACCGAAGTGTCTCATAAGGGACTAGAGGAGAAGAACTATAAAAAGCATGGCATAGTAAGTAGACCAAAGAACCCAAATATGTGTAGTAGAGAAGGCTATGCAAAAGGGAAGGAGCAAGCAAAAAGAAACTATGCGTATGAGTGTGATACATTCATACCTCTCGGGGTCAGCGAACCATACTGGACTATAAGGCGATTTTCCAAAGTATAGCGGCTGCGGTCGCCAGAGTGACAAAGGACAATACCAGTGACACAGATGTCGTCTTTGCCCTTGTGATCAGGGGAGTTGAAGTGGGAAGATACCGGAGTACCAGTATTTTGTTGGACATCACGTAGATGTTTAGATGTCTCTTAGGAGCTTGCTTGAGATCATGTTTTTTTTTTAATATGTTCATTAATATTAATATATAAATATATTTGTTTAAGCGTATAATATGCATTTTTTTATACACAGGTATGTTTGATAGGGACAACTCTGGCACAATCAACTTTCAAGAGTTCATGTCCTTGTGGAAGTATGTCACAGATTGGCAGAACTGCTTCCGTTCCTATGACAGAGATAACTCTGGCAGCATTGACAGGAATGAGCTCAAGATTGCACTCACATCCTTTGGTAAGGAAGTGTATAACAGTATATGCATAACTTTAATATAATACAATACTCTTTATCTCATGTTGGGTTAAGGCATATAAATGCATCAAAATACGAGCCTGCACTAAAGCTGATTATAAAGGAGAAATGAAAAAAAAATGATATGGTTACAGGTTTCTGTAAGTAATGGGCAACGTACAATTGAACAATGTGCAGCTCATTAGGCCTTCAGCAGGAACAATAAATAACACATATACGCTGATATGTAAGTAAATAAAATTAACACTACATAGCCCTCTAATTCGTTCGTTCGCTTTCGCCAGCTTTGACCTCTGACGAAGTCCCACCCACTCAATTTTGTGGGACTGAATTTTGCGTGTAAAGTCTGTTTTATCCCATTACAGGATGCCCCTCGCCATGCAGGCAGATTTACTCCGACTTCAGAGGTACTAATTTTTAGGGAATTAGTAAAACCCAGGTGTCCTCGCCAGGGTACGAACCCCGGCTGTTGCCGTGGTAAGCCAACCGCCTATTGATTGCGCTAACCGGACACCCTATAGCCCTCTAATAATTAGATATCTAAACAAAATAATGTCTGGGATTAGAATGAAAGGGTCTTTTGTTGTTCGATTTTCTTTTGTCCGTTACTAATGTAAAGGGAGTCTTGATAGCTCAGTGGTTAGTGAACTCAACTACAAAGGACAGGAGCGGTTTTGATCCGGCTCCTGGGTTCACCCAGCTTTAAATGAACACCAGATTTTTTCTGGGAAAGTGAAGCGGCATGAGCATAATACCGGCAACATTATCTCAAAAATCATGTGCAAAGGTCTATAAAAATTATGGTCACTAACACCGTATTCCCTATACATCTTACAGCACTTGGCGTGACAGGGCTCTTTACTGACTTTTTTTATTACTAATGTAAAGCTGTAACCATATTTTTTCCCCTCATTTCTCCTATCTCATGATGGCAGCAACGTAAATCTAATTTATTCTAAAAAGTCATTCATCTTGAAGGAAATATTAACAAATGTCTGTCTGCTTACAACTCATCAGTATTTACAGAGCATATCACAGACATACCATTGGAAGACAGACGCTGGTTTAATAATGGATCAGTAGGAGGCTGGGTGGACAAGAAAGTCCTGAAGGGTTCGATTCTCACAGCAGATGGGATAACAAATTATTTTGTTAAAATTGAATCCACATTTTCTTCGTGGCTTTACCCTTCTCAGGTCTCTGGGTAGTGAGATCGGATGTCAAGCCTTCTCAGATGATGGTGAAAAACAGGAGGTCCCATGTGCATTTTTCACACGTTAAAGAACTTTTGGCAGTTGGATATAGAAAAGACTTTGACCAAAAATGGCTGCTGCACTGGCAATATTAATAGAAGAAAACCTACCCAAAACATTAACACTCTCAAAGATAACAAACGATGAAAGTACCTCAAAAGTTGGAGGATATCTACCTGTATGGTGAGGGACACCTGAGCACATGGCCGCCAGGTGTAAAATAAGAAAAAGCCATGTTCACACAAAATACAATAACCTGGGATTTCGCTGGAGATATAAAGCTGGTGAATGCAAACAAACAAACGACATAATGAACTAGAGCATCAAATGATGATTACCATTCACCTATTTGTTGACACGCTTCCCTATTCTTGGTACTACAAAACATACTCTACCTTGTGCCAGATAGGTTCACAAGTTTTCTTAGCTGCCTTATATCCCCTGTATTACTCCAACTGAGCATAAATGATGAAGGGAGAAACTACTTTTTCTTATCTCTTAGATCTTTTTTTTTTTTTTTTTTGCGTTCGCCAGATTTTTTTTTAACCTTGACGCAGTTCCTAGGGACTAGGAACTGAATTTTGCATGTTAAACCGTTTTTCCTTGGCAGCCATGTGCACGTGGGTCTCGCCGCACAGGTAGATAACTCCGTCTTCGGAGGTACTCATATTTTTTCTGTCCATGAGTAATTAACGTTTCAAGCTGGGCCTTGCTGCAGTGAGAAATCATAAATAAAAATCCCAACTGGTGCAGCGGGGATTTGAACCCACAACCTCTCTGTCTTGAGGCCGACCAGTCCCCCTATCCCTCAGACCTGAGTAGTTATGACAGTATTTTATTGATACTTCATAATTCAATGTTTAGGAGCTTGCTTGAGATCATGGATAGTGACAGGTTTTCGGTACTCCCATCTTTTGAGACCAGTAATCTGTTCAGTAAGCAGTTCCATGTGGTCTTTGCCGTTGGAATATGAAGTCCAAAGTGCGCTTCATCATTACTAAGTCTCCACCAGTTATAGTTCATTGGCACTAGTTGTGTATTGGGGTAGACTATACCTTGCCAAAGACATGGTATTGAAATATCATGGACTTGATGTTATCACATTGGATCATTCCACCTTCGTTCTCACGCGTGACCTTATCAGGCCAATATTGTATGTGAGGAACATAATAAATTTGTTGCAGTATTTTTTTCAGATATTATTGCCCTACCTGAAATCGGAAGTGTCAGCAGCAAAGTATTGATTATTAATTGGTTGACACCTCAACTTGACACTCTCCAGTTAGCTCAGCTGGTTATATGTAGAACAAGTATCTGACTGTATTGAGAATTGTATAATGATTGGCCACTGACTAATTTACTGGTCCATGGCTAGTAGCAGGAAGAAATATTTAAATGCAAATAAGTTTTTAGTGCGTATGTTTGATAAAATGTTATGAATGTTTGATAAAATTGTTATCATTTCCAGGTTATCGCCTCTCAGACAGATTTTATGATATCCTCATAAAAAAGTTTGATCGACAAGGAAAGGGCACTGTGGCTTTTGATGACTTTGTCCAGTGTGCTGTTGTGTTACAGGTACTGTGGCTAATGATGTCTCTTTATGGGTTTCAGTTGATTTGTGAAGAGAGTTCACGAACATGAGAGATTAATATCTACTTTTATAGAATGAAGCCCCCAGTTGCATTCTGAGTAGTCATTTTTTAACCTGACTGCCTATCTAATCCAGGCCGAAGGGCGCATCAGCTCACAGATTTCTGGATCCATAACAACACGATTGTACTCGACATCCTCAACAAATTGTTGACACAGTCAGACATTATGAAACGGGGGGGGGGGGGGGGGGGGGGTGTTTGTGAAAATGTACGTTAACATAAGGACTGCAGCTGAAGATGACTGCACACAAAATTATACACCTGCTAAGATGATTGAACTAAAATACGCCATTCGTCTTCGATGATTGAACTAAAATATGCCATTCTTGCATATTATGTATATATACAGTACAGACATATTTCGGTGTTTGATTTTTAGGAGTTATGGTTAAGTGCGCCTGATGGAAGTACATGTATAAGAGGAAATAGTATGATGTCATTTTCTATATTTAGTCTTGTTTGAGTTGTTAAATAGTCATAAAACAAACACAAATAGGTTATAAATTCTATGGTATTCTGGAAGTTCTGTCCAGAATTGCATGTAGCCTAGGATATCATATTGCTTTTGACTTAGATATTTCCGATTTATGAGTTTTTTTTTTTAAAATACCGCCATAACAAGGTGAGGAATGACTGTGTGTGCGTGCACACAGGTATGTGCATGCTTGCATACACACTCACTCACGCCAGAAATAAGAGGCTTAGTGGGCACATAAGAGGACTTACAATAAACCAACACAGAGCTGGAGTTATCCGTTGCTGGATACAGCGGGACATGCTGTGGAGGGGATCTGAGTGGGGAAAAGCAGATGTATCTGTAATCGTCATTTTACAGGAACAGTCAGTCTGCATACGCTTCAAGACATACTGGGACTGGCAGTAAAGCGGATATGGGGGATGCCCCAACTGAAATTAAACTGATTCCATGATTAGAATTAAGGTCAATCTTTGTGTAAAGTAGATTCCTTTTACTAGGCACACTGGGAATATGGCTTTAGGTACCATACTTTTTGGGTGATGTGACCAGCACCATGGCAAACCGCCTTTACTTCGCAGAAAAATTTCTGGTACCCATTTTTAGAGGCTGGGTAACACCAGAGCCTTGCCTGTTGAAAAAAAAAATCCACCACTTCTGGTAATTGAACCTGCACCGATTAGATCATGAAGTGAATGCACTAACCAGTCCATCACTGAGACTCCTTTATGTAGGTTGTGTGATTTTCATTTAGGCATTGCCAAATTGTTTTATTACAATAATTAACTTTTGCTCTTTTCCTGTGTGCACCCACAGACATTGACTAGCTCTTTTCGGGCGTATGACACAGACCAAGATGGATGGATCCAGATTTCATATGAGCAGTTTCTGACCTTGGTCTTCAGTCTGAGAAGTTAATAAAAGCACAAACATTAATATATTACATTTTATGGATTTCTCTTTTTATATAAACCAAAGTTTCTTTTGATTGTTTTTTTTATATCTTTTGCAATGATGTTTAAACGGACATCTTGCTGTTGATATTGCCGAATTCAAGCTGGGACGTCAGGTTGTTTGTGTGATCTGAATGCTGCTTTACTATTTTCATGTTTGATGTATTTATTCGCAAAACGTCTGATACAAACATTTTGAAAGCATCAAATGGTAGAGTATAAATACAAGAGAATATACATTATTTATTGTCATTCTGGTTAACACGAAATAAAAATTCTAAGTACAGGGATAGAAAATGCTTGATATTTAATATGGTGGCTTCACAATGTGAACATATTCATGATCTAATCGATTCAGTTGTAAATGTGCACCTGAATTACAAAGTTAGGGAAAGGAAAAGAACTGCATGATCATATCTTGAGGTTTAATAAATGCTGTGAGATTTCACCATTCTTACATTTAAGGAACTGTTATAAAAAAAGAATAATTGATTATAAGAATTTATTTGTGTCATTTACTAGTGCCAGAGATTAATGCATTGTGAGGGGGCAGAATGGTCTAGAGGTGAGACGTCTGCCTATAAACAAGGTCCCAAGTTCAATTCCCCTCACAAGCTGTGTGGAAAAATGAGAAATGTGGCGTCTCTGGATAGTGAAACACAATGTCTAGCCCGCTCAGATAACGGTGAAAAACAGAAGGTCCCAAAGAACTCTTGACAGTTGTAAATCGAAAAGAGTAGCGACTAAAATGACCACTGCCTGTGCAAAATTAATGGGGAAAATCTACCCAAGACGTTAAAACTCTTGATGATAACAAATACTAGCACCTCTGAGGTCAGAGATTTTCTGCCTGTATTTGGGGTGGGGGGGAGACCACACACCGGAGTACACAACTACCAGTGTGAAAAATAGAGGGGGGGGGAGAGGAGAGTAGTATTCACGCAAAATTCAGTCTCTGTGGACTTTTCTAGGGATATAAGCTGGTGAACAAACAATGCATTAGGGTTCTTTGCAATATAAACCTTGCAGGTTGTGATATCACCACAGATTGTGAAGTCTTCCATTTCATGTCAGATCTTGCAAAGTTACAGATGTATTAAAGATCTTTACAGTTATAACCACTATACCATGAGTCAAATTAAACCGTTTAATTTAAAACCAAAAACAGCCAAAATATGGTCATTGGGTGAGGCATTCATTGCTATAATCACAAACACATTAAATCGTAATAATCCACGCTCAGGGAAGCTTACCTATTTGTCACACTAAGTATTTAAACAGATGCATCATGCACTGGATTAAGGTGAATGGTTTTCCCATCTTATGTACAATTAAAAATATTTTAACACAATTTAAACCTTTTTTGTATGTCAGTCATACTACATTACTTCTCTAATATTGGTTTAGCTTTATTTACAATAGTTTAACATACAAAAAAATAATGTTTAAAACATATAAGAATATTTGCAGTTTAATTTGTAAATACCTCATGTTATTTGCAAATAAACTCTCCCCCCCCCCATGTTTTTCAATTTGGTACTTAATGAGTAACATTTTCCTCCTTGTTAGTGGCCATCCATATTTGACATTTTGTGTATTTTTTGTTTTTTTTTTACTTGATGTCTGTCATTTTTTTTCACTGTATACATGTGGTTTGAATATGCTGTATTCTCTGCTTAACGATTTTTTTTTTTTTTTAAATTAATCTCAGACAAAAAGGAAGAATTATTTTTAGTTCTTATCTTATAAAGTGTAGTGGTTTTATTGCAATGAATATTATAAATAAATTCATCTGATTGGTGTCTTGTTTTTGTGTGTGTGTGTGTCTGAACAACCACCAACAACACCTGGATTGAAGTAGATCCTACTGCCAATAATGTTTAATTCAATAGAAACAAGACTAAGATGACCCATAGCTGACAATTTGCCACCTGGATTAGCATTAACAATAGCGGGTGATCATATTCTATCTCCTTGCGGTGCCTCCAAAAACATATTGCCCGGTCTGGCCTAGCAAGTATGGGTCAAAGATGAATGTTGTGTGCTGAAAAGTGCAGTTATCACAGTTCACAGTCCATCCTGTCACATTAACGGCAGACGATGACTGTCATTCTGTTGTATGTCAGCAAGATATAGCAGAAAAAAGAACCACTACTAGACTATATCAACAAATTGTTCAGTATGATGTACTGAAAAGTTGTAACTCAATGACATGTACATGCTACTGATAAACACCCACATGAAATAGGTTCAATATAATGCATCTCAATGGTGAATTCTCCAAAGCCTAGGGGCTTACTGGTAAACAGAAGAAACTGCAAATAATAAAGTTGTCTTTAGAAAGGCGTGCTGTCTCCTGTACAGAAGAAACTGCAAATAATAAAGTTGTCTTTAGAAAGGCGTGCTGTCTCCTGTACAGAAGAAACTGCAAATAATAAAGTTGTCTTTACAAAGGTGTGCTGCCTCCTCGTAAGCTCCTGTACAGAATTGTCTAATATGGGGTGGTGAACACCTGTTATTATTTTAAAAAAAAACATACGGCACAAAGAAACCCAGACAAGATAGAACAATCATCGACATCGAGCGTCGTCTCCGCAACGAAGGTTGGCAACCATGGATCGCCATTCCACTCTGTTTCTTGCTTTGATGGTGCAGGTTATCATAGATAGACTTATCAATCTTTTGATGTTACTCGTCCATGTTAGTCTTGGTCTGCCTCTCTTACCTTGTATTTTCCCTTCCAATATTACTTTTAGTAGGCTGTTGTGTCTTTTAGCATGCCCCAAAAATGTCATGTCTTGTTCTAATTGTGTTTAGTAGTTCTCTTTTTATTTTTAGTTGTTTTAAAACTTTGTTTGTTTTCTTTTCTTTCCATCCAATTTTACCTATTCTTTATATAAATCCACATTTCAAAGGCTTCAATTTTCTGTTCTGTTTTCTTGTCTAATGTCCATGTTTCTGCACCATACAGGAATATTGAGAAGATGTAACATTTTGCTATTCTTAGTTTCAGCCCTGCTATTATTTGTTTTGTTGTTAGTATATTTTTCATGGCATTAAAATTACTTTTTGCCATACCTATTCTTTTGTTTATTTCAATTTTACATTATCCATCATTGGTTATAGTATGTCCAAGGTAGCTGTAGCTCTGAACTGTCTCCGGATGTATTCCTTCAACTGTGATATTTATTTGTAGGTCTTGAGAATTTTCTTTGTTTATGATCATAGTTTTAGTCTTTTTAATATTCATATCTAGTCCATATTTTTTGCTTGTTATGTTTATCACATTAAGCAATTGTAGGTCTTTAGGATTTTCTGCTAGTAGATCAGTATCGTCTGCATATCTTAGGTTATTGATTATTTTTCCATTAATGTTTAGGCCTGGCATCTCTGAGATGTTTTTAAAGATTTGCTCAGTGTATAGATTGAACAAGCTTGGTAATAGGATGCATCCTTGTTATATTTTATTATTGCTGTTTTCTCCCAGTACAAATTAGTCGTATGTCTGTGTCATCCAGATTTATATCTTTTAGACATTCTATAAGTCGGTTATGATGTATTCTAGAACAATCATCACCTACACAATAATCATTTATTATAAATGTCCTATCTATCATGGAGGATTTATGCCAGAACTGGACTTTACACAAGGGAATGCATTAGCAATAAAGTCTGAAGTTGTAGCCACCCCTGTTATATTTTAAATTATTTAGTGTCAACACTTTATTTGCAACTATTATATGTATTTTCATGTTACCAACATTATTAATTTGCAACAATTCAGTACTAATTTATATTTAAAATATAATGCAGGTTCATTTTAATTGACACTGTTCGTGGATTCAACCTGTAGATTTTATTATTGGGCTTATTTTTCTGCACATCTATCACCTGGCATTATCTCTACTGCAAAAATGTGTACATTTATGCTATTTTTTGCCTCCTATTGTGTCAAATTCTGGGAAAGTAAAGCAGCACAGGCGTAATACCGACCACATTACCCCAAAAATCATGTGCTGAAGGTCTATAAAATACAGGGTCACTAACACCATATTTCCCTATATGCCACTTGGCGTGACGGGGGTACTTTACTTTTTTTTTTATCGCGTCAAATACTTGGGCACAATAATAACATGAGATGGAAAATGCAAAACAGAAATAAAAAGCAGAATATTTCGGGCCAAAATAGCATTTCAGAAAATGAAAATATCTCATGCAACAAATATGTCAATAGAATTGAGAGAGAGAGTTCATCGGTGCTATATAGACCCAATTCTGACCTATGGAAGTGAGTCGTGGACAAACGAATGAAAAGACGATTAGAGGTCACAGAGATGGGATTTCTAAGAAGAATGTTGAAAGTTCCCTGGACTGCTAAAAAGACCAATGAAGAAATTCTCAGAGTCCAACACAAAAAAGGGAACTCCTAAAAAACATCAGAAAGAAACATTTTTTTGGGCACATCATGAGAAGAGGAAAGTTGGGAATACTTGGTTACAACTGGCAAAATACAAGGAAAGAGAGATCGCGGACGACAAAGAGAGAAAATACTGGATAGCTTGGTGTCACGGCATGGAAAACAGTCAACAACAGAACTGATACGATGCACTGTGGATAGAAGATTGTGGAAGGATATGATCGCCTACACCATCTGGTATGGCACATGATGATTTTAGATGACCACACTCAATGTGGATAGATCAAACTTGATATACAGAGAAGTCTACAAGGCATCGATGAGTGAACTCTCCATTGTTGAAACGCAGAGAAAATCTGGCAGGAGATCATTACACATGGAGAACACAAATATAAGAAATGGCTGAACATTCCAAAATGGAAACGTGTGGAAAGTCACAGAAGTGAGATCCTACAATATAAATTTGATTTGATCGCTCTATTGCCATGCTGCTTAGCAAAGCATAATCTGGCAGATTATACTAAGGATTGACAGCAGTGTATTTCACTGTCAGTGAAAATACAATATTGAAAGGAAATAAGCACAAATATGTCATAACTTGCCTCAGTAAAACTAGACACAACTGACAAAAATATCATATGCTATGAACAGCAATTTTATTCCAATGTATATAACAATTCAACTGATAAAACTGTGTTATCAAATTCAGTCACTGTACAATTTCAATTTATGTTTTACATAAACTTACAAGTGAGCAAGACTACAAGTAACGATGATACATTTGGTATCTACATACGAGGGACAATTTATTTATATGATGAGTCAGTTCTATCATGGCACTTTGGGCACATTCAAAGGTTCTTTCCCTTGTAGCAGCAATGAGGGGTATACATACTGAAGAAATGGTTGCACACTCATCTTTAATTTTTATCTTACATTTTTTTGTTTTTACTTGTTTCACATTCATTTACAAACTCCTGCAGATTGAACATGACATTGTCATCATCTGCAGTTGCATCCTCCAAGTATGCAGACACTGCCTCCCATGTTCATTTCTGCAACCATAATAGGGTCCCCACCAATGGTGGAAGTCCTTGAGACAAAGAGGTAATTGATCAGCACTAGTTCTTCAAGATTCTATAGTCTCTATGTGTGTCAACCACTCATATATTCCTGTTGTGAATTTTAGACCTGTGGAGCAATAATGCTAAATGAAGTATTTATTCTGGGTGTCTTTTATACTTTTCTTTTGTTCAGTTCTTCTTCTACCTTTCAGCTCCCTGTGGAGCATAGGTCTTCAACAAACACTTTCCAAGCCGTTCTTTGACTTGTCCATGTTTGTGAAGTTTTTTCGGCTTATTTTTTTTACAGTACAGGATAGCCAGTCCCATGCCCAACCCTCCTCAGTCGCCTCTTACGTACATGCATGGTAGGGAACAGCGCCACTATTCTTTACTTCCCCTTTCGGGCCCTGGCAGCGCACAGGTGTTTTGTTCAGTTACTAGCATGTAAATCTTAAATTGTGAGTGATGAACATCCAATTTGATACAGACAATGAACATTTAATAAACAGCAGCTATACGAATTAACAACCAAACAGGACAATTTCAATTTATAAAACAAGGAGTCAGACAAGGCTGTGTTCTGTCGCCGGATTTGTTTTCACTTTACAGCGAACATATTATGAGATCAACAGTAGACAAAAAAGGAATTAAAAGTCAACGGTCACTACATAAATAATTTACGATATGCGGATGACATGGTCTTAATAGCAGAGACAGAATGAGCTACAAGAAATGACAGACATAATAGTAAAAGAAAGCAACAAGAAAGGTCTCAGTCTGAATAGTAAGAAAACAGAAGTAATGGTTATATCAAAGAAACAATCATCACCATCATGCAGCTTAAAAATAAACAAGACAAATCTGAAACAAGTGCAACGTTTGAAATACTTGGGCACAGCGATAACATCAGATGAAAGATGCAACACAGAAATAAAAAGCAGATTAGCTCAGGCCAAAATAGCATTTCAGAAAATGAAAAATATCTTGCGCAACATATCTATGTCAATAGAAATGAGAAAGAGAGTTCATCGATGCTATATAGAACCAATTCTGACCTATGGATGCGAATCATGGACAATAGACAAACAAATGAAAAGACGATTAGAGGCCACAGAGATGGGATTTCTCAGAAGAATGTTGAAAGTTCCCTGGACAGCTAAAAAGACCAATGAGGAAGTTCTCAAAGAGGTCAACACAAAAAGGGAGCTCTTAAAAAACAACAGAAAGAAGCAATCAACATATTTTGGGCACATCATGAGAAGAGGAAAGTTGGAATACTTGGTTGGTTACAACTGGCAAAATAAAAGGAAAGAGAGATCGCGGATGACAAAGAGAGAAAATACTGGATAGCTTGGTGTCATGGCATGGAAAACAGTCAACAACAGAACTGATACGATGCACTGTGGATAGAAGATTGTGGAAGGACATGAATGCCAACCGGCACGGCCCATGATGATGATGAATGAACATTTTACTCACCATTTCTTATACAGCAGATGTTGAACATTTTCTTAAAAATACAACTAAAACATGAGCAATAAAACAGGCGTCCCCTAACATATACCAAGTTTGATCAACAAACACTCATCAACTTGCACTTCCAACATGAGTAATGTCTTCACCCATTTAAACACTCAAAATATGGACAATGAACATTCACTCATTTGCCCACTTCATTTATAGGAATGAACATTCACCTGACCTGTGTACACCCCTAAAATAAAGAGAGTCAACATATGCCTAACACGCATTGGCAATGAACATTTACACTCTTGTGGATCATTCAAATGTGCATATATTTAACAATTGAAAGTCTTTATAAAAATTTGATGAGAGAATTCAAATGGTGGTGCAACCAGGCTGTAGTTAACCTTTCATCAGATCTTGTTGCTCTTGGAATTGTCTCTCCACTGTCAAGGCCAAAGCCTCCAAGTAATTCTCCAATGTGACAGGGCAACGCTAAAGTTGAAATGAATATCTTAATTTGTAGTGTAGAGTGATCATCCTTAGTTCAGAAACATTGAATTCATGTTAAGTTGTATAGTTTAGCTACATTAACTCAACTATAGTTTAAATTAATAAAATGTGTAAAATTAAAACTACTGAGGACATGTATCTTCCTGATAGCAATATATGGTTGTGAATCATGGACAATCACGCAAACAGCAAGGAAGAAAATCCACTCATTCTAAACAAAATGCTACAGAAAAATAGCAATATATGGTTGTGAATCATGGACAATCACGCAAACAGCAAAGAAGAAAATCCATTCATTCGAAACAAAATGCTACAGAAAAATCCTATGATACCTTGAATAATGAAAAAAAACAAAAACAATGAAGATATATTAAAAGATTTAAACATTGGCAGCAAATCCTGAAGGTCTACAATAACTTAATGGGAATGGCAAAAAGTAATTTTAATGTCATGAAAAATATACTAAAATCAAAACAAATAACACCAGGGCTAAAACTAAGAATAGCAAAATGTTATACCTTCTCAACATTCCTATTTTCCAACTCAGATTTTAAGATTCAACATTCCTATATGGTGCAGAAACATGGACATTAGACAAGAAAACAGAACAGAAAATTTAAACCTTTGAAATGTGGATATATAGAAGAATAGGTAGAATTGGATGGAAAGAAATGAAAACAAAGTTTTAAAACAACTAAAAATGAAAAGAGATCTACTAAACACAATTCAAACAAGACAAATGCTATTTTGGGCCATGTCAAAAGACACAACAACCTACTAAAAGTAATCTTGGAGGGGAAAATACAAGGTAAAAGAGGCAGACCAAGAATAACATGGACAAATAACATCAAAAGATGGACAAGTCAGTGACAACCTGCACCATCAAAGCAAGAGATAGAGCAGAATGGCGCTCCATGGTAGCCAACCTTTGTTGCAGAGATGGCTCTCGATGATGATGATGAAAAATTAAAAAGAACTTGCTTATAAACACCATTCTACAGAGGAAACTAAAATAATATGGCTACATCAAAAAACGCACATGAGGCTGGAAAAAACAATAAAGGAAGGCATGGTTCCTTCCTGGGTGACGCATCAGCGGCAGACCAAGAGAAGGTGGTTTCAAGACATCAAGGAGACCTTGAACATGACAACATAAATGGGAGATCTTACTAGAGACAGAGATTTTTTAGACGGGCTGTGACGAATGCAATGTCCTGCAAGGGACATGCAACCTGATGATGATAGTCTAAATGGATAAGTGAAATACATTACTAAAAACTCTTTAACAGATGTACAGCTCAATAGAGACATATGAGACGACTCATAGCTGATAAGTGGCTTCAGGATTAGCAACAACAGTGGCTGATGAAGATCTTTTCTACTTCCTTGCAGTACCTCCAAAATCAGATTAACCATTCTGGTGAGTAGGGATCGAAGAAGGAAGGCAACCCTGTACTCAAAAATGTCACGTTGAAGTCTGATGTGTTGGGCTGAAAGGTGCCTTTTCTTTCTTCACTTCCTCTTGTACCCAGTCGGGTGTCAAGGGAGTTACAAAATTTGGCTTCACTCATTGTCAATTAATGTTGTAGCATATCTTTCATATTATGTGTCCATCCTACTCTGGGTCTGCCTCTTGCTCTTCTCTTCTTTTAATATATGCTTTGTATGGTAAGGAACCACACAGCATTCTGTCTAGAATCATCATCATGTGCCATACCAGTTGGCGTAGGCGATCATATCCTTCCACAATCTTCTATCTAGAGTGCATTGTATCAGTTCTGTTGTTGACTGTTTTCCATGCCATGACGCCAAGCTATTCAGTATTTTTTCTCATTGTCGTCCACGATATCTCTTTCCATTTATTTTGTCAGTTGTAACCAAGTATTCCAACTTTCCTCTTCTCATGATGTGCCCGAAAAAAGTTGATTGTTACTTTCTGTTTTTTAGGAGTTCTCTTCTTTCTAGAATAGCAAACTAATTTATATTTGCTGTTTCTGTATGCAGCTTAGGATTGGCTCAAAGCTTATTCTTTCTCTTATGATATCATTTCTGATTCTGTCTTTTCTGGTTGCCTCAAGCACTTTTCTCAGACATCATATCTCTGTAGTGACAAGTTTCCTTTTATGTTTAGATGTGACCATGTTTTGGTTACCATTGCTAGCACAATGTGGGAATGAATATACTCTGTACAAGGTGTTTCTTGGTGCTAATAGGTATTGCTTTGTGTTGAAGTAAAGAGGATAGCTATTGCAAAATCTGGTTTGTCCTATTGCATTTTATATCTATTTCTTTATGGATATTTAAAGTCTGTTACTTGTTTTATAACTTGATGTTCTATAGCTATGTTTAGTGTCTTTTTTGTCCTCTTTCCGTACTGAAGCTAAAAATTAAAAATACTAATTCGCAAAAAGATGATGAATACTGAGATGAATTTATTTTATTTTTTTTTGGTGGTTGTAGTGGGTTGGGTGGGGGAATAAAAAAACACTTATAAAGAAAAAAATATATCTGTTTTTAATAAACTCACCTGCAAAAAGAAGGCATGTGCGATAAATGGAAGCTTTCTAAGAGTTCGACCACTTAGACCTTCACTTTTTCTGGTACAAAATAAAATTGTTCAAATAATTATTGCTAGGATGATCTTAAATAACTGTAACAAGTCACATGAATTGCAATAGACTAGAAGTAAACAGAAGATTCTGGTTTACTTTCATTCAGAACGGCACACAATATGATCTATTTAACTCTTAGACAACGATACTGTAGTAAAAATTACAGCATAAAAACACAAATCCTTCCAAATTTGACATGTTGCTGTGGTCAAACATCCCCCCTCTCGTACCTTCCATATTACTACCTCCAGTGACCCCTTAGTGTTAACTTCGTTCCATTGTTGCTGGGTTTTTTTTATTTCATGAGGTAGTCTCATTATAATGTGATTAAAAATTCACAAATTTTCAAGAAATTGGTAATTTTTTTTTCTTTTTTGTTGCAACCAGGGAAACAGCATATGAGGTAGCCAAACATACTGACTGACATACGGCATCCATACCAACAGACATTGTAACATATCCAGTCCATATGATAAAAATCAGGTCATAAATCAACCTGAGACAGGAAGTCCCCCATGTCTCTCTTAGTGTAAACACATAGCTATGTGTCAAATAGTTCAAAGAAAACACTATTTTTAGAGCCCTTAATGTTAAACTTAAGTGGTAGTCATTTTTACTAAGGTATCGTAAACATGTCAGCCACAGATAGGTATCATAATCTAGGGTTAAAAAAGATCAAAAGTGAACATCTAAGCTTTCAAATTGTGCAAACAGAAGTGTTTAAATAATGACTGGCCAACCCTTCCAGCATTGTGTTAACATGCATGTAAACTGCTAAAGTCAGCTACTAATAGCTAGCTGTAACAGTGAGATAATTTGTGCGAGCTGTTATTACATGAATGCCTTACAAAAATAAACACCAGCGAACAACTGATATTTTAGCCATACTGACTACTGAAGTGAAATCTTCAAGCCTGTATTTTCAAAGACAATGTTTTACTGTTCAAATCTAAGTGACTATGGAGGTAAATCAAGTGAGAAAAGTGACGCTGAATCTTTAGACAGTCTTCCTGAGAGAAACTACAATAATATAAATTTTAAAATCTTTAACAAATCAACCCCTGCAGTGCTTCTTGATCACAACCCATGCCGTTAGACGCCACATTGGGTTTGTTGTGCTTTTTTGCCACCCATCTCTATTCTGGGAGAAATGTTCAATCTCATCTAATGTGTCTATGCCTACCAACTTTGCTTCTCTATAAGTGTTCTTTTCACTGTCTCCCTAGGTCTTCCTCTTTTTCTGTATCCTGATGTTTCCCATAGAAGAGCCTGTTTTGGAATTCTCTTGTCTCTTCTCAGCACATATATGGCCACTTTCTCTCCCTCTTTATAAATGAGATCATTGGTTGCATGGCCATTTCTCTTATCTTAGAGAAGCAGAGCTTAAGGGAAGTAAAAATATTCATAAACATGCCCCGAAAATGGAATGCAGAGAAATTAACAAAAAGAACAAGTAAGAATAAGACAAGAAAAACTAGATCTTCAGACAGAACAGTACATGATGGCCTCAGAGCTTCACAAAATAGTTTTCAGAGTGTCTTCTGCCTGCCTCTTCTTATTTTGCCTCACTTAGTGATCTTATTTGTTTCCCATGAATCCTTGCTAAGCTCTGCTCAGTCTAGTCAGTAGCAGTTTTCACTTGGAAATTGTGCATCAGCTTTTCGTGTGCTGTTGACTGCTTTTACTATAGTAACTGGATATTGTGAGTGCAGCCATTGTTGTGTGAGTTACATCATCAAGTTAATTGTATAGCCTTTGGACGGTCGTACTCTAATCAATGAAAGACGAAGTGGGGTTTCGTACATGACTTGTCAGCATCGGTGAGACTCCTGGAAGTTCGTGATAGCTAGGAGGGTCTTATAGTCTGTTGTTTGATGTGTGATGGTCTAATCACCAACTAATTACTACATCAAGCTTGGGCAGATGGTGCTCGTAAACCAGGGAGGGCTGACCATCTAAGGGCAGAATTCCCCTACAGAAAAGACAATCTGCTGCCTTGCAGGAAGATTGGGGACAATCAAAGGCTAAGGAAAGCAAACCTGAATAAAATGCTGGCTGAAATTGGATGCACTGGGCCACTGGCGCAGAACACAGTGCAGCGTTTTAACAAGTAATCAATCAGACTGGAACTAACAAACTATAATTATGATAGAAACTACCGCTGACCGGAAAGGCTTCAAGAAACAGCTGAATATAATACACTGGAATGCGGAGGGCACATACTACAAAAAACAAGCTCTGACAATCAGACTAGCAGAGGAGATAGACACTGCCTGCATCCAGGAAACTCATCTTAATCCTCAGCACATATTTATGATCAGGGGCTACAAAATATTTAGACAAGACGGGGAAGGTCACAAAGGTAGAATTCTTATACTTATTAAAAATTCCATCCCAGCAAAACTGATAGATGTAGTCATAAACGGAGAGGCAGAGATCAGTGGTACAGACCTATATATTAACTCCGCTAGTATAAGGATATTTAATATACACTGTCCAAATGACAAATTACTGAAGCTGGAGTCAATGGAAATAACACCATCAAAGTGTCTGGTAGTAGGAGACTTTAACAGTCACTCTGAAAGATGGGGATATAAGGAGTCCAATGTTTGAGGTGAAGAAGTGGAAGAATGGGAAATAGACAACAACCTATTCCTCATAAACTCTAGGGAGGATCCCCCAACCTTCTACTCAAGATGGAAAACAACTTCCACACCCGACCTAGCATTTGCAACATATCTATCAAAATAACCAGAAAAGTTCTGAACCAACTTGGAGATAGTGACCATAGACCAGTCAAACTTTCAGTGGATCTTGCTCACAAACAGGAGTTGCAAATACCTCTTCCCAGCTGGAACTATAAGAAAGCAGATTGGGCAAAGTTTGCAAGGCTCACTGATGCCTATCAATACCCACGAAAAGAAGGTCAATTATATGATAGAGCGGTTAACAAATGGAATCCTGAGAGCTGCTAAAGAATCCATTCCTAGAGGAGCAAGAAGAAACTACAAGCCATACTGGAGCAAGGAAATACAAAGACAAGAAGAGGAACTGGACTCTGCCATAGAACTAGCTGAAACATCACACAGCACAGAGAGCAACGTTGCCTACAAAAGCAGCCTTGGCCAAATACAGACGTGAGGTCATGATATCAGCAAGACAGAGCTGGATAGACAAAACAGAGAGCCTTAATCTAGACAAATGTGGTCATAAACTATGGAAACTAGCGAAAGCTCTGAGCGACGAAAACAACTGCTGACCTTCAATATCATTAACACACAACCAGAACATCCTCACAGGCAAAAGGGCAGCAAATCTACTGATAGAGACTTACAAAAACATTAGTAGAATAAAGATTCCAATAGACAGAAAGCTGCAAGACAGGAAAACAAAGATGCAAAACACAGACAGCAATATCTTGAAACGACTATACATAGGAAGAGTCAGACCAGTTCTAGAGTATGGAGTCACAGCCTGGGCTATGGCTTCCAAATCACACCTTAGCAAAATTAACAGAACACAGAACCAAGCTGCCCGTATCATCACTGGTGCTATGAAATCTACATCTATCAAGACTCTAGAAACAGTAACATGTTTAAAACCCTTAGATGACAGACGGGTCACTAAAGTATTGCAACAAGCGGAGAAATTTAGAAGGCTCCTTAGTCACCCCATGCACCAAAGAATAACTGGTTCTGGAATTGTATGACTAAAGAGGAGTAACTTCGCTGCAATCGCCAATGAACTAACTACTGGAGACCAAGTACTTTCCTAAACAATATCGAGACCCTTGGGCCCATCTGATATGTCTCCTCATGGGAAACATAAAATACCAGAACTTAAGGAAAATATAACAGGAATCATGAAAAAGGTACTCAGTCAGACACAGAAAGAAAACATGTAGCAGAAAAACACATACACGATACCTACCCACAGGACTCTTGGTCCTACATATACAAAGATGGCTCTGCTACAAATGCCACCAGAAATGGAGGGGGAGGTGTGTTCTTGACGCTGAATAATCAGGACGAGATCACTAAGTCAATAGCTACTGGAAAATTTTCAAACAACTTTAAAGCAGAAACTGAGGCCATCAGAGATGCTGCAACACTGGCTACTCAACACAAAAATAACATGCACAATAAATTGGTGATTCTGACTGATGCACTGTCAGTATTATCAACTCTAAAAAGCCCCAAGAACAATGAACTAGATGACTTGAGAACAACCCTGGACCAACTATGCAATAACTTCTAGAGAGTAGTCATTCAGTGGATACCATCACACTGTAATATACACGGGAACGAACGCGCAGACAAATTAGCTAAAAAGGGAGGGAGATTACCACAAGAGAACCATCCACTCAGTTATGATGAAGCCAAATCCATCCTCAAAGGTCTGTACCATGAAAAATGGAAACGAGAACACCCAAAGCATAACAAGAGTGATGGATACCACCAACTATTAAGGAGGGATCAAGTCATCATACTTCGCCTACGCACTGGCCACAATAGAATGAGAAATCACATGTTCACCAAATTCAAAATAGGTACAACCAGCCTATACCACTGTACAATATGACTACAAAACATGTTCTACGGGATTGCCCCCAGTACACAGACCTGAGAAGAGCAATGTGGTCCACGCCCACCTCCCTGGAAGAAAAACTATATGGGGCAATCGAATCACTTAAACAGACAGCTGACTTCATGAGAGAGTCTGGAATCCTACTCTGATTGAGTCTTGATCGCAGAGAGAGAGAGAGAGAATCCTTGATAAGAATCATTTTGACATTTATTATAATAGGAGGATGGTAGTAAGGTTTTATTTATTATTTATTGATCTGTTGTCATTTTAATATTTGAGCATTTAAGCAATAGCAACGGTACACATGTTAGTTTTTTTATAATTTTTGTAGTCAGGTTTTCGGGCCACTGTTAAAATGCTTCCTAGTTACTTAAACTTTATTTAACCCTAGATTACCATACCTGTTGGTGACATTTTCATAATACAGACGTAAAAATTACTACCCACTTAAATGTTACATTTGGGTTCTAAAAATAGTATATTCTTTCAACTTTTGCTACACAGCTGTGTGTTTACCCAAGCAGACACAGGGGAATTAGATGCTGTAATAATTTTCTGGGTTATGTTAGATTTATGGCATGAAATTTTAATACATCGCACTGTGGCTACTGGAAATATTACATTGTCTATTCAAATGACCAGTGTAAGTCCATCAATCTAGCCATATGTTCGGCTCCCTCAAAGCTTCATTCGCTGGCTATCCTGTGTTGCAAAGGTTTTTGTTTTATGTTTCGCCAAAAGCCGAGGAGATTTCCCCCGTCATGAGAAAAACAAAAGAATTTCTTGAAAACTGATAAAATTTATTACTTTACTTGGGGAAAAAAATCCAACTTCAAAGGAAACACATTTCAACACTCAGGGGTCACTGGAATTAGTAATTAGGAAGGTAGTGGGTTGGGGGGGGGGGAGGGGGAGGGGGGAGGAAAGGGAGATGTTTGTGGAGAGATATAATTTGCAGTCTTTTGCTCTTCTGTTCACCACTTCTGCTGTTATGTTTCCCAGTGATTCTAATATTCCGTCAATCCATCTTTTTTTGTGGACAACCCTTGGGTCTGGAGTTATCACACCATTTAGTGAAGGCTCGTTGTGTTGAGTTTTTAATCTTTTTGCCTTGTCACATAGCCAAACCATTTTATCTCTTTACATATTCTATATAATTTTAAATATCTGGGTAGCACGTTAACACAAGACAATAACCAAGAGACAGAGATAGATATATGGTGTAACAAAGCATGCCAAGTTATAGGCCAAGTATCAACACTTTTGAAAAACAAAGCAATAACTACGGAAGCAAAAAGGGCAATATACAAATCAATTTTTCTACCAACTCTGTGCTATCAGTGCCAGAATTGGACGCTGAACTCTAGAACAATAAGAAAGATAACCACCGAAATGAAATGTGTCAGAAGAATGACAGGAAACAGCTTAAGGGACAGAGTAAGAAACACTGACTTGAGGAAGAAACTCAAAATTGAACTAGCCATCGAATACATAAAGAAACTATAGATAAATTGGTTCAGCCACATAACAAGACAAAAAGAACTAACAATGACTCAAAGAGCCATAAACAAATGCTACGAAAACGCCAGATTAAGAGGAAGACCGAGAAAGAGATGGATAAAGGGAATACTAGAGTCACTAGGAGGAATAACATCAGAAGAGGCCAACAGAAGAGCAAAGAATCGCAGATTGTTTCTCCCCTCGACGCCAACGGCAACAGAGGAAGGATAGAAGAAGAAGAAAGAAGACATATTCTATGGCAGGGGTTATTCCTAGCTTTTTGCTCAGTTCTTCATTTCTGATAGTTATAGGATAAGATTGTCAAAATATTGATTCAAATAAGAATAATAAACATCAGTAATTAAAGATTGCTATTCTTCTCAATAAAAAAAAAGATAATGGTCATCTGTTGAACATGTGATGAGGAGAGATAATACCTGTATAACAAAGCAAGCCCTCATGTGGGAAACAACAGGTTAGATAAAAAGAGGCCGACCCAGAAAGACACTGAGAAGAACATTGATCAGAGAGGCAAGAGCAGCAGGAATTGGCTCCCTCAATGAGATAAAGTTGCTTGCACAGAACAGAGACAAATGGCAAGATTTGATAAAATATCTTTAGCAGAATTGAAAACTGCTAGAATAAAAATTTAGATAAGAGAAAGAGTATCTGGGTCTTTGCCCTATGGGCCGGCTATGGCTCGAAAGGTCAATAGATAGATAGATTCATCTAAATTAAAAATAAATATAACAAAACGATTTAATGCACAGCCAAGATTTAAGGAAACAAAGAATAAATATCCAAAGGTAAAGCAATATTCTCACTCACTTTGCTATGTCATAAAGTTTGAGACTGCTGACTGTCGCACTGTTCTCCATAAATCTGGTCACCTCAAGAGCTCTGATATCTATCAACTGGTCGGTGGGACTGATTATGCCACACTGAAAAAAAGTCATAACAAAATCTGCAGCCAATACAGGCTTTATGTAACACAATAAATGTTGTTTTTAACCCTAGATTACGATTCCTATAACCTGTGGCTCACGATGTCATGATTCTGTAGTAAAAATTACTACCTCTTAAATTTAACATTTTGAGTTTTGAAAATTACAATTTCTAGAAATTTTGCTTCACAGCAGTGTGTTTACACAAGATGAGAAAAATGGGATCATATGAGGTAATTATTTCCTGATTTATGAAAATCCCCCCCCCCCCCCCCCCCCGGTTTTGTTAGTTGTAATGTAAGGCAGTATGTTCAGGATACTATTTGCATTATTCAACAACTTAACTGTGTAACAAAGGTTTCTTTGATGTCATGCTGACGGCTGAGGAGATTTCATTTATCATGGGGAGGTTACAATTTTTTTTTTTAATTGGCTGATTTTTAAAAAATGTGCTTCTTTACAATATCACGGTACAGTTTATTACATGAACGAAATAAAAATACCATCGTATAAATTACGACCCCATAATACCAAAAAAAAAAAAATCTTGAAATTTGAGTTTGCTGCAGGCAGACATTAACCTCATCCTAAACCTTCCTAATTACTACTTCTGGTGACCCCCTGAGTATTGGATTTGTTTACTTTGATGCTGAATTTTTTTTTTCAAGTGCATTGTAAAAAGTACAATGGTATTTTAGTAAGGGGGCTGTTTTTTAAAAATAAATTTCGCCAATTTAAAAAAAAATTCTTTTTTTTTCTAATGGCGGGGAAAATCTTGACTGTTAGCGTGACAACAAAGAAACTCTTGTAACAAAGAATAAACAGCGAACAACGCTTTGAGGGTGTCAAACATACTGCTGGATTGACAGACTGATGGCAGTTGTGTGAGTAGACATTGTAATACCTCCAGCAGTCACGGCATCATGCGTTAAAATGTTAGGGCATAAATCTAACATAACCCAGGATATGATGACAGCATCTGATTCCTGTATGCCCGCTTGGGTAAACACATAGCTGGGTAGCAAAGGTTAAAAGAAAATCTTATTTTCTAAACGTAGCAATCAAGAGGTTGTAATTTTTACAATGATAATGTGAAAATATGACCCACAGATATGTATCCTAATCTCGGGTTAACCATATCTCTGAGTTAACCAGGAATATGGGGAAACTGCAGATATTTGTTACCTGTTAAACTCAAAGATAAGGGGGAAAATGCACAGAAGTATATTTAATTAAGAAAACAAGTAGCTCAGAGGCTCAGTAAACAAATGTTCACATTTAGCACACAAAAATAAGTCACACTACCGCAGTGATGAAGATTAATATCTGTCACAATTAGAAAAAGAACATCAATTCTTCTAGTCACATAGAATTACCAACAAAAATAAAAAGAACAATTTTTTTTTCTAAAACATCTTCTAGCTTATTAAATATTTGCACCTTCATGAGTTCCCTCAAACATGACATATAGATTGAGTAGATCGCCCGTGTGGAGGGTGGACCAATGTACTGTTTGATGTCTGCACGATCAACGAATGCTAAATCAATTGTACCAGTTATATTGGATGTCGTCAAAATCAGCACATTTGGGTATCTGAAAGAATGGGAAACAATATTGCAATAAGACATTCTATCCCTGGAAATGTCTCCAGCACAAAAAATGTTTGATTTGAAAGAAGTTACTTAACAGAAACATCTCAGATTGAATCAAAATGTTTCATTAAAAGATCTTTTATTCAGAGTTTATTTTTTGTGTGTTCGCCAGCTTTCACCTCTGGCAAAATCCCTAGAGACTAGAAACTGAATTTTGCGTGTTAATCTGTTGTTCACTGGCAGCTGTGTGCACATGGATCCCTTACTGCACAGTCATCCAACATCTTTGGAGGTACTCATATTTCTTCTGTTGAAGAGTAATTAACGTTTCAAGCCAGGCCTTGCTGCTGAGACCAGGGTTGGTTGCCACAGAAAGAAATTATAAATAAAAATCCCAACTGGTGCAGCTAGGATTTAAACTCACAACCTTTCTATCTCGTGACCAACCAGTCTCCCGTTTATAATTTAATTTCTTACATTGTACACATACACTAAACACAACACAGAAACTATGAACATTAAATTTTATCTTGCTCTGCTTTTTTTTATTTTTAAAGAGACTTGTTTATATCTTAAAATGCAGGCTTAGAATTATAAGTCTCTGTCTGTCTGTATTTAATTTTCGATCAGAAAGTTTGATTGTAAAACAATAATAGAATTATGAAATGTTTCTAACAAATATACCTTCCCATACCTTGATTTAGGAAAAGAGTAGGCAGTTATTAGTCTCACCTTTTGATCTGGTCCAGCTGAGTAAGAAGAGCATTCACCACCCTGATGGCATCTGAGGGCTCCACACCATTCATAGCGCTCTTCCTAGCAGCTGTCAGGCTTTCAACCTGGCACACAGAATGTGGAGATTTAATTCCTCTAGCAGAAAAATCTACTTTAGATATTAACATCCATATCATGACAGTTGGATGGAACTATCTAGATCTGGGATGTCCAAACACACAGAATGTGGAGATTTAATTCCTCTAGCAGAAAAATATACGTAGGGAGGTCAAAAAGTAATGCACACCAATTTTTTTCTCGGAAACTATTCGGGCAAAATGTGTGAAATTTTCACAGATTGTAGCTGAACATCCCCTTTACACTACCTATTTTTCAATATAATCTCCGTCCAAGCGTATTGCCTTACGCCAACGTGAAACTAGGTCATGAATGCCTCGTTTGTACCAAGTTTTGTCCTGCTCGCGTAGCCATTTTTTAACTGCACGAATCACATCCTCATCTATGTCAAAGTGTGTCCCACGCAGGAATTTTTTGAGTGGTCCAAACAGATGGAAATCTGAGGGAGCCAAATCAGGGCTGTAAGGAGGATGGGGCAGTACAGTCCAACCAAATTTGTTGATTGCTTCCCGTGTTACCAGACTTGTGTGAGGGCGTGCATTATCATGTTGAAGCAACAAATCTGCAGATGGCTTATTAGGCCGAACTCTGTGGAACCGATTTTTGAGTTTTGTCAGTGTATTGATGTAAGCTGTCGAGTTGATTGTCTCACCTCTTGTCATTACATCAACAAGAATCACACCATCAATGCCCCAGAAGACAGTGATCATCACCTTTCCGGCTGATGGAGATGTTTTGAATTTTTTTCTTTTTGGTGACTGCGGATGATGCCATTCCATTGACTGCATTTTTGTTTCAGGCTCATAATAATGTGCCCACATTTCGTCACCGGTAACAATTTTTGACAAAAACATTTCTCCTTCAACACCGAAACGCTCCAACAATTCAGAACAGAATGTTTTCCTTTGAACTCTGTGATCATTTGTTAGGCACCGAGGAACCCATCGAGCGCAAATCTTTGAATATCCGAGAGTTTTAAAAATTGCGATTGCACTTCCCTTGCTGACTGTAAGCTGCAATGCCAATTGCTGACTAGTGATACGCCTATCCTTACGAATAATGGCATCAGCCTGGTTTAACATGTCTGTGCTGATAGCCAAGGCAACACGTCCAGAACGCGGTAAATCATGCAGCTCCACTCGTACACTTTCTGCAGCTTTAATTCTCTGAACCCAGCGACTAACTGTGCTCCTATCGACTGCAGAACATTTGTACACTGCACACAGTCGTTTATGAATGTTTGCCACAGTTTCTTTTTCCGCAACCAGAAATTCTATGACAATTCGATGTTTGTAACGGACATTGTTGACAAGCTCCATTTTAACGGTTCATAGATTGCGTAATATTTATCAGAATGCTGTGCAATTTGGTACACATAATTGGAACATGTCATATTCCAAGTGTGCAAAATTTCATATTCCTATCTTTATTATTAGCCGAGAAAAAAATTGGTGTGCATTACTTTTTGACCTCCCTTCAGTACTTCAGATATTAACATCCATATCATGACAGTTGGATGGAACTATCTAGATCTGGGATGTCCAAACACACAGAATGTGGAGATTTAATTCCTCTAGCAGAAAAATATACTTTAGATATTAACATCCATATCATGACAGTTGGATGGAACTATCTAAATCTGGGATGTCCAAACACACAGAATGTGGAGATTTAATTCCTCTAGCAGAAAAATATACTTTAGATATTAACATCCATATCATGACAGTTGGATGGAACTATCTAGATCTGGGATGTCCAAACGATGGCTTCGGGGCTGATCTGGCCCACTGTGCCCATTTATTTGACCATACCAAATAATTTAGATGTGTTTCAATAAATAATACACTAGACATGAATATAAGCATGAAGTAAGTTGTCCTTTAACTACCTTAGAAGTAACTACCAACAAAAATGGCTACACCAGTAAGTCATTGCTAAAACAGCTGCTCTCTATTCAAATTTCAAGTAAAGCCAGATCAAACAAAAAACAAGTGACTAAAGTCAGATTATTCCAGCTGAGAATAGGACATGACTCTGTTAACTCTTTCTGGACTTTAGGTTCGGACCACATCAATTTTCAATTTAGAAAAATTTATCACGTCTTTTTCTTTTAACAATTTCACGCAATAAAATAATAAAATGTGGTACATATTATAGATTACCATATAAGGAAAATGGTTGAAGAAAATGAAAATAGCAATCTATTGATATCTGAAGAAAAAAAATATATTATTTATTATGAACAGTATAAAAATATTCAAAGGCAGATAATTTTCAATTCAAAATATCATATCTCATGTACCTCTATTTTTCTCTGACTAGAAGTGTGTTGCTATCCATTCTTCTCGAAATTATACACAAACTAATCCAAAGTTATTCAAAATACACTTGACGTGATATATTTATGTCCACAAATAATGAAATTAGACACAAGAAATGGTGTGGCCACTAACTGTCAGAAAAAACACACACTTACATTGAAAATTCAAGCACTATATCCTTTATCTAAATAAAGAAAATATCATGTGGTAATCGAAGGAAGTAATTATGAAGCTTATTCTAGATAAAAGCTTATTCTAAAATAAGGAAGATACTATACAATCCATTTTTGACAATCGAAACAAGAAAAAGAGTTCTTAAATATTATGTAGAGTCAGTCTTAACATATGGACGTGAATCATGGACAATAGGACAACAAACAAGAAAATCACTGGCGGCTATAGAAATTTGGTTTTTCACAGAAGAATGTTGAGAATACCATGGACAGCTAAGAAGAGTAATGAAAACATTCTGAAAGAGGCCAAAGCAAAAAGAGAGCTAATTTCCTGTATTAGGAAGAAACAATCATCATTTTTTGGCCATGTAATGAGAAGAGAACAACTGGAATATATTGTAACAACTGGGAAAATTGAGGGACGAAGAGATGGAGGAAAGCAAAGAGAAAAAAATACCAGACAGCTTAAGAGAATGGCTTGGCAGAAGGTCAACAACAGAAATGATAAATAACTGCAGAGATCGAAAATTGTGGAGAGACATGATCACCTACGCCAGCATGCCTGGTACTTGATGATGACTCTAGATAAAGACTACAAGTATTGGTAAATATTTTTACAGAATAATTACTTTACTTTAAAATATTGAGCCGATGTGTCAGTTTAGGGTTTGATAGTACCTTCATAAGTGGTTCGGAAAGAGCTAATTAACACTTTGACTAGAAACCAAACTATAGCTCGTTTCAAATCACTTGCCCAACTTCAAAACACTATTGCTCAGAAACCGTTTGTTAAATCCTGTTGAAATTTTCCAAATGTTATTAGAATGCAAAAGACCCTTTAAATGTATATTTAACAAATATCTTGCAGCTGCAGTTTTCTTAAAGCGGCGAATTTCTTTGATGTTTGTCAAAATTGTAAATTGTGAACCCCTAAATAATAGAAATTACGTAGTTGCTGGTCTATGATTAATTTTCACTAGGTAAAGGCGTGGCCGTAATGGGGAAATAACTGAATAAGGAAAAACACCAGGAGAATTATTGTCTTCTCAGTTCGAGGACGGACGATAATATCAAGGTATACCTGTATGTCCAATTTTCATAGTTGTGTGGTCCTGAAAAGGACCGTTTGTTGAACTAATTTAAGGTAATATAGGGGCCAACATTGTGGGGGCTATATACTTTCATTCTGAATCAGACGAGTCTAAAAGATTAATAACTGTTTGGGGTTGAACATTCCACAAACCATCATTTTTCCAATATTCCTCTTCCTGTTTTAAGACGTGGTCTTCACATTTAGCCCAATAATCTTTGTCTATATTTAATAAAGCGAGATTAGCAAGAGTCTTTACATCGCATATTTTGAATGTTGTATTTTCATCTGCCACTTGTCCTTTTAATTTTGCCCAGATTAGTTCTATTGGATTTAAATGAGCATGGTAAGGTGGCAGCCTCAAACTTATATGACCGTGCTCTTGGATAATCTTATCTATTTGAAAAATCTTTGTCCTTTGTTTTTGCTTTACTAGAGATAGTAATTCAGGTTTTAAGTACATGTTATTAAATTGTATGTGCTCCTTTGTGAGCCATATCTTAATAGCATCTTTTGTACTGGATGACGTCGGGACTTTATCTTCAAGTGCAACAATGTTGTGGTACGCTGCATTGTCCATTATTAGGCAGATGGTTGATCTAGTGATGGGAGAACAGAATTTTCAATCCAATGTCTAAATATGTGACCATTCATCTCAGAGTGATAATCCCGATTGTCTATGGATTTTGAAAGAAAAATGAGCTCTGCATTCTGTATTAGTCCATGTTGTCGACTACCCGCATGAGCAATTATCAAGCGCTGTCCTTTGCTGCTAGGTATTAATCTCTTAATCTTTCCATCTGATGACTGCCATTCCCTTTGGTTAGTGTGGTGAGCATTGATCCATGTTTCATCCAAGTACACAATATCATAACCTTGCTTGCGCACCTCTTTTACTTCACGTAAGTACTTGCTTCTCATGACTACTATATGTGGATTCTCACAGATGATGTTTCGTCCATTGGAATACTTTCTGAATGTAAAGCCTGCAGTTCTCACATTCCTCCATAATGTAGACTTTGATATTTCAATACTGTTGTTCTTTTTCAGCGAAATTTTTAATTTTCTTATTGTAACAGTTTCATTCATACCCAACATTTTGCGAATTTCACTTCTAATAAGTTCACTGTCGAAATTATCCAACATTTTTGCTCTTCCTTGTGATTTTGTATATTTTGAACATTAACGGTCACGTGCTTGAATCCAGCGATTAAATGACCGTTTAGATAAATCCAAAATGTGTCTTGTCCTATTCTCAGGGTTTTCTAAAGAATGAAATAATCTTCCTCGTTTAGCCTCTTTGCAAAAATAGTCATACATTTTTATAGCGATGTTTTGTAAACTGCAGAATTTCATTTTAAGACTCATGATAAATGTTATTGTTCCACGTCTACACCTATGAATGAACGGAAATAGAACACACAATTTCTCAAGTGTCTAATTGTGTCAAACAAACCACGGGGAAAGTGTGCAGATACGTCAATTCTACCGTGTATGGATTTGTACTCGCTATTTTTAGTTTAAAATACTGTAAACATTAAGTTTTGACTATATCAATGGGTCGTTATAAATTTATATCAATCAAATAAGCAACAATAATAACCAAATGTTTTTTTTAATGAAATTAATTCCCTGTTGGGTTCTAATCATTATAACTTTACATGCAAATTTTGAATATAATACCACAAGCGGTTAAAAAGCTATCGATTTTAAAAGTTGGGCACGAGTTATGAAACAAGCTATACAAGCATTTCAATCACCATGTGGAAAGTTTTGCAAGTTTTAATTATGAAAAACAATTATACTAAAGATTGAACTTGCTGACATTAGGTAAAGGTAGTCCTAAACAAATGCCATGACAGTAGGTATTTCATTTTTCCAATTCAGATCATTCTGACCAAACCCATAAAATAAGCTCCAGAGTTTAAGAGTTAGATGCCCATGTATGCAAGGACAAGAGAACCCAGTTTCATTCTGATCTGCAGAAAGAGCTGTTGATCAACTTCAAACCAAGATTTAGGAATGAGTAACCAGATAAAAATGAAATTCATTAATAAAAAAAATATTGCTGACCTCATCAATAAGAACAAAGACCAGAGTTTCTGAATCATCAATTAGTTCTTGTATTTTCTGGAACATCTTCAACACCAACTTGCCACTCTGAAACACAAAAAGAAAATGGCTTTCACTTAACGCTGAATGTGGATTTTTAAAAACGTGCCAACTAAAAATTGTTTATAATAAATAAAATGAGCGATAAATATTTGGTGCGAATAATACACATTTAAAAAGAATGATGAGTAATACAAACTTACAAATGATTAAATGCAGTTTAGCTTTAGTTTAGTCGACGGATCATCCTCATTGCACATTGGACATGTTCATTAGTGCTCAGATCTCCTCTACATACAGTATGTCCCTCGGTGTGTGGAGACTGATGACTCAATCCTGTATTGATTTGTTATTTGTCTGTGTTTCCCGTCTCTTTTCTGGCATCCCCAGGTTCGACCTGATGCTCCGTGCATGGTTGTAATAAATGCAGCTGTTGATGAATACTACTTGTCCATAATAAATCATGAATAATACACATTTGTAATAACTATTATTATTCTTTTATTATATTTCTGGGGATGCTGAAGTTTTTTTTTTTTTTTTAATCGAGATGGAGAAGGGCTGCACGTTTGATGCAGTTGCCATGGGGTGTTCGGGTCACAGTTTTCATTTCACCCCTTGGGGGTGGGAACACTGGGTGGTGTAGAGGTAAGACATCTGCCTGTGGACAAGAAGGTCCCAAGTTCGATCCCCACCACAGTCGATGGACATTTTTTTCAAAAACTGAATCGTGGTTATACCCTCCTCTGGTCTTTGGATAATGAGAACTGATGTCCAGCCCTCTCGGAAAATGGCAAATAAACAGCAGGTCCTGTGTGCACTCGCACACATTAAAGAACCCTTGGCAGTTAAAAATTGAAAAGAGTAGGCCAAAAATGGCTGCTGTCTGGGCAAAATCTGTGAAACAAATCCACTCACCTCTGCCAAAGGTGGATGTGTCAGGTCGAAAGGCATAGATATGGCAGCATTGCCACAAACTAGTGATACACCACATCCACATAATAGGTGAACGATAAGAAGAAGATTTCAGCCATTAAGTGATGAATAATATATACTCATAATGAATGACTGAAACACAGTCAAAATTGATTCTGAAGATTTTGTGATGAATAATTGACACTCCAAAATAAATAATGAATATTTAACAATGAATAAAACACACTCATAAATAAACAATGAAGCCTCCATGGAAAAGTTGTTAATGCTGTCATCTAATGATCATGTCTTCCAGATACATTTCCAACTTTTTGCAATCATTTGTGTTTTTTTTTTTGGCCAATACGCCTTCAGTTCTGGGAAAGTAAAGCGGCACGGGCATAATACCGACCACATTACCTCAAAAATCATGTGCTGAAGATCTGTAAAAATGTATGGTCACTAACACCATATTCCCTATACGCCACTTGGCGGGGCGGGGCTATTTACTTTTTTCTTTTAATACGCCTTCAGGGTTTACCTAACCTTCTAAAAATGGAAGAAAAATTTCTCTCGGAGAAAAAAAAACCAACCTGGCATGATGGTGACCACACCATCTAAAAATGTGTCAAAGGTCATGGAAAAATATGGGCACAAAAACCGTATCCCTCAATGCCATGCTGTGGTGAGGTACTCTTTACATTTACTCACTAACTGAACAAAATTTGTAGTATTTAACAATGAGACTTAATAAATTATGACTATTCAATATCAACAACAACAAAACAGAAGTCATGAATATTGCACAAGAGGAACAGAACATCAACATAACGACAGACGGCATACAATTAAAAAAAGTGGAGAAATTAAAATATCTTGAAAGTCTAGTGACAAGCGACAATTCAAAAGCAGCAGAAATAGACTCAAGATGAAACAAATCTTGCCAAATCATTGGACAACTATCACCATTATTGTTCAACATGGAAATAACACTAGAGGCAAAATGGGCACACTAAAATAAAATCGCCACCTCAACATTGTGCTACCAATTCTAGACCTGGACTCTCTAGACTCAAGAACAATAAGGAAAAAAACACCAGGAGAGAGATGAACTGTGTTAGACCAATGATAGGAAACAGGCTGAAAGATAAGATCAGAAATAAAGAACTGAGAAAAAACACTAGGAATAATTCCCAATATAAAATACATAAAGAAACAACAGAAAAAATGGTTTGGCGATATAGTAAAGCAGAAAGGCCAATACACTACACATTGCGAGAGAGCACCAGACTGACCACGAAAAGGATGGATTGCTGGAATATTAGAAACGCTAGGACTGTAAATTGTATCTCCCCTTGAAACTCATATACAAACAAGTAAGAAAAGAGGAAGAAAAAGAATAATAATATATACGGCCTATACACCGTCTTGACAATCTGTTGGCAACAATCATATGTTAGCAGTATGTTCTTACCTCAGAAAACCACTTTGAGAACAGGCTATGACTGTTGATCTCTACCAGCTGACCATGAGTGTATCGCTCAGAGAATCGAATGCTGAGTTTCTGGGCCAGAGCTTTACATAATGAGGTCTTCCCAGTGCCAGGAGGACCTGACCACAGAAAAAAAACACACGAATTACAGACTTTAATAAAAAGCATAAAATTGTACCACAACATTACTTTATACTATTCTCACTTCACTTTATGTCATACTCACTTCATTACTTTATACCATCCTTACCTCAATACTTTATATCATCCTAACATTACTCTATATCTTCCTCACATTACTTTATGCTATCCTACCATTACTTTATACCTTCCTCACATTATTTTTTGCTATCCTCACATTATTTTTTGCTATCCTCACATTACCTCACATTGCTTTATGCTATCCTACCATTACTTTTTACCTTCCTACCATTACTTTGTGCCTTCCTCACTTTACTTTATAAAAAAAAAAAGTAAACTACCACCGTCACGCCAAGTGGCGTATAGGGAATATGGTGTCAGTGACCATAAATTTTACAGACCTTCGGCACATGATTTTTGGGGTAATGTGGTCGGTATTACGCCCGTGCCGCTTTACTTTAAGTTGTGGAGAGACATGATCGTCTACGCCAGCAGGCTTGGTGCTTGATGATGATGATGATAAATAAAATAGACACAAGCCCAAGTCCACATTTATATCATGTAATCCGTATCCTGTGCCGCTTTACTTTCCCAGAAAAAAATCCGGTACCCATTAAAGGCTGGGTGAACCGGAAGTCGTCGTTTGGGATCGAACCCTACCTCTTGTCCTTTGTAGTCCAGTTCACTAACCACTGAGCTATCACGGCTCCCTATCTTTACTTTTTGCCATTCTCATTTAAAAAAAACATAAAATAAAAAAGTGATATAAAAATATGGAGGTTTACTGTCTTACCATGAAGGAGGATAATCCTGTTGCATGTGATGAGATTATTGTCAACTTGCTTCTCAGAAAACAAAAGAGTGGTGGAAGCATAGTTCAATAGCTGGAATATACAAACAATGAACAACTAATTTATAATGCAGAATTATTTTAAAGGGGGTTATAACAAAAAAAAAAAAACTGCAATATTATTTTTATATTTTTTTATCAAGAAGAGTTCAAGTGATGATTTACACGCTGCAAATCAATCTTGTTCCTTACAACACCTTGTGGAGCAGTTAAAATTGTTTAGCGATGAAATACAATTCATCATCAAGTACCTTGCCTGCTGGCGTAGGTGATCATGTTTCTCCACAACTTTCGATCTCGACAGTTATTTATCATTTCCGTTGTTGACCTTCTGTCTAGCCATTCTCTTAAGCTGTCTGGTATCTTTTCTCTTTGCTTCCCTCTATCTCTTCGTCCCTCAACTTTCCCAATTGTCACAATATATTCCAGCTTTTCCCTTCTCATAACATGGCCAAAAAATTATGATTGTTTCTTCCTAATATTGGATATTAGCTCTCTTTTTGCCTTGGCCTCTTTCAGAACATGCCTAACACGCAAGGCTAACATCATTCTTCTTCCTTACAACACCCTGTGGAGCAATGGTCTTCAACAAACACTTTCCAGGCCATTCTGTTTATTGCCATCCTCTGAAGATCATTTCATGATGAAACACAATTACCAGAAGCAAGATTTAAAACAAATTTTTCAGTAGACATGCACCCTAATGTAGATAATAAAAAAAAAATATGTCTGTATTTTAAGATTATCTTCACTTTCTTTACTCTTTCTTGTGATACTTTTGCATCATCTAAATTGTTCTGGATTTAATTATATTCAATGTTTTAAAGAGAACAAGTTATATTCTCACCCTATGCTTAACAGCATCATCGTACATGAGGGT
The DNA here is from genome assembly GCA_032433765.1 of Megaustenia siamemsis. Lineage (NCBI taxonomy): Eukaryota > Metazoa > Mollusca > Gastropoda > Stylommatophora > Ariophantidae > Megaustenia > Megaustenia siamemsis. Next base: position 72,104,458 of record JAVIAB010000106.1, on the reverse strand, counting down.
GTCCCACAATCCATGGAAGTCTACAGATGGTAGAAGCCAGTGGTTGGCAGCTGAAATATTGTCATCATCAAGTTCCTCAGTGCCTGCTCTGTCTGTGTGAACTTGGAATACATGGATGTGAAGAGTGCAACTTGTAAGATCAATGACCTATACAGGGAAAAAAAAAGATGGAATTTAGTTAAATGAAAACAACAAATGCCAAACATCATTACTTCCTTTATTCTTTGAAATTACTAAAATAATTAAAATAAAAGAACACTACTGCAACAGGTTTCATTGCTGGAAAGTGTGTCAAAAGTACAGTATTTTCACCTGCAGTGTTCACTTCCATGGCAATTTTTTTTTTTCAAATAGAAGAAATAAAATGTAATATGAAGAAAGTGTGCAACCCCTCCTGAATGTCACTGTTATATTTTAAAGCATTTGTCAACCATTGCATAACTTTCATCCTGAGATAACATTTGTTTATGTGCTTTAATCCACCAAGACTTTCAATAGGAAATTAAATGCCTTTGAAAAAAAAAAATTTCGCAGGATATCAAACATAAACATAAGTTGGAAAAAATACATTTCAAATGAGCAGCTATGAGATGAATCAAAACAAGAATATGTATCGAGCTTTATAAGAAGAAGGTGTTGGAGATACATCGGTTATGTGCTGAGAATGAATGAAAAAAGATTTCCACATCAGGCATTCATGTTGAAATCATCTGGTAAAAGAAAACAAGACAGACCAAGAGAATCACTATGCAGAATAATTACTAGGGAAAGCTCAACTATGGGACTAAGAATCAACCAATAACTACAAGAACTAGCAGCAAATCGTCAATCATGGAGAATTATGACTTTTGCCCTATGTGCCGTCTTTAGGCAGAGAGGAAAATTATGATGATTTGTGTTTTGAGATCTAAGGTTATCTTCCCATTATACAGATTTTCATTCCCTCACCACACCATAGAAGAAGAGTAAATTTAATTTAAGCAGAATTGTCATTTTTCCCCATGTGTTTACCAGGGCCTCATGAGGAAAGTAAAGAATAGTGACACTGTGACCTTCCAGGCCTGTCGTAAGTGGCGACTAAGGAGGTTGATCGATGGTTTGACAAGTTGTCATTGTAAAAAGTATTGTTATGGAAACAGAGCCATAGATTTTAGAAGCAGTGATTTCTGCAATATGTGACAGGTTTCTGTTTTTGAGATTATGGTTCTGCCCTATGTGCCGTCTTCAGCTCGAAAGGACAACAGATAGATAGTTGTCATTTTGAAACAGAATGTTTCACATTTTTCTTTGTTAAGTACACATGAGTTAATATATATGATAATTATCATGTGCTTATTCTATAATGTTGTGGGCCTTATGAGTCACATGACTAAGATATTACTAAGAATCATCATGCGAAGAGAGCAAAACAAAATCAGTCCAGAAATTAGTGATGAACAGTCTGGTTTTGTTAGAGGTAAAGGAACGAGCAATGCCATATACATAATAAGATTTTTAGTAGAAAGAGCCATAGAGGTGAAAACAAATCTATACCTATGTTTCATAAATTATACCAAAGCATTTGACAAAGTAAAGCACCAAGAAATAATCACAATTTTAGAAGGCATAAGCGTAGACAGCAAAGATCTAAGAATAATAAAGAACATGTACTGGCAATAGACAGTGGCCATAAGAACTGGAAATCAATTGGGAATGTTTCAACAAATAAAACAGGGTGTTAGGCAAGGTTGTGTGCTGCCATCAGATTTGTTTATTATGTATAGTGAGATTATTTTAAGATCCATAAGGGACATGCCTGGAATAACAATCGGAGGTAATAATATAAATAATCTAAGGTATGCTGATGATAGTCTTAATCGCTAAGAGTGAAAATGAGTTACAAGAGATGTTAGACATTATAGTAAAAGAAAGCAAAAATAAAGTATTCAGCCTTAATAGCAGAAAGACAGAAGTAATGGTAACAACAAAGACAAAGACATCACCTCAGTGCAAAATAAAGACAAGTAGAACAATATTAAAACAGTTAAATGAATTTAAATATTTGGGAACTTTGTTAACCTCAGACAGAAAATGTACAACTGAGGTAAGATGCAGAATGACTCAGGCAAAAGCAGCTTTCCAAAAATGAGGAAGATACTGTGTAATCCATTTTTGACAATAGAAACAAGAAAATGAGTTCTTAAATGTTATGTAGAGCCAGTCTTAACATATGGATGTGAATCATGAACCATAGGACAACAGACAATAAAATCACAGGAATCTGTAGAAATGTGGTTTTACAGAAGAATGTTGAGAATACCATTGACAGCTAAGAAGAGTAATGAAAACGTTCTAAAAGAGGTCAAAGCAAAAAGAGAGCTAATTTCCAATATTATGAAGAAACAATCATCATTTTTTTGGCCATGTAATGAGAAGAGAACAGCTGGAATATATTGTAACAACTGGGAAAATTGAGGGATGAAGAGATAGAGGGAAGCAAAGAGAAAAGATACCAGACAGCTTAAATGAATGGCTTGGCAGAAAGTCAACAACAGAAATGATAAATAACCATTGAGATCGAAAGTTGTGTAGAGACATGATCACCTACGCCAGCAGGCATGGTGCTTTAATATCACTCCTTCCTTAACCCTTAATTACGATACCTATCTATAACTCTCCCAGTTATGATACCATAGTAAAAATTACTACCACTTAAATGTAATATTAGGTGATCAAGTAATAGTAATGTCTCTGAACTCTTAACACAGCCCTGTGTGTTCACACTGGACAAGACACCGGGACTCAAAATTCCTGGCTCAGGTTCATTTATGACCTGAATTTCACCTCATGGACTAGATGTGTTACAAAGTCTGTCTGATGTCTGCCAACAACCATGGAAATTTGCCTGGTTACAGCAAATAAAAAAAAGGAAAAGTTACAGATTTTTTTTTTGCATTAAAAAATGTATTTCACGATCTCAAAAAAAAAAAAAATCCAACAGCAATGGAAACAAAATAAACACTCAGGGGTCACCTGAAGTGCTAATTAGGAAGGTACACGGGGAGGGAAAGGGGGGGGTTGTAATGTTTGAACACAGCAAAATGTCAAATTTTGAGGAATTTGTGTTTTGATGCTGTAATTTTTACAATGGTATCGTAATCTATGGTTAACTCTCTTATCAAGGTACCAAATTTACAAAACATATTAAATTGGGTATGTTATTGTAGCTATGGATCCAGAACCTTGTGAGCTGACACCCTTCGGCCCAATCCCATATAATGAAATCTGCAAGTATTTACAAGTTTACTTGGAGTTTTGCACAAGATATACCATTTATTAGGTATTTGGGGAAAGCAAGTTGCTCTGATGTTCATGAGCTTTGAACACTCAAACAGGTGATGTTCTACTGTTTAATATGGGTGTTCATAGAGTGGACATGCTGGAGTTTGGTTTTGTTGCATTCTATTGATATGATTGTTGACTGTTCAGTGGTACATGACCAGTTCTCAGTCTGAAGATGGTGTTTTGGTCTCTTATTTTTTTTTAGGTTGTTAATGAAGGCATGTTCATTTTGAAACAAATCCATAAAGGCTGCATCTTTTAGCCAGCACTCAACACTTAAACTACATCTGTGCTCAAACAACCATTTGTATTTACCCAAAATGGTATTAGATTTTAATTGACCTCTTCAGAAACTATGAGTTAATTTACAAACCTTCTTTTCAACTCCTGGAATGTCTGTATCACAGAGGGCCACATACACTACATTCTGTGATAAAAACTGGTCTTGGAACTCTCTGATTATAAAATCACCAAAAGCTGTCTTTTTAGCACGTATAAATTCTTGCACTTTCTCTTTGATTCTGGCTGTCTGAACAGTACTGAAAACAAATCAAAATTATATTTCAGTTGTGCAAACAAGCAAAAACTACAAAAATGTATCACTTTCACCTACCTACCTACTGATCCAAACAACAATTTCACAATAAACAAATTTGCTGCAGCAAGAATGTACTAAGTATGAATTTTGTATGAATTTACCAGCGATTTACATAGACACACAAAAGTAAACACCTGCACGGGCTTTGGAAGACTTCCACATGGTAAATGTTGGGATCTTTGGCATCTACAATTCTAAGCTCACATGATGGCGGTAGAGCATTCTGGAGGGCTATGATCTGGTTTGTGTCCATTTGTCTGGGATCAGTGGCTATAAGAGAAGGTGAAAATATTTATGGAATATTATTTGTTGTTATATTGTGACATAGCCTAAATGAAATATCAGACCAGGCACTAGATAAATCACAAAGCACTGACCCGAATATTTGTCCTCAATGCCGCAGAGTGACAGTGGTGAAGGGACGTACAGTAAGTAAACAGTGTGTATGTAACATATTTACATCACTGACCATGGCCACTTGATAAGATAGAAAGACCAAAATACAGCATAACAAGCCTTTAACAATTATTGCGAGAACTGAAGGGTCGACCACCCTTTGATTGATGGAATATTAGAAACACAAGGAAACATAGCAGCAAAGACCAACATAAGAGAAAAAGACCACAAATTATATCTCCCCTCAATGCTAAAAGACAAATGATGAAGGAAAGAAGAAGACTGACAATTGTCCAATTAAAAATATCAACAAATGAATAAGTGAATGAACTTAACATGCCCCAAGAATCTCATTTGTTTTGTTTGAATTGTGTTTAGTTCTTTTTTTTTTCAAATGAGATTTTTGGGTCATGTTAAAAGACACAGCAGCCTACTAAAAGTAATCTTTGAAAGGAAAATACAAGGTAAAAGAGGCAGAGGCAGCCAAAGACTAACAAGGACGAGTAACATCAATAGATGGATAAGTCAACCTATGACAATCTGCACTATCAAAGCAAGAGACAGAGCGGAATGGTGCTCCATGGTAACCAACCTTCGATGTGGAGACAGCACTCAGTGATGATGAGTTCTCTTTTCATTTTTAGTTGTTTTAAGACTTCATCACTTGTTTTCTTTTCCTTCCATCCAATTCTTTTCTTAAAACCACATTTCAAAGGCTTCAATTTCCTGTTCTGTTTTCTTGTCGAATGTCCATGTTTCTGCACCATACAGAAATGTTAATAAGAAGATATAAGATTTTGCTATTTTTAATTTTAACCCTGGTGTTATTTGTCTTTATATATTTTTCATGGCATTAAAATTGCTGTTCGCTATTTCAGTTCTTCTCTTGTTTATTTCAGTTTTACATTTTCTATCACTGGTTGTAGTATGTATATTTTCTCAACCTGCTGTTATTATAATCATAATCTGAAGAATGAGATGCATTCTTCTTCCTTTACAGCTCCCTGTGAGGCATAGGTCTTCAACAAACACTTTCCAAGACATTCTTTTTCTTGCCATTCTTTTTCTTGCCATTCTTTTAAGATCATTCCATGTCCTCGCCATCATCTTCATCTCTACTTCTATTTGTCTTCTCCAAGAATATCTTGGTTTTCCTCTGTCTTTTTCCTTGGGGGTTCCAAAAAAGGGCCTGTTGTGTAATACTCTCAGTTGGTTTCCGCAGTGTGTGTCCTACCCAGTGCCATCGTCTTCGCTGTATCTTTTTATCCACAGGAATTTGACTGGTACATTTCTATAATTCTATGTTAGTGATTTTGTCTTGCTATTTCCATCCTTTTATTCTGCGTAAGCATCCATTAATGAAGGTCTGTATCTTCATGATTGTCATTTTTGTTTTCCATGTTTCACAGCCATATGATAATACTGACTTAACATTGGAGCTGAAAATTTTAATTTTTGTATTTTACCTAATTTCTTTGGACCTCCATGTTTCCCAGTGCAACGGATGCTCCTCTTGCTTTTGATATCCTTATTTTGGTATCATTCTCTGTTCCTCCTTCTTTGTCTATATTACTGCCCAGATATATGTAAGATTGTACGTCTAGTAGAGGTATTTCTCCTATTATTATTTGGTTATTGCCAACTGCATTATTTTTCATAATTATGGTCTTATCTCTATTTATTTTCAGTCCTGGCTTTTGTGATCTCTCATCAAGTATGCTCATTTCATCTTGCATATAATTTTGGACCCTGATATCGTAAATTACCATTACTTATACTAGTACTAGTGCTCAAGACTCAAGATAAAAAGACTTAATCAACTTACTTAATCAACTTACTTAAATTACTTAACGACTCAAATAAAAGTTTAAAAAAAAAACACTCTTTGGCATCAGTAACTGTCACAACAGGTCAACAGTAACACTTGTCACGCCTTGTGATTGTCGTGTCGTATTGTGCTGCACACGGGCGTAATACCGACCACATTACCCCAAAAATCATGTGCTGAAGGTCTGTAAAATATAAGGTCACTAACACCATATTTCCCTATACGCCACTTGGCGTGACGGGGGGTACTTTACTTTTTTTTTTACTATTGTGCTGCACGAGTGTGCAGTGGTACTCCTCAAAATAAAATTATATAATAATAAATGAATGAGCACTACTATATTTACTAATTATTGTAATTGCTACTCTTTTATTTTTATTTTAAAAATTTCGGGTGAAAGAACTATTGGAATACTCGTAGCCGTTTTCAAGATATTCGTGGATGAATGCATTATTTGTACATTGTTAGTGATTTTTTTCATATTAAAACAGTAAATTTACTGGCTGGACTTGACAAAACACAGATTTTTAAATTCAGCACCCATTTAAACATAATGCATACACACATTTGAAAGCTATCTGCAGATCAATTCATGTACAAATAATAATTTAAAGAGAGCATCTCTATGGGTAGAAATCACATCGGATGCCATATTTGATAGTCAAATCCCATGTCTCAGAATAGCTCTGCTTTTTAAAAAAAAAATATTAAAAAATTAATCAACTAGGAGTTAAAAACAATGAATTTGTAATAAAACATGAATTTACCATTTAAATATGAAAGTGATCTGTAGATCAATTCACGTCTAAATAAATAATTAAATGGCAGGGACTATTGCCTTTAAAAACCATTGTACTGCCATAGGTGGCCAACTCTCAATTTTCCAGGCACTGACAACTTTCCAAAGGGGAACCATGACATTTTCCTCTATACTCTATGTTCCTCTTAATCAATTTATGGCTAAGTAAATTAATTCATTTAAAAATGCATACCTTTTGTTTCTAATTGTCGTACAGCCAATAAAATTAAGGTATCATTGTTTAGTTTGGATCAAGGGCTATCTAGCTAGCTTGTTTTAACTCTTAATGTCCGTGGGAATGCTGTCATGGTTACTTATTTACATCTTTCAGAGCGAACATTGACATGGTTACTCTTATTTTGCTTCGTTATAGTGAAATGACACATTTTAAATTACCACATCTGCAAGGGATATAACTCTAATAGAATTTCCTGTCTGTAGACTCGCGTCGGTCGATCAACGTGGACTTAATTTGTTCATAAAATCATCGAAATTTGTGTTGTTTTCTAAAGTCTTCAATCAGCTGATTCGTGTTTATAAGTGAAAAATGGCTAGCAGCAGTGAAGTATCTACTGCTCCTAAACGTGAATTATTATTAACAGCAGAAAAAGCTAGGAATTATGTTATGAGAACTTTAAATGTAATAGTGACTTAGTTTTAGAAAACACTGTTGGATTTAAATGGACCCCACTTTGGGTAGGTGAGTACCGTTTCATTACCATTTTTCACTTCTTTTTTTTTAACACAAATTTTTATTTTTAATTGCTTAAATTCTTATCCTTCAATTTTGTTTTCTTCAAAATAATAATGTTTCTGATTATGAATCTGTGTCATTTTCCCTTCAATTTGATGCCTAATGACTAATATTATAGTGAACATATTTAATAAATTTAATTACTTAAATTAAACATATGAAAGATTTAGAGAAAGTAGTATTTTTCAGGAAGAAAAAATTATGGCAAAACACTAAAACAGTAGTGACTGGGTAGAAAAACTACGGTCTTTAAGAGTTAAATCACAACAGTAACACTAACAGACTATTTTATAAATTGTTATCACAGTCTGAGTCGCATAGAATCTAAGAATGGTTCTCAGTCATCAGTGAGAATGCAGAGAGAGAGTTGAGAGAGAAGCCAGAAGCCAAGCCTATCACTATCATCCCGATGCTGTCGTTGAACATTAGAATCGAACGGAACGATACCTGTACAAGTAGCGCACAGACAATTTAAAAATGTTGATAATATATAATTGGGTAATTTCCTAGTTTGATCAGATATAGTCTTTCAGTTTGGAAGAGTGATGTCCCCTAAAATATGTCTGCCAAAATACAGTGGTTCTACGCATTCTTGGCGTTGGGTCATTACGCTGGCATGTAATCATTTCGGAGTATCTGTTGATTGGGCGTTGGGTCCAGGGGTTAGGTTTAGCTTTAGTGTTAAATATTTATAAATATATTATAACGCGTGACAAAAACGACGCCACTCGGCCTAATTATGATCTTCTGATCGAAGGGAATTGTGCGGTTGATTACCAATCGGCGTAATGACCCCAACGCCAAGAATGCGTAGAACCACTGTATTTTGGCAGACATATTTTAGGGGACATCACTCTTCCAAACTGAAATACTATATCTGATCAAACTAGGAAATTACCTATAATTGTTCCCAAATGTTTTGTCTATATATGTATTAAAAATGTTAATTTAAAAATAAAAAATTGGTAAATCAGTAAATGGCATAAAACGTTAAGCAAACTTCAAACCTCCCGCAACACAATTCCACAGGAAGTGATCTTTTACAATTACAAAAATATGTTCATCAAAATATGGATGTACTCATAAACAAAACAAAAAATATTTATTTTGATAAGAAGTATAAAACATTTTAATATTATTCGTTATCTGGAGCTGGAACTTATGGACCAGAATAATAGAGGCCGCTTGTCCGGTACAATAGCTACGCGGTTTTCTGGTCAGAGTTTGTATTTCACCACCCTCTTTTTTGCTTCTAACCCGCATTCTCCTTCCTGTCTGTCTCGAAACATAATTCGTATTTTAAAAAAAAATAATGTATTTATCTTTTCGTGCAACTTTTCAGTGAAGTTTCCATGCCTGCTTTTTTGTGTCCACAGGATACGAATTACATGATCTCTCTCTCTCTCTCTCTCTCTCTCTCTCTCTCTCTCTCTCTCTCTCTCTGCGATCAGGACTCAATCAGAGTAGGATTTCAGACTCTCACATGAAGTCAGCTGTCAGGCTAAGTGTGTTGATCGCCCCCACAAACAGAACATCACAATTAGAGTCTGCCAGATCCACTCTGATTGAACACCCGTTAAAACGTTGCACTGTGTTCTGCGCCAGTGGTGCAGTGCATCCGATTTCAGCCAGCATTTTATTCAGGTTTGCTTTCCTTAGCCCTTGATTGTCTCCAATCTTGCTGCAATGCCTGCTGGCGTAGACGATCATGTCTCTCCACAACTTTCGATCTCGACAGTTATTTATCATATCTGTTGTTGACATTCTACCAAGCCATTCTCTTAAGTTCTCTAGTATATTTTCTCATTGCTTCCCTCTATCTCTTCGTCCCTCAATTTTCCGAGTTGTTACAATATATTCCAGTTGTTTCTTCTCATTACATGGCCAAAAAATGATGATTGTTTCTTCCTAATATTGGATATTAGCTCTCTTGTTGTTTTGGTCTCTTTCAGAACGTTTTCATTACTCTTATTAGCTGTCTAAACGGTATTCTCAACATTCTTCTGTAAAACAACATTTCCACAGCCTCCAGTGATTTTCTTGTCTCTTGTCATATTGTCCATGATTCACATCCATATGTTAAGACTGGCTCTACATAACATTTAAGAACTCTTTTTCATGTTTCTATTGTCAAAAATAGATTGCAATTGTATTTAAAATTTAGCTTATTTGCTTCTTACTAATAACACTTAACACATTAAAAATATATATATAATTTCTGATTTTTGTACATTCCCATAAAATATTTTCTTCTTCCGGCTTGAACCACAAAACTATATATATATACATGTATATGAGTTCACTTTTCTCATGTGAACATGTTTTTGAATGCCGCAAGGGTTGTAATTCAGTGGAAACCATCACACTATAATATACAAGGAAACGAATGCGCAGACAAACTAGCTAAGGAAGTTGGGGGGGGGGGGGAGAAATTACCACAAGAGAACCATCCGGTCAGCTACGATGAAGCCAAATCCATCATCAAAGGCCAGTACCATGGAAAATGGAAACAAGAACACTCAAAGTATAACGAGAGGGTGGGTACCTCCAACTATTACGGAGGGACCGAGTCGCCATACTACGCCTACGCACTGGCCATAATAGAATGAGAAACCACATCTTCGCTAAACTCAAAGTAGCAGCTACCAGCCAATGTACACTGGATAACATGACAACAAAACATGTTCTACAGATTGCCCCCAGTACACAGCCTGAGAAGGACAATGTGGCCCACACCCACCTTCCTGGAAGATAAACTACACGGGGCAACCGAATCACTTAAACAGACAGCTGCCTTCATAAGAGAGTCCGGAATCCTACTCTGAATAAGTCATGATCGTAGAAGAAGAATAAGAATGTTCAAAGTCTTGCACACACCGCATCTCAGCATTCACTCATCTTCGTCCAGTTCCTCTTTTGTTGAAAGAAGAGAAAGAAGAAGAACAACAACAACAAAAAAGAAGAACAAACACAATTCTTCTTCTTTACAACACCCCGTGTTCCTTGTTGCAGTTTCCTCATATTCCAAGTCCGGCTTGTTGCAGGAGCTACTGAGTTAAGTGCTCTGTGCACACCGTGAGCTGTGTGTCTCATCCGTTTTGATCATGTTTCGATATTCCAATTGTTTACAGTGAATGATGATATCGTATGACAAGCAAAAGTTGGTTGTGCTCAATTTCTGCGCGGTTTCGCCTTATGTATTTTGGCGTGTGCTGAGACTGCTACGATGGGGAGTACATTTACCTTTCTTTGTTTGGCAGATGAGATATTAATTCGGATGATTCCGCTAGCACGGGCGGTTGAACATTTATGGATTTTAATTCGTTTGCAGTGATACCGGGGCCTTCCATACCCAAATAACCCCGCGGAGAATTCTTCTTTAACAACACTTTCCAGGCCACCCTGTTCATTGCCATCCTCTTCATGATTGTTGACAACAAACCGACAAGACAGTGACATCCACACTCTGTGGCGTTTTGTTAGAGCAGAAATAAAGCTGCATCAACTATGCAATGTCTGTAGCTATTCCAAATTTGGACCCAGCTGTTCGTAATCTGCATCAACTATGCAATGTCTGTAGCTATTCCAAATTTGGACCCAGCTGTTCGTAATCTGCATCAACTATGCAATGTCTGTAGCTATTCCAAATTTGGACCCAGCTGTTCGTAAATCTGCACCAACTATGCAATGTCTGTAGCTATTCCAAATTTGGACAGCTGTTCGTAATCTGCATCAACTATGCAATGTCTGTAGCTATTCCAAATTTGGACCCAGCTGTTCGTAAATCTGCACCAACTATGCAATGTCTGTAGCTATTCCAAATTTGGACCCAGCTGTTCGTAATCTGCATCTGACCAGATCCACATAATTATTTTTGATCTGTACCTGTTTTGGTTTTCATCTTGAGATTCTTCTGAACCTCACCTGTGCACTCACAAAAAGGAAGTATTGATGAAGCTTGTTCATGTCGAAACTTGATTTCCATTACAGTTACTCTGACGTTTTTTTTCTTTTCTACGCGAGGTACCCATCGTATACAGCTGTCAGCTTCAGTTTGT